>LZPO01029788.1:1864714-1877204 GCA_001675575.1 Neotoma lepida
AGTGCTGAGATTAAAGGCGTGCGCCACCACCACCCGGCCTTTCCACGCTACTTCTTGACTAACAAGAGTAAGACTATTGTGAACATTTTCATACAGGTTCCTGTCTGTCTGTCTGTCTGTCTGTCTGTCTGTCTAATCTATCCATCCATCCATCCATCCATTTGTTGTATGGGGGGGCATATCTAGGCCACAGTGTGCATATGGAGGTCAGAGGACAACCTGTAGAGTCAGTCCTTTCCTTCTGCCATATGGATTCTGGGGATCACACTCAGGTCAGCAGGCTTGGAGGCAATGTTTTCTTTTCAAATAAGGAAAATAGTAATGCTTTTGCGGTCTTTTTGGCATCTGTGTGGGTCTTTGTGGGTATGTTTTTATTTCTCTAGGAATAGAATTGCTGAGCAATCAGTCTGATGGGCTCTTAAGGGCCAAGGATACCAGAATAGAAAGGAGGTACATTTTTCTGATTTTTTTTTTTAAAAAGACTTTTCAAGTAAAAGCACCTTGGCCCACATCCACTGGTACTGTCAATGTGTATTTTACTTCACCTGAAGAGCACCTGCTCACGATCATGCCTGTATCTCTGCCTTTTCTCCTTCATGCCTTTATGCCAGATAACAAATGCTCACTGACANTGAGGTCCAAACTAATTTCTAACTCTTGACTCTTGGTTCTGCAACATCGGTGTTTAGTGTACTGGAGTCCTTCTGTGTTCTAAGCCCTCCTGGCATTGTTTGGAGATGTCATTAGCTATTGGCTAGTTTGGTATCCATAAAAATGATAGGCCCTTGGCTAACTTTGGGGTCACATCCTAATGACTGAAGTCTTAGGGAGATTACCAAATCTTGCTTGACTGGTCCCCAGCTCTCTTTGTCCAGAGCAAAGGAAGACTGACCAAGCCATCTCTGTACCCGTCAGCCTCCTTTGCCTGAATGCCTCCCACACAGACTCTTTCCACCTGAATTGCCACCAATGGAGAACAATTTATATTCTTACATACCATCTCTGTTCTAAATTAAACTTCTGAGAATTATATACTCACATGCATGATAATTAAGAGATTGGATATACCCTTACCTAGTTTTCCAGTGGTAACATCTTTCAGATTGTAGCATATTGGTGATGTTTCTGACATTAATACAGTTAAGGCTGGAGAGATGGCTCAGTGGTTAAGAGCACTGGCTGCTCTTCCAGAGGACCCAGCTTTAATTCCCAGCAACCACATGGCAACTCACAACTGTCTGTAACTCCAGTCTCAGGGCATCCAGCACCCTCTTCTGCCTCCATGAGCACAGACATGCACATGGTGCACAAACATACATTGAGGCAAAGCATGCATACACATAAAATAAAAGTAAAATTTTAAAAGTTGTTTTTTTTAAAAAAGGATACAAAACATTTCTGCCATTATACAGCCTCCTCCCTTGTGTTACCCATCCGTAGCTCTCTACACTCATCTTCGTCCACAGGCTTGTTTCTGAACCCTGGGAAACCAGTCATCTATTTTCCATTTCTTTTACAAAAACCAGATATGGTGACCCATGTCAGCATTGATCTGTAATGCGGGCACTCAGGAGTTAGAGGCAGGGGATCAGAAGTTCTAGGTCTTTCTTGGCCAGACCCTGTCTCAAACCACAGTCCCAAAGCACATTTCTTCACTAGGTCATTTGAAGGGTGTAGAGAAGGAGACTTATACCTAGCAACTTCTCAAGGCTGACTGAATTTTGGAGATTCATCTAGGTTGTCAGGTATATCCATAGTTGGTCCCATTTTGTGGGTACTATTCAGTGGTATGGATGTTTGTTTAACTGTTCACCCATTGAAGACACCCTGATTGTGTCCTGTTTTTAACTATCATGTACATCTTTTTTTGTGTGAATGTAAGTTTTCATTTCTCAAGGAAATGCCCGGGAATGTAATTACCAAGGTATTTGATAATTGAATCTTTAGGGGGTTTTGTTTTGTTTTGATTTTTGGTTTTTTTGAGACAGGGTTTCTCTGTGTAGCCCTGGCTGTCCTAGAACTCGCTCTGAAGATCAAGCTGACCTCGAACTCACAGAGATCCACCTGCCTCTGCCTCCTGAGTGCTGGGATTAAAGGGCTGCATCTTTAGGGGTTGTTTTTTGTTTTAAAGATTTATTCTCATGTGCATTGGTGTTTTGCTGGCATGTATGTTTGTTTGAGGGTTCAAGGGTGTCAGATTCCCTGAACTGGAGTCACAGACTGTCCTGAGCTGCCATGTGGGTACTGGGAATTGAACTTGGGTCCTCTGGAAGAACAGCCAGTGCCCCAAATCACTGAGCCTTCTCTCCAGCTCCTCATCTTTAGCTTTTTAAGAAAGTAATTGTTAGACTCTTTTCCAGGGTGGCTGTGGCGTTTGGATCTCATTTCTTCATGTCCTTACTATTGTAACATTGTCACTATTTTTTAGACATTCTGATAAATGTGTATTTAATTTGTATTTCCCAAGTGATGATAAACATTTTTCATGTGTTCTTTTGACAACTGTTTATCTTCTTTGGTGAAATGTCTGTTCATGATGTTTGTGTATTTTTTAATTAGAAATTTTTCGGTTTTCACTGTTGTGTTTTGAGAGCCTTTGAAGATAAATTCTATGTACTAGTCCCTTGTCAAGCATTTAAAATCTGACTTTTCTTTCCATCCTGATAGGATCTCCCATGATATGAAAACATTTTTAATATTGATGAAGTTCACTTCTATCTTTTTTCTTTCCTTTCATGATCATGCTTTTGATATCTAGGATCTTTGGCTAATTCCAGATCCTAAAGATTTTCTCCATTGATTTTTCTAAGAGTTTTATCGTTTCACATTTTGTGTTAAAACCATGCTCCATTTTTAGTTAATTTTTGTATGTGAGATTTTTTTGTCAAGGTTTTTTGAATTTTTTTCTTTTTTTTAAGATCTCTGGTTGCCCGTGGACCATGTGTTAAGAGGGTTGTATTTCCTTCATGGACAGGGCTTTGACAACTTTGTCAAAAATCAGCTGTGTACATGTGTGGTGGTCTGTTTGGGCTCTGTACTGTAACATTGGTTGATGTGTCTGCCCTAGTCGGTGCCAGAGCCTTGATTACTGTACCTGTTACATCGCCTACACTGCCTCTTCTCCACTTATTCCTCTTTATCAAAATTGCTTTAGCTAATTCCAGTTCCTTTTCCTTCCTATCCAGATTTTAGTATAATATCTAATTTATGAGTATTTTTCTAAGATTTTAGTAAGAATTGTGTTAAACTTGTATTTCAACTTGGGCAAGTTAGCACTTCCTCTGTGTTGACTCTTCTAATTCACAAGCATGCTATAGTTTATTTATATGAATGTCCTTACACCCATGCACAAGGGATAGCACTAATTGGACTCAGTGGGTTAAAAAATGAAGACGTGAAGTTGGGAGGGGCATGTGGTGGTGATGGGTAGGAGTGGGTTGAGGGGGTATGGATGGATATAACCAAAATATATTGTAGGCATGTATGAAATTCTTAAAGAATAAATTCTATATTTTTAAAATCAGTTTTTCTTGGTTCACAGCCTTAGTGCTCAATATACAGTTCTTATATGTATTTTGTTAGATTTGCACCTCTCTCATGCCCTATAGTTTTGGTTTTGCCTTTGTTCATTGCTTATTTTTTATTTGTATATGTGTGTAGGAGTGTGGGTACATTCAAATGACAGGTCTGAACATAGAGATTAGAAGACAACTTTGTTGTCCTCTTAACAACTTTGGCAACAGTTTTTTTCTCTCCTTACCACCTTTGCATGTCTTCTGGGAATCAGTTAGGTCCCCATGCTTACACAGCTTGCACCTTTACCTGCTAACCTGTCTCACTAGCCCTGGCTATCCTGGAGGTCCCCCTGTAGACCAGGCTGGCCTTAAACTCAGACCTCTGCCTGCCTCTGCTCCCAAGTGCTGGGGTTGAAGAGTGTCACCACACCTAGCTTCAGTACTTACTTGTGAGGCCCACCTCAAAGGCTCTCTGGGAAATTGTAGCACTGTATTTGTGTCTTTAGTTCTATCTTTTTCAGATTCTTTTTTCATTTTGTTTGGTGCGGAAAATAGTTAAAAATAACAAGAAAAATAAAAACACACCCAAAAGCAACAGCAGAAAACAAGTCCCCAAAGTTCATTTCTGTGAATCTGTTTTCTTTCTTGGTCTTCATTGTCTTTCATTGTCTGTTTCAGGAATGGTGGTTCCTTCCAAAACCAAAATTGTGTGTCATTTTTCTACTCTTGTGTTGACCTGTGGTCAACCACACACTCTGCAAATAGTGCCCCGAGATGAGTATGACAACCCAACCAACAATTCCACATCCCTGAGAGATGAGCACAACTACAGCTTGTCCATTCATGAGGTAAGTGCTTTCTTCTCTTTTCTATGTGCAAAAAAGCTAGGCTGTCTCCTCTGCTATGCTCACCCCCAACTTCTGTCTTTCCCCGACTCTGAGCCGCCTTGTCTTTATCTGACAGTACCTGTCCATTTAGGAAGTGTGAGGCATAGATTAAAGGAACCAGAGGAGAGTCCTTGTGAAGCATATCAAGTCACTCTTTACTTCCTGTAGCTCGGCGCTCAAGAAGGAGAGAATAATGAAGTCTCATTTGAGAAGTCGGTGACATCCAACCGGCAGACATGCCAGGTGTTCCTGCGGCTCACCCTGCATTCTCGAGGTTGCTTCCATGCCTGCATCTCATACCAGAACCAACCCATCAATAATGGCGAGTTTGACATTATAGTCCTTAGTGGTGAGTTGAAAGCTGTGACTTGGTCCTTCCCCAGCCATTTCTTCCTCTTATGTCTGTTTTCCAACCCACCCCACAGACATTTGATATTTGAGCTATATTTACGTTACTGCCCTGTAGTACACTAAGTGACCATCAGTAGGTTAGTTTGTCCTCTCTTGATTCCTATTTCAAACTTTATTCTTTGTACTTCAGAGAATGAGAAGAATATTGTTGAACGAAATGTGTCCACCTCAGGAGTGAGCATTTACTTTGAGGCTTACCTTTATAATGCCAACAACTATTCAAGCACACCATGGCATCTTCCTCCCATGCATATGAGCTCCTCTCAGCGCCGGCCCTCNGCTGCTATTGAGGAGGACGATGAAGACTCACCCTCAGAGTGCCACACCCCCGAGAAGGTGAAGAAACCCAAGAAGGTGTACTGCTATGTGTCACCAAAGGTTGGCGCCCTTTTCCTTGCCTTAAAATCCCCCACCCAAGTCTGTATATGACTAGCATTTAGTGACAGACACCGTAAAGTGGCAGTCTGAGTGTCAATAGGGCGGAGTCGTCTCCTTGTAGAGTTTCTAGGACACTAAGAGAGGCTTCCTAATGTGGAACGGAAGGTTATGTCCCCTCTGCTGCTGCAGGGGTTTCCTTTGTATGAGGGCAGATGTCCACCAGACTGTGTTCTCAGCACTGTTGAGTACCTGAACATTCTGTCCTCTGAGTGCTCTGGGGAAGATTGTCTAAGGTGGAGATCTCAGGATTGTAAAGAAGGCTTCTTTTGATCATTAACAAGTCCTCAGTAGGATCAAAATCACTGTTGGACCCTTGTGCTGTATTGCAACAATTTGATCTTTCATTCTGTGATAATGTGAAACCACATTAAATGGTTGTCAATACCAGGCTTCAAGACTGTAAGAGCTTGGCAGAGACAGGAAGGTGAACTTCCCAAGCCCTGGAGAGCTCAGGGTGCCTTGTTAGAGGCTTTCTTTTGACTGTGTTTTCTTCTTCATCCAGTCCTCACAAGAATGAGACTATTGGAACATCCTATTACATCCTTTAATCTCATAATTAAAGCTGGGTTCAAATTCTCTTGTGCTTTCTAATGTTCTTCTGTATGCCATCTTTATTTACAAATCTAGCTTTCATGTGTCGTGGAGGGGTGGCAGTAAGGGAACTAAGTGGGGTAAAAAATTGCAGAGCATCAGCACTGAATTAATCATTGTTAAAACCAGTGAACTGTTTCCTCTTTTTAGTGTGGTTGGAAGTTTTCTTTAATGAGCATTGGTCTTGAAGTCATGAGGGAAAGTGTAGGGCTGGGCTGTAGTTCAGTGGTAGAACATGCCTGTAGCATGTGGGGGCAGTCCCAAGCACTGCAAAAAGGAAAGATGTGTGACACACGTTCACATAACAGATTAAATAAACAACCAAATATTGCATCATCTTTTCTTCTTTTATAAATAGTGTAAGAAGAGCCTTCCTTGTCCTCATAATTAGGTATTTAGATGAACTTTTGTATAAGATCCCCACTGTGTTTCTCTCCAGCTCTTCTTCCTGACTCCCGATCCGTGCCTAGTCCTTAGTACCATCCACATAGGAAGAAAGGGCCAGGCATGGTGGCTCACATCTGTAACCTCAGTACTCAGGAAGCTCAAACAAGATCACTTGACATCAAGGACAGCCTGAGTTGCCTTGTGACTCCCAATATAGTCTAGGCTAGGGAGTCAAACCCTTCTTAAACCAAACCACAACAAACCAACATCAGATAGGTAGGGAGCAGTGGGTATGGCTCCTGTATGTGGGAGTGACTGAGCAGCAGCAGGCAAGGCAGAGAGAGGGTCCTNGTTGTTCCAAGGTGAAATGTTTTATGCTCATAAAGTGAAGACCTAATTCCAAGCATCCCAAAATGAGAGTCAGGCCTGAGCATTGAGATGATGACATGTGTCTGTGAAATTGAACTGTCAGGTTTTAGTTTGCCTTGCAGTTATGTTTATTTTAGTACTGACTAAATTATCCTTTTGTTATTATGAAAACTATAGGCACAACCTTAGTATTTGCCTTATAACACCCAAACAGGGCTCTCCTCTTTATCACCCACTTCATTTTCTGTGTTGGTCCCCAGCAATTCTCTGTGAAGGAGTTCTACCTGAAAATCATCCCCTGGCGCCTCTACACCTTCCGAGTGTGCCCTGGAACAAAGGTAAGTTGAACTTTAGGGCTGCCTTATGCTGAGTAGGCCTCAACTTTGGGGTGGTCAGATTTTTCTNTTTTTTTTTTTTTGAGGGTTTTCATTGTTTCTAAAAATTCTCTCTCTATGCACAGATCCATTTCCAAACAAAGAAAAAGTTACCCCTCATTAAGTGCCATGTATATTCAAAGAGTGTGCTACAGAAACTGGATACTCGACTAGGTTATACCAATAGCAATTCAGAACACTTCACCAGGATCTTTTGTCCTCAGCAGCACTTTCAAAGGATGCTGGTTACCCTGCTCATGTATGGTCTCTGGTACTGAAGCGTGTTCTACGGGAAGGAATGTTTTCATATATTTAAAAAATTGTCTTTTTTATTTTTGTAGTTGTTTTTTTTTAATTGTTCTGGGCCTAAATCTAAACTTTTCCCCAGAGGCTTGGGTATATTGTTTATGAAGATCACTTTCTCCAGGCGTTTTGGAATAGTAGTTGCTCCTTCTTAAGCTTTATGTTGGAAGGTCTGCAGTGTTGCCCAGGGTCCTTACTTAAAGGCAGTTTTTTCTATGACTCAAGTAAGTTCAGTGAGAACTTGAAAAGGGACCCAGCAAGATGGTCAGTGGGTGAAAGTACCAACCAAACCTGACAACCTGAGTTGATCTCCAGAACCCGTGTAAAAAGCCAAATGTGGTGGCAAGATGGGAGGCAGCGACAGGAGAATCACTTGGAACCTCAAAGGCCAAGCAGCCTGGAGTATTTAACAAGGCAGAACCAACTCCTGAAAACTATACACACATGTACAACATGGGTACACACACTAAAAACAACAAAGAGATGAACAGAAACCTGTGAATTGTAGAACGTTGAGATAGGGCTGGTGAGATGGCTCAGCAGCTAAGAGTGCAAGCCAGGTCTAGTGGCCAGAGTTCTTTCCTTCAGACCCATGTGGTGGAAGAAGAGAACCGTGCCCACAAGCTGGCCTCCAGCCCCCATGTGCATGCTGTGGTACATGCACCTGTACACATAGGCATACATGCGCACTGAATAAATGTATGAGATAAAGGAGATATACTCCTGGCGTGCACTTATTTACAAAAAAACAGTATTGCCTTGTTTTTGTTGTTTGTATAGCAGAGTAAGCATGTGAAGGGCTTTGTTGGAATTAAGGGATTTACAGATGAACTTAACCACTTTCTAAATTTTCTTTGCTAGTTTTCATATCTTGGCCCTGATCCTGTTCACAAACTCCTCACACTGGTGGTGGATGATGGTATTCAGCCTCCTGTGGAGCTCAGCTGCAAGGAAAGGAACATTCTAGCTGCCACTTTCATCCGTTCCCTGCACAAGAACATCGGTAAGGGTCGGGAAGGCAGTGGACCATGAGGGTGTAGTCCCGGAGAGCAGTGCTCTTCTGCATGGCTGTAATAAGTCGTAATGAACTTGGCTGCTCCTCAGGAGGCTCTGAGACCTTTCAAGACAAGGTGAACTTTTTCCAGCGAGAGCTTCGACAGGTACATATGAAGAGACCTCACTCCAAAGTCACCCTGAAGGTCAGCAGACATGCCTTGTTGGAATCGGTATGTAAAGTTTCATCTTTATATTGCAAGTTCTCCAGCTAAGGACCTCTTCAGTATTTGACTCTGTCCTGCAGTGTAGCCTCTTAATTAAACATGAACTTCTCCCTTTAAACATGTAGAGACTATTTGTTCTTCTCATTGTATATACTTTTATTATACTGGATCGGGGCCACTGGTTAGACGCAGGCAGTGGAGGGGAGACTCATGACACAGCAGTTTTCTGGTCTGTGCTGATGTAGTTCCTGGACAGCNGCAGTGAAGGGGGTGGAAGCAGTGGTTAGAGAAGCAGCCTGCTAGTTATCCCTGGGGTAGGAGGAAGTAATTCTTGTTGTCACTCTGGTCTGATAGACATGGAACACCTGATGAGTGTTTATCTCCACCACACAGACATTGGCATGGGTCTGACATTCCCTAAGAGTGAGAAGGCTTGGTGCCTGTCCAGAAAGTGTTTGTGGTGTTTGGCTCTGGTAGGTGTGCCTGGAAACCCCCTTTCTCAGCCACACTCCATGTGGATGGCTCCCTGTGTGGGCCTTGCCTTGTGGTGGATAAAGATAGCTAGTGAATAGTCTGCACTTTACTGAAAACCAAGACTCCTTCGCTCTTTTGTTTACAGTTTATCACTTACTTGAATCTTTTTAAAGAAAACTTTTCTGTAAGGGGTTTTTCATTAATAAAATGAAATTTATAAAAAAAAAAAAGAAAGAAAAAAATTTTAACTATCAACTTTCAAATTAGATGGGTTTTTTGTTTGTTTGTTTGTTTTTTCTCCAGTGAGAAGTTGTCATGGTGTAGACCAGGCTGGCCTTGAACTTGCAGTCCTCCTGCTTCAGCCTTGTGTTTGCTGGGATCATGGGGATTGTTTCCATACTTAGATTATTTTTTTTAAATATTGAATTTCTCCTGGAGATTTGTGAATTTACATATAAGATAATGTTATAAAGCTTACTTATATGCCATATATCGCCTGCACGTGGTGGTTGGCTTAGAGGGCAGTGGTGATGCTCTTGGGGGTTGGTCTTTAGCAGCTGAGGGATGCCAGCCAATGTTCTGACAGCTTCCTTCCTTTCTGTTTTAGTCTTTGAAGGCCACTCGGAACTTTTCCATCTCAGATTGGAGCAAGAACTTTGAAGTGGTTTTCCAGGATGAAGAAGGTTGATTTTTGAAGTTTCATTTTACCATTTTAATTCTCCTTCTTACTCCCACACTCTCCAAAAAATCCCAAACCAACCCCTCCACCCCCAAAAAACCCAGCTTTTGTGAGTCAGGGAAGAAGCCTGGCTGCATGACGTGGTGGAGCGCAGAGAACAGAGATATGTGGGTGAGATCTTAGAGTTCACACCAAAAGGACAAAATAACCACTGAAGATCCCAGAGTGTCCATTTCCTGGGATCTCTGACTTTCTGTGTTTCTGCTAGCTTAGTGATCAGAATACCTTGAATTCTACAGAAGGAAATGGGGTTCCAGAAAACGTCCACCATGCAGGGGAGCTGCAGTGAAGAGATAGGAGTGGAATAGAAGGGTGTGAAGGTGTTAAGTGGTGAAGGAAGGGAAGTAGCAGGAGGTGGTGTAAGCCAGCATCACTTTTAATTTTCATTATACTTTTCAGCTTTGGATTGGGGAGGGCCTCGCCGGGAATGGTTTGAGCTAATCTGCAAAGCACTGTTTGATACCACCAGTCAGCTCTTCACCCGGTTCACTGACAGCAACCAAGCACTAGTGAGTCTGTGCCTTCCCCGTGGGTGGGTGGAAAACTAAACTGAGTACACAGAGGTTCACACAGCTGACCTGGGAGTCTTGACAACTTGTGTTTCGCTCTTAATTTGCTGTTAGTAATGAGCTAATCAAGTTGCCTCCCTTTTATTTGGCTCCATTATTTCATCTGTAAATAGGAAAAAATAGATAGTTGAGCATTTGGCTAAGAGCATTACATTGTAATGGCTACTTTACTCATTTATAATAATGAAGCTGTTTTCTAAAGAAAAAACCCTGAGGCAGTTGGTTTCTGTATTAGATCTTTGGCTAGAGAGGTGTCAGAAGTAGAGCACCTAACTGTGGTTTTAAGAAGTT
Source organism: Neotoma lepida (assembly GCA_001675575.1). Lineage (NCBI taxonomy): Eukaryota > Metazoa > Chordata > Mammalia > Rodentia > Cricetidae > Neotoma > Neotoma lepida. Next base: position 1,875,283 of record LZPO01029788.1, read on the forward strand.
CTGGTTTAGGGACAGGCATCATATCCCCTGTACTCAAGTCATCCTGGGACCACAAACTAATCTAAGGTTCTTCAGCAGCTGTTATCCTCTGGTCACTTTAAATTACTCAGCTGTCTGCTCTGTGATCCGTAAACTGAAACTTTATTCCCTTGGTGTGGAGTATAGCCAGATTTCCGTTGCTGTAATAAATGCCTGAGGCAATGAGCATATAAAGAGAAGACATCATCTCACTGAAGATTGTTAGAGGTGTCAGTCCATGGTTGGTCGGCCTTGTGGCTTTCTTTGGGTCTGTGGTGAGGCAGCATATCATAGTGGCAGAGTATGACTAGATCATTCACCTCAGGACTGGGGTGTGAAAGAAGGAGAGAAGGCCACCAGGCAGCTCTCTTCCAGGGCACACCCCAGTAACCTGAGCCCTACCAATGGCACTCTGGGCACCTTCNGGNACATTCCAGGTCCAGATTGTAGTACATCGCATTGGGAGGGCGGGTCTTTCCAGAACTAGGATGGATGAAAAATGGTCCAAGGCCTTTCCCTTTCTTTCTTTGACAGGTGCACCCCAACCCTAATCGCCCGGCCCACCTGCGCTTGAAGATGTATGAATTTGCAGGGCGGCTGGTGGGCAAGTGTTTGTATGAATCCTCTCTAGGCGGAGCTTACAAGCAATTGGTCCGTGCCCGCTTCACTCGGTCTTTCCTNGCCCAAATCATAGGACTTCGTATGCATTACAAGGTAACATCTTAGGTGTACATTTTCACTAAGACAGTCTGGCTATTGGCTCTGGAATCTTTCCATATGAACTGATTTTCTAAAGTATTTTTTCCTTTTTATTTATTTTAAAGATTTGTTTATTTTTATTCTGTCTGTATATGTGTTTTGCCTGCATGTATGTACATACACCAGATGCATCCCTGGTGCCACAGAGTCAGAAGAAGGTGTCAGATCCCTTGGAACTGGAGTAACAGATGATTGTGAGCCTCTATGGGGGTGCTGGGAACTGAACCCAGGTCCTCTGGAAGAGCAGCCAGTGCTCTTAACCACTGAGCCATCTCTCCAGCCCCCTGAGCTGATTATTTTTAAGGTTGAAGATTTAAGTGGTGTCAAGCAGTTAAAATTTCATTTGTGGCAAAAGAGTGTTCATGTGCTTCTGTGTCTTCCTTTCTCCTCAGTACTTTGAAACAGATGATCCAGAATTCTACAAGTCTAAAGTTTGCTTTATCCTCAACAATGACATGAGTGAGATGGAGCTGGTCTTTGCAGAAGAAAAATATAACAAATCAGGTCAACTGGATAAGGTGATAAAGACCACCAGGATTTATAGGTCTCCTACCTATAAATCCTGGCCCCTCTAAAGCAGTACCAGTAGGACTTTGTGCAGTGAAGGAAAGACTCCAGAGAACCGAGTGACAAAGAAGTGTCATTGCACAGTCCAGTTGGGAGGATGACTGTATCAGTGACTAGCAGTTAGTTGTGATGTAGGTGGCTGATTCTTAGTTCAACACAATGTCTGTACATTGTAAAATCCTTTGTGTTGTTCTTGTTGGGTTTTTTGTTTGTTTGGTTTGGTTTTTTGAGACAGGGTCTCACTGTGTAGCTCAGGCTGGCCTCCTGAGTGCTGAGATTACTGGCCAGATATATTTTTGTTGTGAATGTACTTTAGTTACATTGTGGAGTTATGCGGTATCAAATGATAATAATGAAGTTAGTCATAATAATAATAATATATTATTAAACTTCATTAGGTATGATACCACCACTGCAAAACTAGTTAACAATATGCAATTAAAAGGAAAGTAGCAATGACTGAAAAGATGTGGCAGCTGGGTATGGTGGTACATACCTTTAATCCCAGCACTTGGGAGACAGAGGCAGATCTCTGAGTTTGAGGCCAGCCTGATCTACATAGAGAGACCCTGTCTCAA
>LZPO01029788.1:1886855-1898656 GCA_001675575.1 Neotoma lepida
GTCTGTTTCTTTTTGGAACCCAAACTCAGTATTTTGGGTTTGTCTCTTGAAGATTAGTTTAGACAGAGAACCCAGACATCAGGCCACCAGGGCTTCCTTATACTTACTTGGTGCTGGGTGTGACAGGTGAACACTTGATACCTTGGTTTACCTATTAGTCACTGTGATCTGGGGTTGATGAAGAGAAGGCTCTACTCGAGGGTGGAGAGCTTTTAAGAGGTGCAAGCGAGTAGTCATGGCTTTAAAATCTGCATGGAGAAACTTTTGTAGAACTGTGAGCCAATAGTGTGGGAGAAGAGGCTGCCAAGTTTCAAATGAGTCCTGCATAAAGAACACGAGACACCCCTGAGGATGTAACCGAGGGGGCCGGGTCCTAAAATTATTTTTATCTCTACATTGGTGGAAAATCCTTAGTCACATGCAAATGGGATGATTACAATGAGGTCAGACACAGTACTCTGATGTTTATCTCTGGTGACTGTCTGCAGAAAAAGACTCATTTGAATAAATCTCCTGTCTATACTTGATATGAAACATTCCTGGAGCACACTTCACTGAAAAGCACACAATTTCAAGAGTACCAGAATAGGGGAGACACCCTCTTCCCTGACACACCAGTAACACCATGAATCTACTGAAGCTATAAGCACGGTCTGTCTTTGTGAGAGGTCCCTGTACCTTCAGGCTGATATTGTCTTTACCTGCACTGTTGGTTTGTCTTGAGGTGGAGTCTGAAGCTTTCTCTGCTTTACAGGCCGAGTGTTCCCTCTCTCCAGAACTCCCACTCAGAGAAGCTGCCAAGACATTCCTCTGCCCATTAGCAGAGTCAGGGATATCAGGATTTGCAAGCCAGCTGGAGAGGGTTGATGGCTCTTAGGCTATTTTGAAGGCAAAAGGTTGTGTTATTGTGTAAGAAGAGTACGTGTCATTTTTGTGTCTCCTTAGTCTTAGGTCGAGTTCTCTCAAGTTGCCGTTTAACTTCTGTTAAAGACTCTCCACTTCAAACCTGGTGTCTGTCCCATCGCTGGATTTGTGGTCTCCGTTCCCCCTCTAGTTCTGTGCACATCTGTATTTCAGCAAACATTTCTTGTAGATGGGACACCACAGAGAGCTTGAGACACTAGATAGAATGCGGTCCATGCTTGTGAGGACCTCACAGTTTTGTGCCCTTTCCCTGAGGCTCAGGTATACAAACTCAGGACCACATGTCTCCACGTTTCACATTCTGCTTTATTTCCACAGGGATGGGGACTGTTTCTTTTTATGTGTTTGGAGACTGCATCATACAGTAACAGCTGCAAGTGAAATGCCTAGTTCCTTTAACAAAGGGAAATTATTCTCCCTACTGACTTTCAGAGAAGAAAGAATTCTTGTAAAGATGGACTCAAACAGAGTCCAAGAGGCGAGTTCTTGTTGCACCATAAGTAGTCTGTGGCCTCACAGATCCTGCACCAGGCTGAGAAAGAGAACTCCGTGATCTTAGGGCCAGTTCTCCTTTAACCTCTCTCCCAGACACACAAGACCTGGGTATTGACTTTGGCAGCAGGGAACTGGCCAGTTGCCTGCAGCTCAGTGAATGAAATTAAAATCTTGAATGAATGGGGAAAGGGAGGGTTTTCAACATTAATAGCAGTCAAACAGGTTTGTGCTTGCTTAGAATAATTGCGGNGGCAGAGGAAAGAAAGCCATTTCCAGTGAACCCCAAAGCATGAAGTGAACTGACACTGANGAGCCATGACATTGGTTTGTGACCACCATGGATAGAAACATTGAACTTCATTCCAGTTTTCCCTTGGTGTTAGTCAAACTCAGGAAACAAGTCCCGAGTTCCCTGCTGTGTGCTGTGACCAATCTTGTTCTTCTCTGGGCTCTGGGCAGATCTCGGTTGATTCCCTCAACACAACAGCTAGGAGGGTGCTTGCTTGAACCCTGCCTCAAGAATACCAGCTCACTGTGCTCCCGGCCCTAAAAGGAGTTCCTCAAAGCCTTGTTCATGATAGTACCAACCTGTTTCCTCAGATAGTCCTGGCAATGAAGTGAAGCTGTGTGTTCTACAGAGGGTACTCTGTCTTGCTCAGGGTAACAGACACATTGAATGAATCCAGGAAGGCTCATGTGTGCCACTCTGGGGACATTGTGGGAGGGGTTGAGTAGCAGCCATCCATCTGCAGACTCTCCAATGATTCTCATCTATTTCTGCCCCAGAACCTTGAAAATTCTATTGTCTTGGCATCTCAGATAAGTCTTACAGACAGCCTCTCACACCAGGAACAAGCACAAATCTCTCTTGTCAGAGCATATCTTAAGTTTTGGTTTAAAAAATGTCACTGTGGATTAGCTATAGGGGGAAAAAAGGAAGCAGAACTCCAGCCCTGACTTTTGAGGTGAGGCTGGGCTCAGGGGCTTGGTGCAGTGAGAACAGGGGGCCAAGATAGTGGTTGGCACAAGAGTATGGAGAACTCTGGAGGCAGAGCCAGAGCCTTTGAGGACTGAGGCCCAGGAAAGCCTGGCACAGGGAATAGCTGGGTATTCAACCAGGAACACTCACTCATTTTCCCTCAGCCTTGGCAGGAGGACAGAGCAAGCAGTTCTAAAAGGGTCCACATCCTTCCTATTGTCCCCACGGACCTCACTCATCATCCCAAACATCTGCTTCTAATTTGAGCCCTTGCCTCCCTGCCCGATTGCATACTGCTAAACCATGAGGGGTGAGGGTGAGGGCATGTCCACAGGTGTTGGGTGGGAGAGAAGAGAAGGGGGTTCTGGGTGAATGAAGCTGCCTTGAATTCTCTTTCAGATGGTAGAGCGGAATTGGAAGTTCGTGTATTTTTTTTTTTAATACACCTATGCCTCCAAAATCTAGCCAGTAGCTTGTTTCACTTCTGGGTAAAGAGAGTAAGCTGGGGGAAGGAATTGGGACTAGCTGGGGAAGACTGGACCATGGCAGGAACTAGTTTTCAAAGGCAGCTCAGTCAAGTCCAGAGGGAGCCAGCTGAGGTGGTTAGTGCCCACAACAAGCAGGGAGGTGCTAATGGGTCATTAAACACCTCTGCCTGGCTAGTTTATAAGCTGAAACAGACACAAGGGAGTCAGAGCAGTGAGACTAGTCTACAGCTGAGTGGCCAGGAGGGAAGCAGCCGGAGGAGCTGTCCATCACAGCATCCTTAAAGGTCTCCTGAGGCAGAAGCTATAAGTTTGTCTAGCACTTGTCCCGATTCTCAGTCCATTGCTAAGTAACAGAAGAAAACCTAAAGGAATAATTTCAGAACTGGTGTAATAATATGTGACATTTAATGTGTGTTTATTCCACACAGACCCTGTTCTTAGCATTTGACCTGTATTAACTCTGTTCATCTTTACATTGTTTATAAGCTGTATTTAGTATTTCTGTTTTATAGGAGACTGAGGCACGAAGGAGTAATCTATCCAAGGTTACATGCCTATTAGATGAATCTTGGTGTCAGCCTGGTTCCAACACCTCACCTCACACAAGCTCAAATGAGGTGGCTTGGGGGCAGAGAGCCAAGTCCAGAGGATCCCTGCAAGGGAGCGGCCAGAGTGCTTGCTGTTCATCTTCCAAGCAATGAGACAGACTGTGTGGGCCTCTGACTCCTGGGTCCCTAGGGAACCAGCCTGGTGGACATGTCCTCAGCCAATCCTGCCACTCTACATCCCTAAGACAGCTACTGCCCACTCAGGGCAGTACTTGCACATTCTACTGCTCCTTTTCCAGGGCAGCAGGCATCCCTCCATCTCAATCCCCAAATGTTTGGGGAAGAGCCTTAGACCACTGTCCAGCTCCAGGCTCTTGTGAGAATGGAAGAAAAGCAAAAGGACAAGTGCTGGCCAAGCCGTGGGCTGCCATTTCAAAGCTAAGGGTTGAAGCCAAGTCCATCACTTGGCTGGAAATGTGGGCGCCTCCACGACATACCAGCTCACCCTGGCAATCCCCTCTCTGTCTCACGGAGAACAAACCATATGAGCAATGACAGGCCACAGGCCTTTTCCAGTTGTCTTAGAACTGTGCCAGAGCCGTTTGTATGTTGAAGCAGACTCTTTCCACTAAGAGACAAGATGTGCTAGAGAGAGGTCTGGGAGGCCTGCCTATCTGATGGGACCCCAGATCCCGGGACAGTACCTCTGCAAGCATGGCCAGGTATTGGTGAATGTCTGAACAAGCTCAGCTCAGGATTTACACTATGCACTCCTTGAGGAATGAATGTTCCTCACCTTGGACTGTCCATCCTCAACCTCCAAACCCAGCTTGTGTCAGAGGATATGAGGGTTAGAGAATTCATGAAAAAGAGTGTCTTGACATAACCTTTCAAAAAGATTGGTACAGCTGGTGTGGTGGCTCGTACCTGCAATGCCAGCCAGCATTTGGAAGGCCGGGGCAGGAGAATCACTCTGAGTTAAAGTCAGCCTGGGCTACAGAGTGAATTGTAGGTCAGCCTGAAATCCATAGTAAGACTCTATCTCAACCCAAAAGGGATGGGGTAGGCATTATATTTTTATTATTACTTGTGTGTGATGCCCACGTGTGTGCACGTGGAAGTCAGAGGTCAACATCTGCCCTCTTCTTCCATTGCTCTCCATCTTATTCTTTGAGACAAGGTCTCTGATTAGACCTGGAACTCAGCATTTTGGCTGGACAGGCTGACCAGTGAGCCTCCAAGATCTGTCCCTTCTCTCCAGCATGGAATTATAGATACACGCTGGTGCATTCAACTTCCTGTGGGAGCCGGGAATCCAAATTCAGTCCTTATTCTCGAGCAGCAAGCACTTTGCCTGCTGAGCCGTCTCCCCAGCCTCCTATATTGCTTTTTGTGGTGTTAAGGATTGAACCCAGAGTCTTGAAGTTCCCAGCGAATGTTCCACTAGTGAGTTACACTGTGGCCCCTGTCCCCTTTAAAAAACTGCTTACAGTGGAAAGCCAATACCCACAACTTTCTTAGACTGTGTTGAATTTTAATTGAGGATAAGTAACCACTATTACATGGATGGTTTAGTCTCTCATTTTCCTAGAAAAGACTGATTCTGTGAACTACAATGTACAGTGTAGAGGGAGCTTGAAACTCAAATGCAGTAATGGTGGTGAGAAATGTTCTGTAACCCACAAAAGCGTCCCTAGGCACTAGCATTGCTCTCCCACTTCTGGTTTCTGTTGGGCTCCAGCCCTGGCCTGTCCTAGACAGAGGTAATTGCTTTGGTCCTTCTCTTCCATTCAACGAAGATAAACCTGGAATTTTTTTTAGAAGAAGAAACTTTGAAAAAGGAAGTGACGGGGAGAGGAGGTCACCTAAAACAAAAATATACAAAAGAAGAGGAACACCTGGGCTTGTGGGTGCCAGATACCTCCTGCCATTAAGACCAATGTCAGAAGCCAAGTTCGCTGTTAGCCGTAACCATGGTGACCATTTCCAGTTCCTCTTTAGCCTCACCTGGATATGCTACAGGGTCCTCCTGCCACAATTGAGGAGCACCAAGGAAAGAAGTTCCCTGAACAAAACAGCCATACTTCTTTTTTACATTTGGGATGTGCCTAAAACCTTCCGACCTTAAAACACTGTGTGTCCAAAATGCACAATAACTCCAGCAACCAGAAGCCAATTTCCTAGGAAGCTTTTGAGGCTTATGTTCAGGGCCTCTTGCTCATGCAAGCTGCTCCCAAAGTCAGAAATTTTTTCAAGGTCATATATATATGTTTATATATAAATATAAACATTTACATTATATATATATATATATATATATATATATATATATATATATAAAATTTGGTTTTTTTGAGACAGAGTTTCTCTGTCCCAGGCTGTCCTGGAACTCACTCTATAGACCAGGCTGGCCTTGAACTCACAGATGTCCCCCTGCCTCTGCCTCCTGGGTGCTGGGATTAAAGGCATGGGCCACCACTGCTTGGCAAGGTTATATAGTTTACATTATTTGCTAATATTTGAAAAAAGAATTTGAAGTTCTCTGATTCCACTTTGATTTTTACTCTGTCATGCCTTCCTCTGTGTCAGGTAGTGATGGGTGGCTCTGACATTTTGAGGTTGAAGGAATCTGAATTAGGCCTGTTTTTAAATGGGCCTGCTATAATGTATACATTTGGTTACATCCAACATTGGAATAACAGGGATGAGAAGAGAAACGGGTTGAAATGTAAGGAAGTAGAATCAAGTCTGACTAAGTCTTCCAAACATCAGATGATCAAAACATATTAAGATTTTAGGTTGCCTCAAGCTTCTATAAGTTTGAAAGTCGTCTTTGTGGGGGGAGAACCAGAAAATTAGGTAAGAAGGAGAATATTTGGAACAAGGAAAAATGTCAACAAGTCACAGTTTTAAAGGCTGGAAAATGTCATAAACATATCAAAGACCAGAAAAAAAATNTCCAGACCAGCCTCTGGATCTGGCCCTTGTCAACTACTTCTGCCCCATGTGGAAAAGGAGAGCTAAGTTCAGCATGGCCTTGGGGTGTCTAGCGCCAGAAGAAGGTGGCGATTGTCAAGTATGAATGTCATACTACCCTTTGGTGTCTTGTGTCGGTCCCTGGAGGGAGAACACAGAATCCAGAGGCCAATAGCTCAGGCAGTTTCCTGAATTGAGGGCAGAGAGGTATCTGCCAGGGCCATGCTGTCACCTATGGCCTTTGCCTGTACAGGAAGCAGAGATGTCCATGGAGTTAGATGGTCAGTATATTGTGACTGATTCCATACAGCCTTGGTAGAACTTGCCTTGGCCATAGGCCAGCTCTACAGGAAGAAGGGGTCACATAGCTTGGGAAACACCTCCTGAGGTTTACTTAGGATTTCCCAGGGTCCTAAATTGTGTTCCCCAGGNGAAGATTTAGAAACAAAAGTTTGTGTGAAAGTGACAGTTTCTTAGGAATCTTCTCAGGGCTGGGGTGGGAGAAGAAGAAGGTCAAGCAAGGGTCCAGTGTCAGCCAGTGAGCTATGGAGGGCACATGGCTCTGTCGCAGCGAGTCTGGAGACTAGGCATTTATCCCTTACTCCCAGGGCCCCTGGGGCTGCCTGTTGGGGCTCAGGGAAGTAACCTCCCAGGCACCTTCTATGCAGGCCACCCAAGCAGAATCAAACAGCCAAAGGCAGGCCGCTGCCAAAGATGCAGTGCCGGCTCTTGGAAGTGAACTGTATATCCTGCAGTAACATGGGGATCTGGGGACAGGTTAGCAGAGAACTCAGCCCCTGCCATCTGCCATCCTATGTACTAATGATTTTAGCTGTGTGGGTCCTCATCATAGTCCTATGACTACCGCCCACTCTACTGGGTGATGAAACTGAATCTCAGAGGTGGCTGCTGTGACCTGTCTGAGGTCCCCTCAGCTGCAGGGGCTCTCCCAGCCCTCCCCTGACTGTGATCTTGGTGTTGGCACCTGTCTATCTTCTTCATGAGCAGAGAGATGTTTTACTTGCTTGCTGGTCTGCTTACCACTCAAAACCATGGGCTAGCATAGTGTGAGATACATGTGTAATGGATGCTCAATGCAGGAAGGATTCTAGAGCCAAGCTTAGGTGCCACACTGAGTATCAGGCTCCTTATGATATAGTACAGCCCAGTCCTGGGGACCATGAAGTACCCATGAGTCATGAAGCAAATGCTTGCTGGAGGGGAAGAACACCCTTGAGCAGAGCCTTGGGGAGTGCCAGGGAGAGGCCCCAGCTGTGTTCCGACAGCCTCCTCATTCACACCCCCAGAAGCCTCTGTGAAATGTCCCNCTACACGGTTTCAGTCTTCCGGGAATGGCAACATCCTATTTTTAGATGATTTTCAATATGTCTCTCAAGTTCTTCTCAAAAGTTGAGTAGCACTCAAGAGTTCAAAATCAAATTTTGAGATGGCTGGTGACCCCTGNAATGTGCTAGAAGTGGTCCCAAGGCCTTGTCTGAGAACTCAAGAGGGCTTGCAGAACATAAAGAAAAACAAGACAATTGGATGTGGAGCCCAGTATCAATTGGATGAAGTATGTATGCTGTATACACGCCAAGGAACAAGCACGCGTGCCTTTGGAGGCTGGCTGGGGCCTTGCAGGGGCGGGAAGGGAAGGCTTGCTTAGCAGGGCAGCCGAGTATACAAAATATGCTTCTTCCTGTCCTGCCTGCCCTTCCACCTGGGCCTGTGCCCTTGGGAAATGGTGACCACAATACCCAGCTGTGCTACCTCTCTGTAATGCTGGAAAGGATTGGGCCCAAGCCAGGATGGGGAGAGCAGTGTCCCACAGAGCAGAACCCTAAGGATGGAGAGCCAGGGCAGTGCCGGGACTCCTGCAGGCTTAGGAGCTCCAGGCTGGTTGCCACCTGCCCTCCCCAACTCAGACTAAATATCCAGCCCTGAGGGTAAGTGAGAAATTCTTGGCCTCAGCCCGCCCAGGCCTAGCTGGCTTGAAACGGCTTCCTTCAGGGAACTGGGGTTGCTGTCTGCCCTTGGCAGGTTCTTCCTGTTCCTCACCCCAGGGATTNAAGCTGATTGGCAGATTTATCCAAGCATGGAGGGTAGGGGCAGAAGCCTTGGGAAGCAGCCAGGACAAAGGAGGGAGAGGCAAAGACTGGGGACAGACAGAATGTCTGAGAGAGAGACAGAGTAAGAGAGGCAAGTGACATACAGAGACAGGGCAAGGGGACNGGGGCAGAGGAGAGGGCAGGAAGAACAGACATGTCTTCTAAGGATGCAAGAAAAGCAATGTTTCGTCCTAGTGGGAGGGTGAGAAGGCCAGGGTGGCAGCTGGGGCTCCCACAGTGTCTAGTCACAGTCTTGTCCATCAGCATTCTACAGCAGAAGGCCTGCATCCTAAAAGGTGGACCTAAGGCGCTGAAGCGGGGGCTTGCAACATCCCCACATCTGCTTCCCATCTGCATCTTCTCTCCGTGGATTTGTATCCCAGGCCTTCCTGCCAGAGCACAATCCATTCAAAACAAAACGTGGCTTTTCATTTGTAGCTGCAAATCCANGCAGTCACCCAAAGCGCTCTTGGGTTGTCTGAGGTCTCAATGGCTCCGGGCAGTGCCAGTGTAGAACCAGGCATGGGAATCGGTGGCACAGAGAGAAGGAAAAATCTTTGTGGNGGGACAAAGTCCCCATGGCCCTGACCTGCAGGGGACTTGGAGCCCTTGCTGCGAGGCACCTCAGGTTCGCTGGACCTCCCAGATCCTGCCTGAGAGGCTATATGTAGTATGTTGGTGACTCGGCCAACATACTACATATGTCCTTCCTCCATCTAGGGAGTGNGATATGAGAGCAGAGCCCTCATCTGCCATGACTGGTCATGTCAAAGCATGATGCACAGTGTCCGTGAGAAATGGTGCTTGGGTTATAAACTGGGAATGAGCACAGAGCTAGCCTCAGTGTGTTTTTGTTTTTGTTTTTGTTTTTAGTGGGAACACAAAGTTGAGAGTCCTGGGATACTTGTGTCCCTCCCGACATTCTGTCAGGATAGCTGCCCCATCCTACCACCGATCTCCTTTCTCTACTCCTTTCCTGGGCTGTTTCACCTCCTGCTACTCTACCCGAGTCCTATTCCTACCTTCCTCATTATCCTACTCATTTATTCACTCAATTCATCATTTACCCAACCGTTCATTTATTCAACCATAGTTTCCTCATTGTTCACTGGGTACCATGTCCAAAGAGGCAAGTCTTACAATAAAGGAAGTTGGAAAACAGCACAAGAAACGTCAATAATCAGTGTATGAGGAAGTGTTTTAGACACTAAATGTTTTAGCCTTGGGAGAGGGAGGTGGGAATATTCCCAGAGAATGGGTTCCCCTGGTCTGCCCTTAGGAGATAGCTTTCTAACTGGGCAGAGAGGTGGGAGGGCTCAAATATCCTTGAACCTACCCAGGCCTGGTTACAGAGACAGGAAATGAGGTAACGGTACAGGGGACCTTCTAGAATGGGAGCCTTTTGTGGCTGGGNGTAGCATTCTCCTGCTGGCTGATTGAGAGCAGGCATGGTCCCTCAGTCCTCTGAAGAGAAGGCAAGGCCACCAGAGGCCAAACTGGGGGCTGGGAATTCATTCNGACTAGCCTGAGAGGAAGTGGCTTGGGCAGAGGAGCTTGGCAAAGGGCAAGGCAAGCAGGAGAGAAGTCAAGGGTGGGCTGTGAACTATAGTGTGTGTGTGCTGTCTCTTATACACATCTAGATGTGTATAAGAGACAGGCCTTGTGCCTGCATGTATGCCTGCAGGCCAGAAGAGGGCACCAGATCTCATTATAGGTGGTTGTGAGCCACAATGTGGTTGCTGGGAATTGAACTCATGACCTCTGGAAGAGCAGCTACTGTTCTTAACCTCTAAGCCATCTTTNCAGCCCTGCAGACATATTCTTGACTTAGGGGCTTGGGCAAGGCCAGCAGGACTCTTCCCTTCACTCTGGCTCTACAGTAATGACACTGGCTTTGGTCTTCAGGACAAGATCATAGGCTCCTTACCATGAGGAACCAGGAAGCAAGTCTTGCTGATGCTGATTGGGTCATGTGTCCTTGCCGTAGCATAATGCAGTGCTCTGATTGGCTAAAGCTTGAAATAAATGGTTGACAAAATCGCTGTTATTCCATCTCCCTCCTCCCTCTGCTGTCTTAAAAAGTAGCCAAGCACAGTGGTGGGGCACACTTTTAATCCCAGCAGTTGGGAGGCAGAGGCGGCCAGATCTCTGTGAGTTTGAGGCCAGTATGGTCTACAGAGGAAGTTCCAGGACAGCCAGGGCTGTAGCAGAGCCCTATCTCAAAAACAAAACAAACAAACAAAAAAAGTTAGGGTTTAGACTATTCTATTCCAGAAGGGTATAGAGAGGGTGCTGTCACTGTGTGAGAGCAGTACCATCTCTTTAGTTCACTGCTGAAACCATAGGGCTCAGTGTTGCATGCTACAGTGTGGATACTTGGTAGATAGTTACTGAATAGAATCAACAGTACAAGCTAATGCTAGGAATGCCAGACTCCCAGGGTAATGGTTATTGATTATTTATACGTACCGCAGAATGTCCTAAGCAATTTACACATTTAAAAGTCAGTTATTTTTCTAGTCNATGACAAGTGCTTATATCATCACCTGCATTTTACTTTTGGAAAAATGAGGCACAGGGAGGTAATACAATCAGGAGTCTGGTTCTGCTACATGGACTAGTACACACTCGAACACTNCTTGGTAGGTGTAAACAGTCCATGACAGGGGTTTCAGGGCAAGGCAGATTCCCAGCCCTCACTTCCCCCAGAACATCGGCTTTGTCTTCAGGTTAGAAGTTTGTCTAGCCTTCCTTGATGGTCCTAGAGTAGTGGAGGCGAAACACTCTGGGGCATCTGAACCTCTGTTCTTCCCAGCTGAGAACCGAGTTATCTACAGCTTCCACGCTGGGGACTGGCGGGAAGATGATCTTACATATTCGTCTACTTTTTTCATCTACCGTCTGTCCACTCGAACTTTATCAACAAGAAAAGTCTGGAAGTAAACAAGGAAGTTCCTAGCAAAGGGTGGAGCATGTTGCAGAGACTCAGCAACCAACTTACAAGAGTAAGCTGGGAAGCAATTTAGGCAGCGAAATAAAATAACGGTAATGGTATATCAGATTATAAGCCACGGATCACACAAATGCCCACAAGACATTACTGTAATAAATAATGAAGTTTTAGACTGAAGAAGAAAGACCACCTTTTTACTAGAATTCCATTAATAAATATAGACGAGGTTGGGGAAATTTAAAATCACCATTAGACAAACACGACAGCAATAATGGTTTTAGGAAAGATCCAGCAGGGGTGGGTAGTAGGCTCAGTGGAAAAAAGTTTAAA
>LZPO01029788.1:1911517-1929202 GCA_001675575.1 Neotoma lepida
TTTTTACCATGAATGTCTCTTACTACCCTCACTCCCCTCACACACTCAGCTGCTAATCCTCTATGACCTGAAATCTTTTCCACTCACTTCTTGTCAACAGGCCTTAGCACTATCCTCAGTTATCACAAGCAAACCACATAGAGACGACGTCCTGGTAAACACGGAAACCTGATAAAGTGCCTGATGCCTTTTTCTCTGGGTTGAGGGGCTTCCAGGCCTTTCTTCTTGGGTTCTATACATTGCCCATCCTGGCTACTGCTTCACACCTTGTCTTTGGGGTTCTCCCAAGTTTCCTGACTCCTGTCTGGAACTCCAGGGCTGAGCGAGCATTGCAATCCATCTGTGGGCTGTGAAATCACTGAAGTGAGTCATGACCGGCATTAAAATGCAAAACAGAAGAGAGGTAATAGAAAACATGAGAAGGCCTCCTAGTGAACAAGGATGCCTCATTTCAGTTATTATATGTCCCTGTGTCTCCCAGCCATGTTGTAAGATGGGCTTCCTGCTGTGAGTTATGGTTAGAAGTTTGAAAAGCACTGCTTCCAGCTGGCCTGTGCTGCCGGTGATGTTTGCGCACAGGATGGTTAGTGTTCACTGTCAACTTGACAAGGTCTGGAATCAACCTTGGAGGGAAGCCTGTGGGCACACCTTTTCTGGATTATTTAGATTAGTTTTGGTTCAGAGAAGTCCTGCCATGGATTATCTTGATTAGGTTATTGGAGGTGGAAGGACCTGCCTTAAAGGACGTCAGCATTATTCCCTGGGCTTGGTTCCCGGACTGCATAGAACGGATGATGAGCTGAAGCATTCATCCTTCCTTGCTTCCTGACTTCAGATGTAAAGTGACCAACTGTCCGCAAGCTCCTGCTGCCATGACTCACCTACCTTCAAACTATGAGCCCAAATCAATCCTTTCTCCTTTAAGTTGTCTTTGTCTAAATATGGAGTCCCAGCAAAGAAAGAGTAGCTAGCACTTGTGGCAGTGGTGATGCTATCATCTCTGACTCCTCGGACCCTGGGACTCCTTTAAGGACACAGCAGAGATGGCAAAATGGAAGAGCCCGTCCACTGGGAGCATTGTGGGGTGACTGGTGGGGAAGGCTGCTGGTTCCACGGCTCCTGAAGTCTTTCTTCATTGTAAGTAAGGTTCTGCTGAGGATCCGCCTTACACTTACTGGAATCCTGTAAATGGGAGGATCCAGGTCCCTGAAGCTCGTATGAACATAAGCAAGAACTTGTAACCCTGGCCTCAAGCATGCTAGACAAGGGTTCCGTGCAGCTAGACTAAGCCAGACTAAGCTGCACACACTAGCCCTGGTTTGTTTTTTGTTGTGTTTTATTTTATCGTTTGTTTTTAGACAGGTCTCACTCTAACTCTGGCTGGCTTGGAATTCACTATGTAGACTAGGCTAGCCTAAAACTCTCAGTGATGCACCTTCCCCTGCCTCCTGGGTGCTGGAAGTAAAGGCATGTGCCACCACACTTGGCCTTAGCAGTTGTCAACCTGTTCTGACTAATGTAAACACAGAACAAGGGCATCCCTCTCCTGCCCAAAAGTCCTACAAACACTTGTGTATGGTCAGAATCTGCTCACAGTTTGCTTCTCTGACCTCTCAGTCCTTCCTCTGGGTTGCATTTATCTCCATTTGGCCACCTCCCCTTAGACATGTCTCTTATAATATGCCATTATTATAGTACAGTAGTATAAAACTTCCATTGCATCTGGATAGTTTGGAGAACACTGTCACTCTCTGTGTTCTGAAGCCTGAAGGCAATAAAAGAAGGTACTAGATCCGTTAGAAGGTGCCATTGTAATTTTTATTTATTTGTTTGTTTGTTTGTTTGTTTTTTGAGACAAGATTTTACTATATAGACCAGGTTGGCCTTGAACTCAGAGATCTGCCTGCTTCTGCCTTTGGAATCCTGGGATTAAAGGCATGTGCCACCATGCCCAGCTGCTAGTTTATTTTTTAACCACTGGTTAATAGGCTTTCTCTTTTCAACAGTCTCTGTAACCCCCACCATGACCCCTCCTCTCCCCTCCACCAATTTCAGGTCATTTCACGTGACTGCCTATCAAAGCAAGTATCTCCCACTCTTCACTTAATTACTGACCTCCTTGGACCAAGATGCAAGGCTTTTCACTTATCTCTATTGACTCTCAATTTGTCTAGTTCAGTTCATATCTTATTTCTAGCATCCAATTTTATCATTTATTCCTTCAGTTCTATGTCATGTGAAAATCCAGGAAAAATGCTTTTCCTGCTCCCCAATTGTGAGAAGTCTTATGCTGGTCCCCACCTCCCATCTCAAGCATGAGCACAGATCTCAGTGACCTCCATCCATCCATTACTGTGGGGGATAGGTACCTGACAGCTATACTTCATCTAACTGCATTACCAAGGGCCTCACATTCCTTCAGACAATCCATGTCAAGTATCATCTGAGTATCACTAAACTACGGCAACAATTTGCTGACCAGGAACCCTACTGAAAAAGGAAATGATGGGTCTGGGAATTTGGCTCAGCGGGTGAAAGGCTTGCTTCACAGCCTAAGTTCCCAAGTTTGATCCCCAGCACCCATGTTAAAAAGCTAGGTGTGAACTGGGCAGTGGTGGCGGACGCCTTTAATGCCAGCACTCGGGAGGCAGAGGCAGGCGGATCTCTGTGAGTTCGAGGCCAGCCTGGTCTACAGAGCAAGTTCCAGGACAGGCTACAAAGCTACACAGAGAAATCCTGTCTCAAAAAAAAAAAAAAGCTAGGTGTGGTGGTGTGTGCTGGGGATCCGAGTGTGGAAGAGGAGACAGGAGGACCCTCAGGCTTGCTGCCAGCCAGTGTAGCCAAATGAAAATAAAAGAGGATAGGGTGTGGTGTTGATTTTCACAAGCCTGGCTGTCGTGGTCACTGGATGCTTCTTCCTCATCCTCCCTCTTTCCCATCTTCTCCTGGCCAAGACCTCCCAGCCCAGCTTAGAGACTTCTCCAGAGTCTTCCCTGGCCAGTCATCCCATATTCTCAGCCATGGGTGAGGGTTCTATCCTTGAACTCATGTACTAAGCATTGTTGCTTTTCTTCTACCCCACAAGCACAGCGGTGGGGGGTGGGAGGGTAGGAAGGGGCCAGGGATTATCCTCAACCTTATTCAGCATGCCCACTGAAAGGATGCTTAAGAAACAATGGCTTGGGGTACTAGCTGTGCTGCCCATTGGCTGTTAAGCTTATCTATCTTTGGAGCGAGGCTGTGAGGGAGGCTGCAGGATGTGCACATTGCCAAAGGCAGGACACAGTGTCAGCACAAGCAGGTGAGATTGCAGAGGGACCTGCAGCCAAGCAAGAGTGAGACTTGCTTGGGCACAGGAGCCTGAGGCTGAGTCCCCAGAGGGGCCAAGTGCAGAAGTGAAGCATTCAGACCGGGTTTAGAAGGGAGAGGTATCTGGGAACAGGCTGAAGAAGAAAGGGACACAGTATGGGTGTTGGGCCACCACTGCAAGAGCCAGAGGCCAGGCCACCCCACAGCACTGGCAGCTCTCCCTGTTTCTGTAAAACTAGGGAGTCCTCTTTGGGGCAGGCTGGTTGGAAGCAGGATCAGGGGTTGCTTTGAGCATGGTAAGCTCCTTGGCTTTGTGTCCACTGCTGTTTATTTGGACGACTCTGAGCAAGTTCTGGAGATTAAGGACACCCTGTTTCTTCCCCCCTAGTACTGACTCTTTACTATTTACTGGAGACATCGAGAGACAGTAAGAGCCCAGATTAGTGGTCTGTACACTCCATGGATGGCTGGTGACTGGGATATGGAAAGGAAATTATAGCAGACTTTCTTTTTTTTTTTGGTTTTTCGAGACAGGGTTTCTCTGTATAGCTTTGGCGCTTTTCCTGGAACTCACTTGGTAGACCAGGCTGGCCTCGAACTCACTGAGATCCACCTGCCTCGGCCTCCTGAGTGCGTGCGCCACCACCGCCCGGCTATAGCAGACTTTCTTTTGGGCCACCAACCAGCTCCCAAATCATGACACAGAGGCTTATTATTAGTTACAAATGTTCGGTCTTATCTTATGCTCTTATAACTTATCCTGTTTCTCTTCATCTATGTTCGCCTGAGACTTTTTACCTTTCTCTCCTTCCATATATCCTACTTTCACTGTTTCTCATGTCTGGCAGTTGCCTGGCTTCTGGCCCCGGGGTGTGTCCCTCTCTTTCTCCCTTGTCCTCTCCTTTTTCTTTCTCCTGCTCCCCAGCCTAGACTTCTCCTCCTACTTATTCTCTCTGCCCACCAGCCCCACCTATCCTTCTCTGTCTAGCTATTGGCCATTCAGCTTTTTATTAGACCAATCAGGTGCCTTAGGCAGGCAAGGTGAAACAAATGCAACACATCTTTACATCATTAACAAAGGCAGCAGAAACAAATATAACACATCTTTACATCATTAACAAAGGCAGCAGAAACAAATATAATACACCTTTACACAGTTAAAGTAATATTCTGTAGCATAAACAAATGTAACACATTTTTACATAGTTAAATATTCCACAACAGGAGATTGCTAGAATTAAGACCTCTATTCATTGACCTGAGCTTACCAGAAACACTCCCTCCTCAACCCCAACCTTACATGGCTAGCAGTTTTCAGGAAACCTGGAAGAGTGTATTAATTCCCTGGTTGGCGTGCTCACCATATGTCATTGTGAGTAAAACATCCAAGAGAACAACTTCAAGGAGCGAAGGTTTATTTTGGTTCACAGTTTCAGATGGTTCTGTCAGGGCCACTTGGTTCCAAGCACTGAAGCAGGTCATCATGGTGGCTGGAACATATGACAGAAGATGTTCATCACCTCATGGTAGGCGGGAAGCCAAGAGAAAGGGGTGGAATGGGAAGGGACCAGGGGCAATAGATATGGTCTTCAAAGGCATGCTTCTAGGAACCTACTTCCAGCTAACCACCTCCTAAAGTTTCCACAACCTTCCTAAATAGTACCACCCGCTGGGGACCAGGTGCCCAGCACAGGAGCCTATGGGGAAAATTCATATTCAAACCGTAACACTTACCATTGCACAGGGAGTGAAGATGCCCTAGCTATCTATCCCCAGTGACTAGCATGGTGCCTGGTCCTCAAAAACTCTGTGGAGTGAGAGGGAGAACATTGTGAGCTTAGTCAAATGGGTGGAGCTTCAGACAGAAGCAGGTATATAGGGACATCTCAGCATGCCTGAGGGAACTACTACACTTTAGGAGATGAGGCTATAGGCAGAAGTTTTCAGCAGCAAGACAGGAGTGGGCAGTGTCAGTGGGGAAGCTCTCCACAGAGAACCACAAATGGGGCTGTTTCTCCTCTGTCACCAAGGACCCTTTCTTGTCTCTTGATGACTAGGAGAGTGGGATGCTGACAGCTTATCTCTGTGCTGTCCTCCCCGGCCCTTCACCCCTTTTCTCCAGCAGCTTTGGCACATGAACTCCCCAGCAGAGAGCTTCCCAGGCCCTGAGGCCCCACTCGGACGTGCTCGGCGACTCCTGGCCTCCTATGCCCAGACGGTCAAATCGCTCCCAGCTTTCCACAGGAGTTGAAAAAGAGCTGAAAGGCTTGAGAGTCAGGAGACTCTGATTCAAGGGCTGGGTGCTGCCAGAGTCAGTCATGGGACCTTGGACAAGCTTGTCTCCCTCTTTTGGGCCTCAGTTTCCTGAACTGTAAGTTAACAGCCTTGGCTGCTTGGTCCCCTAAGGAAGTTCCCTCCTGCAGGCACGTTCTCTGAGCCCTACAGTTCTTGGCTCCATAGCCCTTGTCTGTCTGCTCCTCACATATAAATTTTAGTGTTGACAGGGATTTGAATTTGTATATATCTAAAAAGCTGAGTCCCAGGGAGTTGGGGGAGGGGCAGATGCAGGATCAGACCAAGGATGTTTGCTTCCCATAACCAACTGACTTTGGCCTGAACTACCTGGAATGGAAGAGCTCTTTGCTCCCAAGACACCCAAGTGTTCTGCATGGTTGGCATGGGGTGTGGTGGCCTTCAGTCTTCTTTGAAGCATCAGCTCAGGGCTGTGTACCTTTTGAGCCTACAGCAGGGCCAGCTAATCTAGACCAAACCCAAGCCTGGAGTCTCCAGCCTTCTCTATGTTAGTGACTGGCCAGTCATTATACTTCTCTGGTTTTATCGTTCTCTGGTTATATGACTGTTGCTGGAATATAAGCTCTGGAGAACAGAGACTTGCCTGCTGTATTTCAAAGCCTTGACTCCTAAGTCAAATTCTCAGAGAGAATATATGATTCATCCANCCCACGATATCTGTATTTGAGTCAGACCATAAAAGTCTTAGGTCGCCAATCAATCAACGAAGAGGCTGCTTTCAGGGTGGTAGCTCATACCTGGTCNAGTCACTTGTGGTCCGGGCTGTCGTGTCACTGGCAATACATAGTTGACTTTTCTAGGAGCTGTGTATAGAAAGACATCCATTTAGTCTCTGGTTTATTGGTGAGGAAGCTGGCTCAAAGAGTCGCTTAGCTCATGCTGTGAAGCTGGTAAATGATTATGTTGAGGCTAGCTCCGTGTTCTTCCTCTCCTCCAGTGCCAGCAGCCATGGTCTGGAACTCACAGGGCGTAGTGAAGAACACTGAGAACCGTAGAGCCTTGGTGGAGGCAGCGGGCTTTCCAGATGGAAGGNGCAATCTAGGAAGTGTTTGGAAGAGGTGGCCTTTGAGATAAAGAGCGGGGATGGTGAAGAACATCCCAGGTGAAGGAAATTACATGTGCTAAGGTATTTGAATAAGAGCGGGGTGGGGGGAGTGGGGGGAGATTTTGAGTAGGCGGATGTGCTGAGTTTCAGCATAAATAGAAGAGAAGGGGCTGATAGGAGACAAGCTTATGGGCCAGCCCCAGGAAAAGGTTTGGGCTTGATTAATGAAGTAATGGGGAGCCACCGAGGGTTGTTGAGCAAGGGGGGTGACATAATCCGAACTATGCGCCCAGAAATGTATGGAGACTTAATTANAAGTCTGTTGCTCTTGGAAGACACAGAGTATTGTCTTCAGGCAGAGGTGGGGAGGGCAGGGGAGGGGGAACCTGAGGAAAGACTGCTTGGCACTGCCACCTTCACACTGAGACTCTATCAGGAGTGAGAAAGGAATGAGCAGCCCTCAGGGCTTCGGGGTGCAGAGGAGGGGGCGGAGCCAAAGGCTTTCCCCGCCTCCTTGGCAACCAGCATTAGCTGGCCTGAAGTCTGGTCTCTGAGGCAGCACACAGAGCATGCCTCTGCTGTCTGTGTGAGTTCCTGAGGGGTGAGATCTTTAATTTTTGTCTGCTGAGCCCAGATGGGCAAGAGGCCAGCCTGTGTTACAACCTACTCAAGGCCCCTTGGCCACGNCGCTCAGACCAGAGTGGACAGAAACAGCGGATGAATCATGGGGACTGGCTGGGCCAGTGGACTCTGGCTGCACCTCTCCCCTCCCCCCTCAGCCTGGTGTCTGTGGTCTTTCCTGGGGACTTTCAGGATCCAGGTCTGTCCCTAAGGGCTTGAGGTCCTAGAGACAGAGCAAACATCATGAATGTGCCCATTCTTGACCTGTGTCTCACCTCATGGGAGCAGGCAGCATCCTCTTCCCTGTGCTAGAAAAATAGAATGAATGGCAAGGCTCCTGGCGGCCTCCAGAGAGAAAGAGCCATAGGGGTCCCTTTTCTCTGTTCCAACTAGCCTTACCCCTCAGGGTGTCACTGTCCCAGCAGGAGGCGAAGATGTGAATAGGCTGGGAGACCTTAATGACAGCCAAGGACAGCTGCTCCCTCTCGGTCTTTTCCTCAGATTCCTCTGCAGCTACCTCAGAAACCTGCATAGGTCNGTCCCCTCCCCCAGGCTTTAGGATTTTCTCCCTGGAGATTCAGAATCTTTCATTCTGGCTCTCACCCCACCCCAGGGGAGCACACAAGTCCTTGTGGTCTCATGGGATGGATGAAAGGAGGCTTCCAGATGCCTCTGTGATTCAGGGCTTTGGAGCCTCTGCCGAAGAAACAGTACTTCAGCAGGGCATGGTGGTACTCGAGTTTAATCCCAGCACTCAAGAGGCAGAGGCAGGTAGAGCTCTGTAAGTTCAACGCCAGCCTAGTCTACATGGTGAGTTCCAGGCCAGTCAGTGGTATATAGTAAGACCCCGTCTCAAACAAATAAACAAACAAAACTCAATAATAACAACAACAAAAACCCCAAGAAGGAGGAGGAGGACATTGTTATGCTCCAGATCCCACGATTTCTANAAGATTCTGCTCTAGCTGGAGACTGAAGGAAAATGTGCAAGTAAGTAGGAAATGACATCTTGGCTTTGGCACTAAATGCAGAGACTTCAGACCAGTTCGCCCTTTGGCCAGAGCCTGGGGATGAAGGGAACAGAGTGGAGTCAGTTATTTTGAAGAGTGGCCCATTTCACATCTTTGCAGGGTACCCTGGAGCAAGCGCAGTGTGCGACAGTGGAAAAATTATGGACTTTGGAGCTGTTTAGACTTTGTAGATGAATCCTGGCTGGACTCCTAGCCTGTGTGACTTGAACAAGATACTTTACCCCTCTGGGTTTGTGAGCTGGAGATTCCAATGCCTGCCTGGTAGTGGCACAGGCATTTCATTTGTAACTCTCCTGTCCCTTCCCCAGAGAGAAAAGCTGAGGGCAAGATGAGCCTCAGCCATCGATGGCCAGTTACTCAAAAGAAGCTGAATGTGACCTCCTTCTTTCTCCTTGGTGGGTGGAATCAGGGTCTCTGAAACTCACCATGATGGCTTTGGTCTGCTTGGACACAAAGTGTCCTAGCTGATCAACTGACCTGACAGGGGACCTTGCTTAGGACTAACAAAGTTCTGGGGCCATCAGTATCCTTACTGTACCCCAAATGCAGAGGGCTTCTGTCTCCCAGAGAATGGTGGCTGGAGGTGGTCTCCCTGCCCTTGGAAGCTGGTGTGGATTTAGTGTCTGTGGCCAGAAAAACCAGGAGGGAGTCACTATGTAGCTGCTTATAGCTGTGACTGTGGATAAGTCTTTTTACCTCCCTGCATCTTCACCTCCTCACCTACTACAAGGTGAAACATAACACTTCTTTCACAAAATCATTGTGAAAATGAATGTGAGGCATTTAGCGCAGAGCCAGGTACTTTTTAAGTGCTGGTGCGGGGCACAGCAGTGATCAGTCCCCTCCCAATGACAGATAATCTGCTCTGAAGGAAGGACTAGCAGGAAAGGGCATCATTATCTCCCTTTTCAGTTGGGAAAATAGGAGCCAAGGGAAGCCCTGAACTGAGCTCCATTCACGGAAGGCACCCCTTCCAGAACATTCTACAGTGTTAGGCCAGATTGCTTGACCTCTGCATGGGCTCTATGGCTGCCACCACTAAGTCAGCATACCATACTCACTGGGAGGGACAGGCATTGGCAGATCAGGCCCAGTGGTTGTAAGTTTGTGGGGATGCCAGGCTGTGATGTATGAGTCAGAGTGGCCCTGATAACCTACCTCTCTGGGCAGAAAAATCATCAATAAGAAGAGACGCCATCCTGTGCCACCTCCATCTTCAAAACTGGAGATGGACGCTGTGCCCTGCAAGAGTCCCAGCTGCCTGGTGTCTGTAAAAGGGCACTGAGCCCATGAGCTGACCTCTTGAGAAGGCTGGGGGCCCAATCACCCTTCTTCAAGCCCTCCCGACTTCCAATTAACCAGGAAATGTGTTATTTGTTCTGAGCAGGGGAACAGGCTCTCCTGGGGAGAGGAATTCAGGGCTGGAGGTCCAGTGACTTCCAAGGAAGAAAAATCTTTGGAATTCTGTGGGGAGTCTGGGTCTCAGCAAAGAAGCAGAAATGCGGTCCTTGTTTTTGGTCCTTATTTACCAAATTAGCTCAGGTTCTGGTAGCTCTCTGGCTGCCAGCACCATTCCAGCAAGACACGGGAAAGCAATTAGGTTGCTCCGTACGTCCAGCAGACCGACATCCCCTCGGTGNGACCAATGTTGACCCTTTGAAAGTAACTCTTCAGAGCTCTCCAGAGACACTTTCCTGCCATAGATGCCACAGATGTGTGAGTGGCCTTAACAGCATTCTCCTGCCTCATCAGTGACAGGGAAGTGACACATGGTGAGTCAGGGGCCATGCTGGGAACAGTTAACCCCTTCTCTAACTGGGCAGACAGGGTTCAGGGGAGCAGAATGTTCTGATCACCCCCAATTCTTTAGGGAATTAAATTGTGAGCTGGCAGGCCTGGGGGAGGCATTTGAAACTATGCACTGAAGATCCTTTAGTGGTCACAAGAGTTGGGGGGTAGTTGGGAGGGTCTCGATTAGTTGTGATGGGAGGTCTGGATGGAGGCACGATGATATGGCCTTAAAAGCTTGGGCTTAGGTGAACCGGATTTGAATCTTGTATCTGCTGCTTATCAACAAGTTGTGGGATCTTGGGCAAGCCAGTAGCTGTCCCCAACCTCAGTGCTCTACTTTGTATTTGTGGAAATCACAGTCACGATGTTGTTGGCTGCATGAGTCATCTGCATAGCAGGATTAACAACAGGGCCTGCGCCATACTAAGTGTCACAAATTTTGACAGCTTGAAACAGCAAAATGAAGTAAAACTCCAGAACTCAAGTGCTAATGGGAGAAGGGATTTTGGAAAGCTATGCCATCAGGTCCCAACAGTTACAAGGGTGGGGTGAAGGGGTGGAGGGGAGGAGAGTTATGTGGAAGACAACAGAGGTGGGCCAGGAGGATGGAGCTCAGATGGGCAGCAGATGCCAAGCTTTGGAGTAGATTACTGGGGCTGTGGGCCCCAGGAGAACAGGGTGGGGATTTCCAAGGACCACTTGTACTCACTGAGGAGTGGGAGGGGTGCCGGGTGGTGAGGGAAGTATGTCTGCTGAGGCTTTTGGCTGAGGCGATCCGTGAGAGGCTGAATGGGCGGCAGACTTCCAGAAATTCAGGCCGGGGAGACGGAGCAGTAATAATGACTTGGACACACAGGAGGAAAATATAGCTCAGGGACAAGATGACGCCAAGGTTTCTGGCCTTGAGAAAGACTTGGGGATGTGAGGTGAGCACTGGGGGATGGTGAGGAGGGACCCTGAAGGCACTGGACAGGTAGAGGGGGGAGGCCTAGACTGCAGAGATAGGCACCCGTTCTAGCCTTGAAGAGTCAGCACGGGCCGAGGCTTGCGTCACTGTGAAGGAATAGAACCGAGCATCCTGGGGATGAAGGGGGCATTCATCCCCATGANCAGCAAGCATGAGAGTTTGGACCAGGAGCCACCACCCAGAGAAAGTTTTTCCTCTCTTCAAATAGGCTTAGCGATACCAGTCCCCCCTGGTATCCGGAGCCACCATCGAGGTGTATTTCTTGACTGCCCACCAGATTCTAGCTCTGTTCTACATTCTGGGGAGACAGTGGACAACAAATCGGCTTATTTAGAGATATAGTAGCTGGGGAANTAAGATGACAAATAATTTTCTAGATTGTTGAGCAGGACTCTTCCTGTGGCTTTAGCATGTCTGCTGATGCTGGGCTGGGGACATGGCTCTTAGTAAAGTGCTTACCTGCAAACATGAGGACCTAAGTNTGGTTCTCAAAACCCAGCTTAAAATAAAAAACAAACAAACAAAAAAGNAAAAAAAACCCAGGCATGGTAGCATGTGCTTGCTAATCCCAGTACTGGGAAGGCCAAGACAGATGGCTCTCTGGGGCTTGCTGGACAGCCAGCCTAGCCAATCAGTAAGCAAGCCTAGGCCAGTGAGAGGTTTTGTCTCAAAAAAAAAATAAATATATATATATGGCCCCTGAGGAGTGACACCCCTGCATGGACATGTACACACACACATACACACACATACATACACACACACATACACACACATGTACACACACACGTACACACACATACACACATGTACACACATGTACACATGCACACATACACACACATGCACACACACACTGTCCACTGAAGTGGAAGAGCCTAGGACAACAGGGCATTCTAAGGAAAAGTGCAGGACACCTTTAAGTAGGACAGGTTTTTACAAACTACCTTGGTTCTTGTCTACAGTGAAAAGGATGCAGTTGGTCACTGGGGAGAGAACACACTGGTTACCTTAGTAGACAGGGCTGAGGTTTCCCTGAGGACACCCCTAATGTAAGCTGATGAAGAGGGGCATCACCTGCCAGAAGAGGAGACCACTATGACTCCTCCCAGCTGTCCTTCCTCTGGTACCCGGACAATCACTGGCCGTTACAGTTCTTGGGAGGTCTCAACATACATCTTTAGGAACTGAGCAAGCACATATATGAAGATACTCTTGTGCAGTTCCTGGTGGAAAATGTGACTGTGAGGGTAGGGTGGTCTACATGGTAGGGAAGTAAGTGGCCTCCTTACCACTGCTTGGCCTGGCATCTACTGGAATGACTCGGGGCAAGGGATACAGGATCTTCAAGAGGTTGGTTAGAGACCACTTTGCTATGACAGTTCAGGGTGGAAGCCCCTCGCCCCCGGCCCACAAATGCATATAAAAGAGATGACCAATGCTTGGGCACCTGCTAAATAAGGCTTTGTTACTCTTTCTCTAACACCCCCTGTGGAACCTTGANCCAGCAGAGCCATAGTGTAAAAAGAGAATCTGAAGAACAGACCCCACCCCCCCTCTCCCCACTATAGGGCCTGCAGCTTATTCGTGGGGAAGCAGAGGGGAGAGGAAGAGTATTAAGTTGGATATGATATTGACTAAATTGGATGAGCCTCTGACCTGAACAAGGCTATTTTTTGTTTTTGGTTTTTCGAGACAGGGTTTCTCCGTGTAGCTTTGGCGGCGCCTTTCCTGGAACTCACTCGGTAGACCAGGCTGGCCTCGAACTCACAGAGATCCACCTGCCTCTGCCTCCCGAGTGCTGGGATTAAAGGCATGAGCCACCACCGCCCGGCCTGAACATGGCTGTTTAGTGTCTAAAAGTTGATCNTAGTTCTTGTATCCGGTAGGAATAGGCAAGCCAAGGACTATGCCCAAGGTATATTAAGAGTAGAGAAGAATGGGGTTGAAGAGATGGCTCAGTGGTGAAGAGCCCTTGCCGCTTTTCCAGAGGACCAGAGTTCAGTCCCCAGAGCCACATCAGGTGGCTCACAACTCCTGCTCCAGGCAATCCTATAATGCTGGCCTCCAAAGGCCCCTGCACTCATGTGCACATGCCTGTATGCAGGCACACACACACCTACACATAATTGAAAGTACTTTTAAAAATCTTTTAAAAAGAAGTAGGGAAGGAAAGCTCACTATTATGTGGTGGGAGACAGAGGAATACAGCTGACTGTCCGCCTTCAGGTTCTGCCTCTTGAACCAACTGCACAGTCAACAAACGGTAAGATAATTTCAACTCGGTAAAGCCATGAGGATAAAGCAGGGTGGTGTGTGAGACCGTGGTGACTTGGAAGTGAGAGTCTGTTCTAGACTAGGGGTTCAGGAATGGTGTTACAGTTTGGTGCTGAAATTTCTCCCCAAAGGACAAGTGTCGAAGGCTTGATGACTAGTTCATAACACTATAGGGAGGTGATGGGACCCTGAGGAGGTGGAGATTAGGAGAAGGAAGTTAGATCATTGAGGACATGCTCTCCAAGGGACAGTTGGGACCTTGGCCCCTTATTTTCTCTCTTGCTTCCAAGCTGCCATGAGGTTCCCCTCTTCCTTTGCCNTTCCTTCAGCACGGGCCCCAAAGCAATGGAGCTAATCAGTCAAGTGTGGAAACTGTGAGCAGAAAGAAATGGTTTCTACTCATAAGTGGGTAACCTTGGGTATTTCTCCACAGGCCTGGGAAGCTGAGCAGCACACACGGCCACTCTAGGGGGTGATGTTTGCACTGTGAGGTGAAATGAANAGCCCATCCTGAAGACCTCCTGGAGATGAACACTCCCTTCAGGTGGAGGGAAATGGGCACCGTGGTGGACTGTTTGCAGAGTGGAGAGGGCCAGTGCAGATACTATGTAATGAATAGTGAGCAAGAATAAGCTCAGATAGCCCAGAGAGCCAGCTGGGCACGGAGGATTATGTAGACCAATGTCAAGCATTGAGCCTTTGTTCTCCAGTTACATATAACTTAGGCTTCTAGGAGGGGTGAGGCTGGTATGGGAAGTTGTAAGCGATGCCCTCTACCCACTCTCTCATTCTGCCTCCCTAGGAGGTAGTGGGCTGTGAAAACATTTCTAGGAAAGCCATATTTGCACCTGCCAAGGCTTTTAGGCTTTGGGACAGGGGACTTGGATGAGAAAGATGGCAGAGAAGGCACTTGCATGGGAGGTAACCGATATCCCTGTGCCCCTCAATACAAGATGTAAGCACCCAGCCCATTAGGGACCACTCAGAGGCTCATCCAGTCTCCCTAGGAGAAATCCCGCAAGGAATGAGGGGCTGTGACAAGAGTCCAGGGAGTAAGAGCCAAAGGCCACATTTTTTTATTTCCCTCTTTGGCCACGCGCCTCTTCAGTCATCTTATTCAAGAGACTCNATATCTTCCTTTGTGAAAAGAGAGTACCTCTTGTCGCGGCAGCCATCACCACCACAGGTCCAGGCCAAGCCTTGACGCCACAGGAAGCTGATTAAGATCCAGGAGCTGAGGCAGAGCACGGCTCTACAAGGCAGAGTTGCCAAGGGTGCGGCTAGCTCCACTAGGGGGCGCGCGCCCCCAGTCGACCTTCCCCATAAGAGTCCCGCTCCGGGTGGCTACCCCAGGGACCGCTGTATTCTCGCCTAGCGCCCCCAGCGGCCAGGGGAGGAAGCGACGGGACCAGGAGCGTATGCCTCAGGCTCTGTTCCCATTACTCTGGTCTGGGTACCTTCCCCAGCCTCCTTCTCGTCGGAGAAGCAGCCTTGCTCCAAATCTGAGTCCGTGAGGTCAGGAGCAGGAAATACATCCAGGACAGATGGACAANTTGAGCTTGCTCAGGACAGGAGACCAGCGGCTCAGGTGTGCTTGTCCAAGTAGACGCCATCTGTCCTTCCAGTCCCTGGGTTTGCCCTGCGTCGCCCACAGCTCCTCACGGGTTAAACCCCTCGCCGCCCGCTCGCTTCTCGGTGCCAAAGTGGGTGTTGCTGGAATTCCTGTCTCCCGTAATAAGGGGGCCGAGCTGTCCCTCCGAGGAGGGGGCATGGCGTGGATAAAAGAGACGAAAAAGCAGGGGGAGGTTTCCAAAAATAAAACCCTCCGGTTCCCCTTCAGACGGCTGCAGTGCGGGGAGCGGGCGCGAAGGTGCAGTGGACACGGGCTCAGTGCGCAGCCCAGGCAGCTCACGCCATACAGTCTTTGCCCAGGAACCCCCGGGGCCCCCAGGCGGCTGCTTCAGAGCCTCCCTAGACGGGTAGGGGCAAGCCTCCAGGCGGGTCCGTGGCGCGAACGGTGGAGCGCATCTCCCGCGAGGTCTCGGGTGCCCATAGCCCTGCAGCCACTCTGGCGCCATGAGAGCTCCGACCACCCCCACCACCCGCTGCTCCGGACGGCTTTGGAGGGGCTTTCTGCCACTTGCCCTGGCTCTTTTGATGGGGACAGGTCATGCCCAAAGGGACTCCGTGGGGAGATATGAACCAGCTAGCAGGGATGCGAATCGATTGTGGCGCCCCGTGGGCAGTCACCCAGCAGCGGCTGCAGCCAAGGTATATAGCCTATTCCGGGAGCCTGATGCGCCGGTCTCCGGTTTGTCGCCCTCGGAGTGGAACCAGCCGGGCCAGCGGAGCCCCAGGAGGCCTGCTGAGGCTGAGGCCGAGGCCAGGAGACCATCCCGTGCCCAACAGCTGCGTCGAGTCCAGCCACCTGTCCAGACCCGAAGAAGCAGTCCCCGGGGCCAGCAGCATCCAGCAGCCCGGGCTGCGCCTTCTGTCATGCGCCCGGTGACCCCGCAGCGACCTGCACGGCAGGGGCGGCTCACCGGGTGAGCACTGGAGAGGGAATGGTGGGAAGGACAAGGGATACAGGGGTGCGGACGGTCACGCCTTCCCTGGCATGCGGGACAGAGGAGACTTGTGTCCCTTTGTCCTCAGTACTGTAGAGAAACCGCTCCGAGGTTCCAAAGCCGGGGCTCGGGACCAGCTTTCAAAAAGTTTTTGGGGAAAGAATAAATCTAGTATCCTTTCCCTTGGACACCAGCTCCTCCGGAGCCCCGACGTTAAGCTCTTGTACTTTTCTAGCTCATTCTATGCTGGGCTAACCAGCTCAGTGGCTGGCAGCTCTGCCAGGTTCTGAGAGGCCGTGAGGAGCAGGCAGTTGGGTGGGCGCTCTGGGTTCTTGGGGCCCAGAGAAGGTTAAGCTGGCTCGGGGAACCAGTAGGTGGAGGATCTGGGCGGGGGAGTAGGGACACCAGGGCTCAAAGACAGATGCATCTCCAGGAAGGGGCTGGCAGCCGGCTGGCGCGCCGAGACAAGTGTATGGTCCGGGCTCAGGGCTGCTGAGACACGCAGAGGGCTTAGGCATGGGCTTAGGAGTTCTTTGGAGGGGAAGGCTGCCCCGACGCTGTGTGAGGGACTGGGTCTGTGTGTGCCAGTGAGTCTCTGTGTCAGCACTATTTGTACATTTTGTAAGGCCAAGCCTCCTTCTAACTCTTCAAGTAATTATTTTGCACCTCTCGCTGCGGGTCTTGGACTCTATTACCACAGAAGGAGATCCCCCTCCCCAGTCCAGCAACACCCCACTCAGAATTACAATGGCCCGGGATCTTGCCTGAGTATCCAGTTATCTCTGGAATGAGGGCACAAGTAACCTGGCAGTGTGGGACTGGGCAGGGTGCCATTGGTAAGTCTAGGAGGGGCTTTGGCAGCCGTTGGCTTGAGCCTGATTTACCTGTTGGTTTTAGTTCCAGGTAACAGTCCCGATGCTTGTACCCCTAGTTCCACCATGAAGGATCTTCTGCTTCCTAGACTTTGCACATACTGTTCTCCTTGGCTGCAGCGCTCTTCTCCCGTATTTCAGCAGAATTCATGGTGTCTCATCCCTTCTCTGCCCTCGCCCTACATTTTATGCTTCTTTATAGCACTCATTTATATATTTCTATTTTTGTTTATGTGCTCAGACTTATAAGAGTTCTATGAAAGCAGGGTTTGTTCGCTTCTGTGTTTCCATCAGATCAGCNCCTGCACATAGCTGGCCTTCCCTGATTGTAAATGGACTCCCTGCTGCCCTTCAGAGGCCTAACTCGAAGTCTACAGGGCACAGATCCGCCTGCTAAGTGGCTCCCGCATAGGACCGTTTAAGGAGAGTTAATGGGACACCTGTCCTGTTTCAGCTTTCTCCAATTTCCTGACTTGTGCAGGCAACTGCATGATTACATGTTGCTGAGCATGGGAAAGAAGGCAGGGACCCATAGAACACAGCGTNGTTCCTGCTGCTCAATTACTTAAAAATCAAGTTGGAGGCATGAACAGTATGTGCTAGTGAACGTGTTTCTAAAAGTACTGGAAGTGTTTGCTAAGTGCAATGGAGCAGTACAATGTAATGGAAGGGAAGTGTGTCAGGGAAGAGACACTGTGACCCAGGGGCCCCGGGGCTCAGCAGAAAACGGAAGGAGATGGCCAGAGTGGCACCTGGAGATGACGATGTCAGGCTGACTTAACACTGCCTCAGAACAACGGCTTCTCACCGTTGACGTTTGCCCAGGGGCGGGAATGAACCCCTGTTTATAGAGGAGCCAGGGGCTTAGGCTAGAGATGAAGTTTGGGCTGTC
>LZPO01029788.1:1929407-1941680 GCA_001675575.1 Neotoma lepida
ACAAAGCTGGCGGATATGCACAGGTGTGTAAGCGCCTGGGTGCCACCCACAGGCACCTGCTATATACACAGATACACTGTGCTGGAGTTGGCTCCTCAGTTTTGTCTCCTGCACATTTGGTAGATAATGAGTCCTTTTGGCATACTATTCATCCCCTGAGGAGGGGCTGAATGACAAAATAATTCCTTAACTTCCTCAATCCACATCCACTCTGGCCAGTGTGTGGAAATCAGAGCAAGGGACCAAGGGCCATCTGCTGTTGGAATGTAGAACTGCACACCATTGCTAGTTGAGACTTTTTCTTTTTTAATGAACTCCAATATCCACTATGCTGGACCCTGCGGNTATAGCAGTGGACAAGACAGATAAGCCCTGTCCTTATGGAATTTTTGATGTAGTGGGTATTTTTTAAAAAATATGTGCGAGGCACTGTGCTAAATGTCTGAGGTACAGAGGTGAGCAGTGTAGCTATGTAATACAGTCTACAGGGGACTTATTAAGCCATTATTTCCCAGTGCTCGGTAGTTTTTGAACCAGCTTCATAGCAGAGTATCTTTGTATTTTCTTCATATTGTCTTATTTTCTCTCCTTCTACCAAGTGGGTTCCAGGAATTGAACTCAGGCTGTGAGGCTTGGCGGCAAGTGCTTTCATCTAATGAGCCACCTGGCCAGCTTTTTTTTCTTTCTTCACCAATACATTATTAAAGTAACAGAATTCCATGTTATATATTGTGAAGTAAATTATGAAATTTTAGATAGATACTAAAAGGTATTGGAAGTAACAGAGCTCACAAGTTATTTTACTTTCAGGGTTTTTTTTAAGTTGAAATTTCTTCTATAAATTTGCCTCCTTCTTTCTGCGTTTAACCACTCTTTGGATTTAAATATTTCCAAGGTGTGTTTTATACTATTACAACAGTTGTAAATACCCATAAAATACAAAATATTGTACTTTAAATTTTTTGCCTATTTTAAACTTAGATATTTGCCTATTTTAAACTTAGATATTTGCCTATTTTAAACTTAGATATTTGCATATTTTAAACTTAGACGAATGATAGTATATTATATTCCCCTACAATGTTCTTCCTTCCTCATTAGGCATTTGGGACTTAACTAGGATAATATACAGTCAAGTTTATTAATTTTAACTGTTGTATATTGTTCCCTTGTCTAAATATACCACAGTTTATTTATCCATCCTCCTGTTTCTGGATGTTGAGATGAATTACATTTTTTTACCATTACAAACAGAGCCTGACTCATTTTTCTGCATAAATAAATCCATAATTAAAAGGAAACTTTGTATCATTATTGCAAGTTAAAAGTAGTACTATTTGTCAAAAAGAGAAAAGAAATGTAGGAAAATTTGAAATAAAAAAAGAAGCTTTTCGGTTTTGGTCAGGCACTACCCATTGTTCTAGAAGCTGAACCTTGTGGCCTGTTCTTTCTATGGAGATGTGGAATGGTTGTGTCCAGGGGCAGGATCCAACATGAGGACCTAGCCTCAGATGGAGACCTGCTCACTTGCCTAAGTAGGTTACAAAAATCATGGAACAGGAAATCACTTCTTTGCCATGAGTCAGTACTGCTGAGTCTGCCGGTCATGTAAACCTAACATCCCTTTTCCTACCCTTGGCGTTGCTCAGCCCCTCTCTGAGGGAGCCCTGGATTGAGTGACTAAAAAGAGCATTTAATGTATGCCATGTGTTAGGCACTGTGTCAGCCTACAGAGGCAAAGAGCAAAAGGAAGGAACCTTTGAGATACCCAAGACAGAAGTGGACCCCAGCGGCATGAGCCACCACTAGTAATGGCAGTGAGTGCAGGAGAAGCCAGCCACTTGTCAGGAGGGCCTTACAAGGGGCAGATAATGTCTGATCTGGAAGTCTGGCAAACACGAGACAGATGCAGTCACCTTCCAGCTGCCCTCCCAGCTGGGCCTTCGATATCCTTGGAGAAATGTCCATTGAGTATCTGAATGTCTATTAGGTGTTCCTCCAGCTCTGTCCTTCTGCTGTCAGCCTTTGATTCTGGCCAGTCTCTGCTCTGGCCCTGACTTCCCTTAGGACTCCTCTATATAGGCAGGCAAGGCAGACCCGACTGCTGACCTCCTAACTCTTAGCTGTAAAGCCATCCTGAGGGCATCTGGGGTAATGGGTGGCTCAGGCCCCTTTTTGGCAGGATTTGTGCTATGACTTCCGAGGCAAGTAGGCTCCTTGGTTTGTGCTGGGTCCCCACAGGCACTGGTTTTTAGAAAACTCCCAGAGCGTGTAGCCTGTTTTCTCTCAAAGACCTTCCAGCCCACAAAGTGGCTTGTCATTNCCACAAGGGGTAGCGACTTCCAAATGAGTGGATTGTTTTTCCCTTCTACCTGGGTATATGCTTGAAAGCCCTGGGTCTAGGGTCGGGGGCAGCTCTCTCCTTGGGGTCTGGTGACTCAGGCCTTGATTGAGAGGAGAACTTTATGGAGCCAGGAAGATGCCGGAGGAGGTAGCCAGCAAGACAAAGCTCTTGGCCAGCGGGACATTCTAGGAACTCCCTGGGAGGCCGTGCCCNACAATGTTGGGCCCACGGGCCAGGAATGGGCCTCAGCCTTTGCAGGCTTTAGGAATTTATTTTGAATTCTTTATATGACTCCCACAACCGCACAAGCTTTGGGGTCCACTCAAATGTCAAACAATTTCCTAAGCGGCACCAGATGCTCGTCATCTTGGCCCCAAGGATCCCAGGAATGGCCACCCACTCCAGCCTCTGGCCCCCTAACCTCTCCTTCCCACTCAACCCTCTTTCATTTCTGTTCCTTATGACTAGGCCCAGGGAGTCAGAGCCAGGCTCGCCTGTCTTGTCTTTTCCAGAGTACTCTTTCTTGGGGTGTTTCCCTTGTCTGGTTATCCGGGGTCTGCAGATGGAGAGCTTGGGCTAGAGAACCTTCCAGTGCTGGTGGCACTCACTAGACTCCTGAGGACGACATTTGGACAAGTGGAGTGAATGTCCCTCCAGGACCAAAAGTTAAGGTCTCATGAAGGTGTCAGAGCCAGGTGCATCCCCCCATAAACTACATTCCATTGTCTTTCCCAAGTGAAAAGTGTGCTTGCTGGACAGAGGTGGCTTCGTTATGTCCCCTCTTCCTACCAGCTGCCACCCTGGAAGCCTTTCTTGAACAGTGACCTAGGAGCTCTGCTTCTTTAGTCTCCCACTTAGCACTCAGTCTGATCACATATGGGCCTGCCCATGTCTACTCCTTCTGGTTTGAACTCGAGGGACCAGTGACTCGCATATATATCCTTAAGACTATATTTATACAGGACTTCCTTGCTGTCANCATTTACAGGCAAGGAGCACAGTATGTGGCTTTTGGTGAGAGGCATTGTAGACTTGGAGCCTGGCTTAGAGTTTGACCAACTCAGAGGTTTTGTTTTGTTTTTGATGTTCTGGATAGAACCTAGGGCCTCCAACATGCTAGGCAGGCTCTCTCTCACTGAGCTACCCACTAGCCTGCCAACCTAGATTTGAATTGGGCTTTGGTACTCAATGGTTATGTGGCTTTGGCAAATGACAGAACCTCTCTGAACTTGCTTACCATCTTGTCCTTGTTACTTTGTGCTTGTGTGTGTGTGTGTGTGTGTGTGTGTAAACTGTTTGAGATGAGGTCTTGCCCAGTTCTAGGTCCTCTCAGTGTATGCCACCATGCTCTGCTCTGTATTGACTTCTGTGTACTGGGTGCTAGACACCTTGTCTCACTCATCACAGTCACTCGGTGAGGCAGGCATTAGCTCCATTGTGCAGATGGAGAGACTGAGGTCTCCCAGAGGTGTACAGGGAACGGCAGGGACAAGAGTCACCTTTGGTCTTCATCACACCATAGTACTCATTCCCAGGTGGCCTCCCTGTAGAATAGGGACAGTCTTCCCAGCCTCTAAGTATTCCCCAAAGCCCTGCCTAAAGGAGGCTGTAGGAATAGTCCCAGCTCTGAGCATCCTTGTATTAACTTTGCTCTGGTGACTCCACAGGAGAAATGTCTGCGGGGGACAGTGCTGCCCAGGATGGACAACATCAAACAGCACCATCCACTGTATCAAACGTGAGTGCCTCCTGTCCCATCCACCCCTCTTGCTCTTAAGGTAGACCTGGATGAGGACACCTGGACCTGGAGTAGAAGGGTCTTCCTGCNTCTCCCTGAGGATGCAGCTGGTCTTCGGAGTAGAGGCAGTGTGTACAGAGTAGGGCCGTATATAGTGGAAGGGAGCCTTAAAGATGCCTCCAAATGGAGACTATTTCTCAAAGCAGATTCCTGCTCATGTTTTAAACTTCCTACATTTCTTTCTCCTGGCCCACTGTGTTGGTACCCATGTTTGTGGTCTGCAGAATATACCTCTGGGGGCACCAGTCTTACCGTGGGCTGTGGGAATCCACCTCTGCACTGGCCCCTGGTCCACATCCTGGCCTATCAGGCAGACATGGTACTGGATGATCAAATAAAGCTCTGAGATGGTGTCTGGAACAGCTTTCTCTCAGACTACTCTGAAGGCTGCCCAACTGTTTTAAATCTTGGGAAAGAAAGAAATCCTCTTAGCTATGTGGAGACCAAGGATGGAGACAGGAAGAGTCATAACCTCTAGGCTGACCCTTCACTCAAGAGTGGGAGAACCATGACCCATGCCTCCATTCATGTCAGAGGCAGAGTCAAGAGCCAATACTAATATGGTATCCACTTTACACTAACTGTGCTGAACTTTCCCCTTGGTGGATGAGGAAATAAGTCAGGCGATGGCAGAAAGTAGGATGGAATCAGACAACNTGACTCCAGGATACTACTTAGGCCCTGCTACCAGGTACCTGATCCTTTCTTCTGGGCCTCACTCTGCATTGGAACTCTGGGGAGAATAGTGTAGTTCCTGGGGCTGCTGCCAGCTAAGAATTGGATGTTAGGATTGCCCAACACCTTGCCGGGATCTTCACAGGCATCACAGTTAAGGCATCCTCAGTGCCTTATCTTCCACCTACAAGGAAACTAAGGCTTTGGTCCGGAGATACGCCTGAGGATAGAGTGTTGTACATGCTGGGGCTGTTGATGCTGCAGGACCAGGGAACCACACTTTGAGAGTCCCTGGGGACTCGGGAGATGTCTGAAGTTCAAGGTCGGGAAAGGAGACTGGTATGTTCCAGAGAGCTCAGCCTTTGCAGGGGGCCTTTGGCTGGTAGAATGTCGCTTGGATTGACTGGAACAGGCAGCCTCACAGGGGGTGGGCCTCTACCCAGATGCCTGAGGGGTCTGGGCCTGGCCACACTCAGCCCTGCAGGCCTGCAGGCTGTTTCCTAACTCACTTGTGATTTTCCAGTATTCTTCTTTGCCAAACTGTAGCTTTAACACTGGAAACTTGAGGTTGGGTAAGTGCAGAGTGTCTCAGACCAAGCGTGTGTGACCCCCGTGTCTCAGAAGGTGCTGCTGGAGGATGTGTAGGTACACCCCATTATTTCTCTGTCCAGCCTGATTATGCTGCACCACCCCCAAACCTGTCTGTCCCCTTACCCTCGGACCAAGCTGTAGGCTGGCAGCTCTTTGGAGGACTGGCCTTCCCTACTTGAAGTGGGCTGCCCACTGAAGGACTGTGTGGTAATTAGTTGGTCCGAATGCTGTTTGCTTGTTGCTATTTTGCTGCTAATGAGCCTAATGAGAACCACGTGAGCAATGGGGTGTTGGCCCTGGATAGCTGGGCCCAGGGCTGTGTAGAATGTGGTGCTCTTGGCTCCCCACCCTGACAGCTGGCTCTGTGCTTCCCCAGTGGCTTTTCATTGCCCTCTCCCCTCTACAAAGCTGCCCTTAGGGGTGGGGAGATGCCATGCCAGAGAATGTTCAGGATTCTGTCCTGGTGATTTCATACATATGGGAGGTGGGAGATTAGAGCAGATGAGGAGGAGTATATGACATACCCCCATTTCAGTCTTGGTCCCCAAACCATGTGGAGACTTAGTTCCTCTTCTGTCTCCTCACATACGAAGTACTGGATCTGGCTCAGTTGTCCCCTATTTCTGGCCTCTTTCTTCTCATGGAAGCAAGCAATCCAAAGTCCTCACACACTATTCCACCTCCCTGGCTAGTCTGCTCTCTTCTCCCAAAGTCATTGGAACCTAGGGAGCTGCTGTGTCTCTGGCTGCCACATTGNTGTATCCTCAGTTCCTCCCTCTACCTTGGTGGGGTCTGGAATCGGGCCACCGTTTTCTCCCTTGGTCTTGGTATCTGCCTTTTTTCTGTGGCCTTGCCAGCTCTTCTGCATGATTCATGTGTTTATGTGTTTGTGGAGGCAGCTGACTGAGGGAAGGGCAGTGGGAAGTGAGATGGCTGTCCTGTTTATAGCTGCTGGTTTGGGGAGATTCTTCTGTTTTCTCACACGAGCTCAGCTCTGTCTCCACACATCTGGGGAAGGGGCTATAGAACTTCCCCCCCTTCCTATCTTGACACAGGGTCCAGGGCCCCTCCAGGGAGGTCAGTTCCCTGCAGTGGCTGAGGAGGGGCCCATCTCTAGACCCCAGCTCTTGCAGTAAGGTTCGAGGTTAAGAGTCTATGCTTTAGATTCTGGTATCAGATCTAAGGAGATGGATGGTTAAACCCTAGGTTTAGATCCTTGGGCAAGTAACTAGCTCCCTTTTTAGTTCAGTCTTAGCCATACAGTGTGTGACAACTTATACAGGCTTGTCTTTGGGATTAACAACAATGCAATCTATACCTTTCACAGTGTGCCAGGTTATCATAAGTCCTTTATATCACTGATTTTACTAATTAATTAATCTATCTATCTATCTATCTATCTATGTATTTATTTATTTTGATTTTTTGAGACAGAGTTTCTCTGTGTAGCCTTAGCTGTCTTGGAACTTGCTCTATAGACCAGGCTGGCCTCGAACTCACAGAGATTCGAATATTANTGAATTTTCATANAATGACTTTTGAGGCTAGATTTGATCCCTACCCCCGTCATTTGCAGATGAACCTGGATAGTTGTCCAAGCCAGGGAGTGGGGTTTCAGCAGTCTGTATATGACTCCAGTCTCNGACTCCCAAGGGCCAGCCCTTACCCCCATTCTCTCTGCTAAATGAGCAACTGTGCAGACAGCCTGGCACATGGTTAGGCATATGGTATTTGGAGTACAGTTGCCAGAGCCTGTGCTGGAGACCCACTTGGTGGGTGTGTGGNTANGGACAAGCTGCTCGAGCTCTCTGTGTCTGAGTGTCCTCTTCTGTGCCCTGTGACTAATAATAATTGCTTCCTTCCAGAGTTGTAAGGAACAGATGAGGTAACTTAGGTCAAATGTTTCATTCTTGATCTGCTGTTCTCCAGGTTCTGTATACAGAGCCTTCCTTTTTGGCTTTGATTTCTTTTTTTTTTTAATAATTTTTAAAAATTTATTTTATGTGCCTTGGTGTGAAGGTGTTAGTTCCCCTGGAACTGGAGTTACAGACAGTTGTGAACTGCCATGTGGGTGCTGGGAATTGAACCTGAGTCCTCTGGAAGAGCAGCCAGTGCTCTTAACCACTGAGCCAGCTCTCTAGCTCCTGGCTTTGATTTCTAAGGGCAGGGGTTATCTCACTGACCCCAGCATGTAGCACCTCTGTGTAGCATAGTGCCTTTCCTGGGCTAAGCTGAGAAATCCCTTTCTGTTGTCAAACTCCTGTCAGCCCTCCCAGAAGCCCTCCCTGNTGCTCAGAGGACCTGGTGATGGAGTTTTGGGTGTGCATTTGTTCCTGACTTCTTGGTCCAGATCCTCTGCANCGTGTGGTAGGCACTGGGACAATATTCCTTCTGATTCTTATNTTAGTCCTACAAGGACCCTGTTTCTCTTTTTCTGGGCCCCACTTGGCTTCCCTCAGGGTGCTTGCCTGATCCCACCCACATCATACCTGTAGAAGACTCACAGGTGAGAAGGACGGTTATGCTGAAGTTGTTAAGGGATGGTGGAGANGAAGATGGGAGGAGGCAAAAGAAATCATGTGAGCTCAACGGAGACCCAACTAATAAGAAATACACAGCCCCCGGATGACGTCGTGTAGGGTACTGTAGCTCTTCCTGGTGAGTGTGTATTTCTCCATGAGGCCTTTTGCATCATGAGATATCCTAANCCAGGAGCTTCCTGAAGCCAGGTGCTGGTCCCCTCTACACACACTAGTGCGTCCTCTGCACGCATGCCCCTGACTGTAGCTTCTACACCTGCTACTAAACAACAGTTTCCCAGGACTTTCCCAGCCCTCCTTTTCTGGCTGCACCGCCCCTGGAGTGGCCTGCTTTCTCATAGATGTAGACACTATCTTGGGGCCACTAGTCCGTGTTTAGAGACACCCTGCAGCCAGACTTCCCCCTTGACCTCAAGCTCCTGAGTTTGCTGCCTNCTCAGGATCTGTTGTGATTGCTTCCCTGACTGTCCAACCCCAGCTTGTGCAAATGAACGCATGCTTTTCCTCCCTGAGGCAATTTTTGCTCCTAGTGTGAAATGGCATCCCCAGATAGCTAGGGGCACATGGGACACCTTCTTCTTGCTCATGCTTTGTCATCATTCCTTGCCAAGCCCTGCTTGTTTTCACTTCTCAAGTCCTCTGAGGACTGTCCGTGTCTCGCTTCTTCCTGCAATGCCTCTCTGGTCTCGGGTGTCCATGGCGATCTACTCTGGTTGTCTGAAGAAGTCTACTGGCTGCTCTTTCTGTTACCCCTTCATGCACCAGCTTGCCTTCTGCTGTGGGGGTCCCAAAACCAGTGTCCCTTCCAGCCTGGCTCTTAGTCCTTACCCTGACTCACATAATCTAGCCTGCCTGCTGGGAATGTACCTCCTTCTTCTAGTCTATAGCCAATGCTACTCTCTCCGGCTCTGCCTCCACTCACTGCCTGTGTGCCTGGCCGCCTGTCATCTTCTCAGTCTCTGNATCATGCTCCCCTCCTCAGAGAGGCAGCCTCCAGCCACTCTGCTTATACCTGCTCCTCATCAGTCTTGTTTTCTCTGGATNTTGGCCCCCTAACTGTTNCCTCCATATCTTCACATCCNGACTTCCNGTCTTCTGTTCCTTTGTTATGTGTTTTCTGATACCCTTCTGATTAATTTGGAAGTTCCATGAAGGAATGGACAGAGTTTATCTTCTTTACCAGTCTAGGCAGCAGTAAATAGCGGATGGACAGCCATGTTCTAGATAGGGACACAGTCTGCCAGTGGTAATGGCTCCTGCATCCACATGGTTA
The DNA here is from genome assembly GCA_001675575.1 of Neotoma lepida. Classification (NCBI taxonomy): domain Eukaryota; kingdom Metazoa; phylum Chordata; class Mammalia; order Rodentia; family Cricetidae; genus Neotoma; species Neotoma lepida. Next base: position 1,938,629 of record LZPO01029788.1, read on the forward strand.
GGANTCAGACAGTCCATGATGGCAAGGTAACACTTTCTTCTATGCTCTGCNGTGAGCTGGGGGTACCAGGGGCAGACGGCTACATGTCAACCATAGAACTGTCTTCTATGCCCTTGCTGCTGCTTTCCAGGAAGAGGCTCATCACAGGCTTGTCCCTGATGGTGCCTGTCCTATTCCTCATCCCTGGGGTCCCCTGCTAGGACTGAAACCACCAAAGCTTCTCACAGCCAAGTCAAGTTTCAGGATGGATATACCCTGAAGTCTCCTTCCATGTGCCTGCTGTGGCTGGTGGGAATTGGGGGTGCTTTCTGCCCCAGTCCCTGGCCCTCAGCCTCCAAGTGGCCCAGCATCTCAGCATTTGTTAAAGCAATTAACAGGGCGGTCCAGGCCTAGAGGCTGAGGCCAAAGTCTGACTCACACCTTCCCTTCCTCCCCTCCGGCCGCCAAACAGTAGAGGCCCACTTGGCCTGCCAGACAGCGTCTGCAGAGAGTGTGCAAGGGGCCAAAAATGGCATCTTTCTCTCATTAGAGGCTTTTATGTGAATACAACTGCTATTTTGGAGCCCGGCGCTTGGCGGGCCTCTGAACCCCGATGCTGTTTGCAGCAGTCCCGAGAGTGGTGGCCTAGCACANCTGTGGAAGGAGTAGGGCAAAACCATGGATCCTGGGGCCCTGACCTCTCCATAGCCTGGAGNCCCAGGCCCAAGGTTCTGACAGGTAATGCCCTCCTCATGGGGCTTAGGTAGAAAGGATGAGTCCACAGAGGCTTCTGGGATGTATGAGCCAGAGATTCTTAGGCTCTTTGCCTTTAGGGCGAAGGTGCTGCCCCCCAAAAACACATTCTAAAGGTGAGGTGCCCAGGGAGGGCGTGGGGCAAGTGTCGTGGATTGTTGGAAACTGTCAGANCTGTAAAGGCTTTTGGGTGAGAAAGAGATCCCTAGCATAGGGCACAGGTTGTTAGGTCCCTGGAGGCAGATATAGGCAAAGCAGAGTTTGTTTGGGGTGGGGGTGAGGTATCTTAAAGCCAGGGTCTCAGCTCACAAGTTGTAGAGAGAAAGGAAGGTGTCTCTGGGACCCAGAAGAAAAAAGTGATGACAAAAACTTATCTGGAGAGACAGAAGGAGCTGTCTGTCTGTCCTGTTGTACTTCTTTCTACACATTAGCCTAGGCCTGGCTAAGGGGAATGAGGCATGGCTAAGACGTTCAAAAGCCATCTTACCCCCACCCATTGCTGTCTTTCANCTTTGTGNGTTAACTACTAGAATGTTCCGTATNATGGAAATGTTCTATATTTTGCTGTCCAACATGGTCACCACAAGCCACATGTGACTAGTAAACACTTGAGCTGTGGCTAATGAGAATGAGGAACTGTGTTTTAAAGTGTATGACATCTCAATCCAACCCATTTACACTTCAATAACCACATACAGCTTGNGGCTACAGTGCTGAATCCTGTTGGATGGGCAGTTTTAGAACTCGCAGAAGGTGTCNTCTGCCAGGATCTGTAGAGAGGGGAAGCAGCAGCCTGTTTCCTGAGCGAGACTAATGTGGAGTGAAACATCTCAGAGAGGCGAGAAGTAGCAAGGTCACACAGTCAGGAGGTGGCTGAGCTGGCTCAGACCATATCCTTCTGACCCCTCACCTCCTGACCTCTCTACTAACAAGTAGCTGATCATCATGGATCTGAACAGGGAGGGTAGCATCCATTTACACAGTGGGCGCTGTTTCTAGAACCTTCCCCCAGGCCTGAGTTTGGTCTCNTCCTAAAAGTATGTGTTCTGTGTGGAAAGTCGGAGTATACCTTTGCTCAACTTTTGNAGCTGAGTGAAGGTAGTGGGGATACAGCCAAAAAGATGAGGGTGTCTGGAANCAGTGTTTCCACCCATTTCCTGCTTTGAAAACAATAATGGCAGTTTTGGTTTCTTCCCCTCCTTTGGCATATCCTGCTAACTCTGTGGAGCCGAACTCTCCATATATCTAAGGTTGAGTGAAGAAGAGAGTGCCAGGGGAGGGTAGAAAAGCCAGGGTTCCAGAAGAGTCAAAATTGTGAATGGCTGGAGAACAGCACAGCCTCCGGCTACACAAGGGTGCTGTCTGTCAATAAGGAGAGGCTTGCTGTGCACCTTCTAGTGAATCAACCCGGAGAGGACTAACGGAGACACTGCAGCTAGTGCTGAGAATTCTCCACCAGGAACCAACCAAAGAGCCATTAGGACTTTANAACTCTCACAGAGTTCATTTCTTAAATGCAAAGTGTAATCTCTCCTCAATAAGAAAAACAGATGTTTGAGGTGGGTATAAAAGTCCACTGCCAGACAGTGGTGGCTCATGCCTTTAATCCCAGCACTCGAGAGGCAGAGGTAGACAGATCTCTGTGAGTTTGAGGCCAGCCTGGTCTACAGAGTAAGTTCGAGGACAAGCCAGAGCTTTTATACAGAGAAACCCTGTCTGAGGGGGAAAAAAAATTCACCAAGGTTGGAATTTTCTCTCTTCAGATGTCACAGCCCTGCCTGGAGCTGCCTTTCCTCATGTGCATTATTTTGCTACTTGTAGAAAGCCCCTGCTACAAGCAATTCTGAGATGGCCAGTTTGCTTTTGGTCTATTTTGAGATCTGTGCTCATTTGTTTCCATAAGTCTCCTTTAAGCACAGTCATTCTTTCCTCCACCTCTCACAGTGTCACTAGATTGTATGCGTCAGTGCAATATCAAAAAACACTTGAGAGATGGCTCAGCTAGTCAATGTACTTGCCACACAAGCCTAATGACCTGTTGAGCCCCAGAACCCAAGTAAAGGTAGAAGGAGCGAACCCACTCTACAAAGTTGCCCTTTGACCTCCATTCTTGCACCCCATCTGTACCATAGACATACACACACTGAACATAAATAAAAATAAAAACTGTCAGAATTTTCCTTTTCTTAGACAGCCAATTGGAGCCACCGTTGTGAGCCATTAAGGGGTGTCTTTGTAGGGAAGAAAAGAGTTCATGATCCAGTCTCATAATACATGTGATTGGCTCCACAAACCAGACACTGTAGTGTGTCACATGCTG
>LZPO01029788.1:1958849-1971238 GCA_001675575.1 Neotoma lepida
TGACCACTGAACCATCTTTCCAGCCCCATAAGTGCTTCCTGGATGACTATAGAAGGGTGTAAGAGGGCCCAAGAATATGGATCCAAACCTGTTCTATATCTCTCAAAGCCTCGGTGTCCTTATCTGTAAAGTGGTAATAATTAACAAAGGAGAAGGGATTTAGGATGAAGTGAACCTGGCTTAGTAACCTGGCTTCTGTGCATCATGAATTCTGCAACCTTCTGCAGGTTGTAGACCTTCCATACAATCTAGCTTGTTTGTTTTCAATTATAAAATGGGGATCACGTGTATAAATTGGAGACCAGGCTATAGAGAGGCCTACATGAGAGGATGCATATGATGTGTATTGCTGGTACAGAGCCCTGCACAAAGTAGAACAAAGGTGTTCATTACACCTTCATATGGGGGCTGGAGAGATGGCTCAGTGGTTAAGAGCAATGGCTGCTCTTCCAGAGGACCCAGGTTCAATTCCCAACACCCACATAGCAGCTCTGTCTGTAACTCCAGTTCCAGGGGATCTGACACTTTCACACCAATGCACATTTGGGGAAAAAAAAGCCTTCCTACCAGGTAACCCGAGTTCCCACTTCCTGCCCCTCCCACATAAGCAGCCACTATTATTAATTTCCCAGGGTTTCCTTCTAAGATTGCTTTATGAATATGCACAACATGCATCTGTGTTTTCAGTATTTTTTAACAACTTTACATGCCCCCCCTACACCAAGAGTCAGCAAACTTCTTCCATAAAAGGCCACATGGTAAATATTTTCAGCTTCCTGTGACATATGGCTTCTGCAACTACTCAACTGGGCTGCTGAAGAGCAAAGGCAGCCACAGACAGTGTGAGTGGCCNTGCTCCAGGGAGGCTTTATTCGTGGAAACTTACATTTGAATGTTATAGCATTTTCTCATGTCACGAAACAGTCTTGCAACTATTTTCCCAGCCGTTTAAAAATGTAAAGACCATTGTTAGGTCACAGCCTGTATAAAAACAGCCAGGAGGTGGGATTTGGGCTGTTGTGTTTTCACATTTCAATATGTCTTGGAGAGTGTTCCTTCCTGATATGAAAGAGCTGTTAAGACACCTGGCTGCATCCTGCGGCCATCTCTAGTTTAACCGTTCCTCTACTGNAGGTCCCTNNGTTGCTTCTATTCCGTACAAAATATTGTGCTAGTTCAAAACAGTGCTGCTCTGAAAAGCCTTATACTTGCATCATTTTGGACATGAACACATATTTGGGGACAGGTCCTTTTGAGGTGAAGAAGTGCTACAGGGAGAGAGGGAAGCAGAGTGGAAGNGTAAAGACAGCCAACCAGGGACAGGAGTCCCCAGGAAATCAAGCTTTGGGTTGATGGAGGATGGAGTGTTCAAAATTGTCCTACCTTGAGAGAAGGGGGCTGTGGCCTCCCATTGTGGGGCAGTCATCAGCTGTGNAGTCATGGTGAAGAGACCCTCCCAGGTAGTTCCCATTGGCCATAAATGGGACTNNGAAGTCACAGGTTTAAGTGATTGGCCACCACCCTTGCAGCTAAGGGGAAGCAGCAGCCTTCATAGGGTCAGGAGGGTGGCAGCAGCACCGCCAAAGCAGGTTTACCAGTCTTAGAGGTGGACCATCGGGCCCAAAGCCTTCCTGCCCTTTGCCGAGAGCCTGCATCATCAGGCCGCTCTCTCAGCTCAGCTCCTGCCAGCAACAGCTGAGAGTGCCTGTTTTTGCAGTCTCAACCACACGCATGTCATTAAACTTTGGGAGCTTTGCTAGTCTGGTGGATTAAAACATGCTGTCTCGGGGTTGTTTTTCATTTGTACGTCTCCTAAGCAGAGAGGCTGAGCACTTGGCACTTCCTCCTCTGAGCCTTTTATTCGTCTCTTTTGGGGATTTTCTTTCAGAGCCTGTCCTCTCTTTAGATACTGCGATAATTTCTCTTTTGTCTGTGACATGATTGCGCGCACACACACACACACACACACACACACACACACACTCCCACTTGCTCATCTGTCGTTTCACTTTTTTTTAAGGTGGTTTGGGCCAAGCAGAGGTTTTAGATCACAGTTGTTTGATTGAGCAAGTGATGAACGGTGTTAAACACTCAGCATGATGGCTGTCACCTGCCAGGCACTAAATGGCCATTGCTTCCTTTCCGCTAGTCCTCTCCATTCTGCACTTTTCAGAACTGTCCTCACTAAAGATGAGTCCCACCTCCATGCGTTTCTTACATTGTTTTTTCTAGTCAGGAACTCGAGGCAGGAACCTGGGGGTGGGAACTGAAGCAGAGCCTGTGGGGAATGCTGCTTACTGGCTTGCTCTCTCTATAGCTTGCTCAGCCTGCCTTCTTGTACAACCTAGGATCCCAGGGGTAGCACCATCTACAGTGGGCCAGGCCCTCCCACACCAATCATTAATCAAGAAAATACCTCCACGGACTTGCCTACAGGCCAGTCTGATGGAGGCGTCCTCTCGATGGAGGTTTCCTCTTCCCAGATGACTCTGGCTTGTGTAAGGTTGACAGAAAGCCAGCCGGTAACATACATCATTGTATTTTGTCCTTCTTAGCCCNGTCCTTGCTCTTCCCCACCATTGCTGCCCTTCAGTCTCTCCTGCTTCCACGTATTACCTTTGTGTTTCCACCCTCCCCATCCCTTTGCACCTCTTCCTTTCCTCTGATGCTCTTTCCATGTTCACAACATATCTCTAAATCCTGAACCCCCATCCATCCCCTGAGGCTTTCTGGAGTCTTTCTACTAGATAAGGTCTTTTTTGGCATCTGAAACNGGGCAACTCTGTCATCATCACAGTCCATCTTGGGTTCTAGATATTTCCATATATTTACCACACCTTTGCTGAGCCTTGATTGCCTTATTTATAAAATAGAGTTTCTGGAAAGAATAAGGATTTAGTTTTATTAAAAATAAATATACCGCCTGATGTTTATTAAAAATAAATATACTGCCTGATGCATAATGCATTGTCTAAGAATTCAATATATATGTATCTATGCATATTATTAAATTATATATATGCATATATATACATAAAAAGTTTAAAAGCATAGAGACATACACAGGAACTCTCATGCCCACTGTTTACAGTTCCTTCCAGATCAGCAGGGAGCAGAATTTTTTTGAGACATATTTTTGAGAATTTTTTTGAGGCTTACTGTGTAGCCTTGGCTGGCTTAAAACTCACAGAGAGGCAGAGGCAGGCGGATCATTGTGAGTTCGAGGCCTGTCTCTTATACACATCTAGATGTGTATAAGAGACAGGTGTAGCCCTGGCTGTCCCTGAGCTCACTCTGTAGACCAGGCTATAGAAAAACTCACAGAGATCCACTGCTTTTGCCCCCTCAAGGTGTGCACTATCATGCCCAATGGGAGCTTATCCTCACTGGAAATATAGTACCCATGTTATTCTTCAATTTACTGTCCTCATTCTAAAGTAGCAAGGATAGGGCCAGATACTTAAGGCACCTNGCTCAGTGCTGGGTACTTAGCAACAGCACCCAGAGCTATTCTGTACACCATGTGTTGATATTTAAATGTTTTCTTTTAGCATTAAAGACTCTTTCCAAATAAAACAGTACCCAGAAGCCCTAAGTACTGCTATGTATATAAACTAGACAGAGTAGAGCTTCCAGAGGAGAGTGGATGTGGATAAGGTGGAATGTGGGGCCAATAGCCTGTGTCTCCACATCATTGAAAGCCTTGATGTGGAGACACCCTGCACATTTGATTGAATGGCCTCATTATAAGCCTGCAAGTCCCAGCTATCTGATATGGGAACTTTATGCTCACTAAACTTGTTGAAAGAGTTCCTGTTGTAGAATATTATTTTATGATGTGTTACATTTGTTTATGCTGTGGAACATTTGTTTAATGATGCAAAGATGTGTTGCATTCTTTTATGTTGCATTTATTTAACTCTGTGAAGCTGTGTTACTTGGCCTGTCTAAAACACATGATGGTCTAATAAAGAGCTGAACGGCCAATAGCAAGGCAGGAAAAAGAATAGGCAGGGCTGGCAGGCAGAGAGAGTATACAGAAAGAGAAATTTGAGAGGAGAAAAAAGAAAGAGCAAGAGAAAAGGAGAGAAGGATGCCAGGGGCCGGCCACCCAGCCACCCAGCCACCCAGCCACCCAGTCACATAAGCCAGCCATGGAGTAAGAATGAAAGTAAAATATACAGAAGAGAAAGGTTAAAGCCCAGAGGTAAAAGGTAGACGGGATAATTTAAGAAAAACTGGCTAGAAACAAGCCAACCTAAGGCCAGGCATTTAAATTAAGAATAAGCCTCTGTGATTTATTTGGGAGCTGGGTGGTGGACCCCCAGAAAGAGCAAAACCAACCAACAAGTTCCAGTGTTAGAAGTCAGTAGTTTCTCTTAGCAGATCCAGTGGCTCCCCCTGGTACTATCCTGTGGCAGATTTTCCATTGCCTGTGGAATGATAAAGAAAATAAAGTATATGTGGTGAGATTTTCAAAAAGTTAAGCCTATTCAAATATTTATTTTTGGCATTGAAAGTCTTTCTTTATGAAGTTTTGGTGGTAATGATCAGTATGCCTTCCTGTGTGTGTTAGCATCATATCCATCCNTGCTAGTTGATTTTGTTGTTGTTGTTGTTCAAAAATACCTGACAGAGGCAACATATGGGAGGAATTATTTCTTTTGGCTCATGGCTTCAGAGGACTCATCCTCGGTCACTGGTCTTCGTGTTTCTGGGNTGGTTTTTGGGCAGAATGTTATGGTGGCAGGGGCTTGCATTGTAGCTTCTTTATGATGGACAGGAAGCAGAGATAAAAGAGTCAAGGGAAAGAAGCCATGGCGAGAGATCCACGGAGATCTGCTCCCATGGGCTTACTTCCCCAATCTAGCCCCCTGCCTCCACCTTTCCCCACCTCCCAGAAAGCTGTCACCTTAGGAACCCATGATTATAGGTCAGAGCACTCATGATCTAATCATCTCTGGAGACACCCAGAGGCATGTCTGGTTGATTTTCTAGGTGTTTTTAATCCAACCAAGTGAACAATAAGGATTAACCATCTGGAGGCTGGAGAGATGGCTCAGAGATTAAGAGCACTGGCTGCTCTTCCAGAGGTCCTGAGTTCAATTCCCAGCAACCACATGGTGGCTCACAACCATCTGTAATGAGATCTGGCGCCCTCTTCTTGCNTAAAGGTATACATGCAGATAGAGCACCATATACATTAAATAAATAAATAAATCCAAAAAAAAAAAGATTAACCCTTCCTAAGGCTAAAGAGATTGCCCAGAAGCTAAGAACACTTACTGCTCTGGGTTCAATTGCCAGAACTCCCATGAGGTAGCTCACAGCCACCTATAACTCCAGTTCTAAGTGATCCAACACCCTCTGGCCTTTGCAGGCAGACACCTGCATACACATGGTTCACATAAACTCACACAAGTTCACATACATACACATAAATTAAATAAAATAAATAAAAATTAAAAAATATTAGTCACTACACCACTTAAATAAAAAGTTGGAAACTTTATGAGGGTCTCCCAAATTCTTTCAAACCATAGCTGATCCATGTTATGGATCAGCTGGATCAAACATGGTGCTAGGGTGTCACTGGATCAAACATGGTGCTAGGCCTTGTCTTAATGTTCCACATCTTGAAATCAAGGCAAGACACACAACCAGGACTGAATGTGGTGTNTTTAAGGACAAACACACAGCTGTTACCAACGTTGGATGACTGGGACAAACTCCCAGCCATGTCTCCATCTCAACCCTATAGTCATGCCTTTAGTCATGGCAGACCCAGCCAGGAGGCCAGAGGTGAGCCAAGAGACTGCAGCCCTCCATGATGCCTTCTGTCCCTGCAACCTCTGAGGACTAGTCAAGTATCGGAGGGCTTAGCAGCTTATGCCTGTGCTCTCACTGTTGAACTAGGGCTTCGTTGTTTACTTTGCTCTAAGCCTCTCAGTCAGCAGATCTTTTGGATTTTTGTCATTTAACTCACCCTGTCACATCGGTGGATGACAATGAATTGGGTTCAGAAGAGGTCCCGATTGTTTAAAAAAAAAAGTGTTAGAACAGATTAGATACTTGGCCCTTTATGTATAAGGATGCTTGGACTTTTTTTCTTCTTCCTTTTAAATGGAGAAGAATTTTAAACATGACTGGGTCACATTTCCCCCTGGGGTGGGGCTGAGGGTGGAGTGCTCTTTAGTCCAAACGGTAGCTAACTCTTCTATGCCTTTGAAAATCCTGGCATGCTCTCCCTCTTGTGAACACTCATTTGTATTAGTNAAGCAATTGCATGGCCTCCCTATTCTCTCAGTCCTCTCTGAAGCCTGCTGAAGTAGACATTCCTAACCCTGCTGCTGCTGCGGACGCTGGGCTCAGAGGAGCTAGGCAATGTGCTCAAGGCCACCCTGCTGGNAGAGGCCATACTGGGCCTTCTGTTCCAAACTCCTTCCTTCTCCTCTAAACATCCAGGTCCTCTCTACAACTAGGGGAGTCAGACTTGCTTGCCCAGAGTTCTTCTCTGCGAAGTAATTCAACTGGCCCTGAAGATCTTTGAAATGTCTAGTGGTGCACCAGCTTGCACACAGCTCTCTTGGGCGGTGCTGGAAAGATTTTGCTTTGGATGTAGCAAATTGCACTGACCTTCTCCTGAGAGGAGTAGGCCTGAGGCTTGGGTCTCAATTCCAGACCATCTTCACTCTTAGAACTTCTGCATGGCTAACAGGACCTCTCCTACTCCAACCCCCAAACTCTGGAAGCAGGAAGAGAATTTGCTGTTAAGGTTCTAGAAGGAACAGCATTGAGGTTCCCAGGAGCCAAGGCCTGTGCCATAGGGCNTGGGGCAGGGCCTGGGACAGTTGAGTAACTAGGCTCTGATATTGTCCAAGTCTAGCTTCTGTCAGCAGAGTACTCATGACTTGAGCACATGGAATCAATCACNCTGGAGTAGGAGGGGGCAAGGGTCCCAGACCGTATCCTATTAGGGCACTGGATCCAATGGGGACAAATGGGGTAAGACCCCACAAGTGCAGAGTACCCCCAGTCCAGGCTAACTTCCACTGGGGTCTGGGCTGACACAGAACATGGGCTCTGGCATCAGGGTGGTCTATCTGGAATCCCAGTGTGTTGGTTTAGCTGTTTTATAATGTGGGGTGAGTCTTTGGCCCCTCTGAGCTTCCATGTTCACATGCCCTCACAGCCACCATGGTCCAGATGTTGTTGTGTATACAGTGGCTCTCATACCACTGTCANGATGCTAGAGTATTTACACTAGGGACCGTCCAATAACAAACATGTGGAGGATCTGTTCTAGTTTATGAGGTAAACAATTCAAACGGTTGTCAAAGAACAAGCAATAAATATATTCACAGACAAAATTTCAACCTCATAAGTATCTATGAAGGGAGAGTTGGAGAAATGGCTCAGCTGTTCAGAGCACTTACTGTTCTTAGAGANGACCCGAGCTCAGTTCCCAGCACCCACAGGCAGCTCACAATCACCTATGACTTCAGCTCCCAGGGATATGATGCCTCTGGTCTCAGCAGGCAACTGTTCTCACATGGATATACCCATACATAACCACACATGTATACACACAAAAGTAATTTTTTGCTGTTGTTGTTTTTTCAAGACAGAATTTCTTATGTGTAGCCCTGGCTTTCCTGGAAATAGCTTTGTAGACCAGGCTGGCATCAAACAGAGATCCACTTGCCTCTGCCTCCCAAGTGCTGGGATTAAATGCATGTGTCACCATTGCCTGCACAAAAATAATTTTTTAAATTAAAATTTAAAAGGAGAGAAAAGCAACNTTGAAGTTGTCATTGTTATGCTTATTCAATTAATGTACTACAAAAATTAACAATAAGGCGTGGAGTAACAGATTGTGCATTCCTGTAGTCCTAGCTCTCAAAAGGAAAAATACAATTATGAGGCTAGCCTCAGCTACAATAGCAGATTCTCAATAATGATGATGATGACAATAATAATTACTATTATAGGCTATGCTAGTGANTGTGTGCTCTGTGTGGTACATTTATGCACTTTATTAAGTTTTAAACCCACTTTTAAATTTTAACTGATATGGGGCTGGAGAGATGGCTCAGAGGTTAAGAGAACTGACTGTTCTTCTAGAGGTCCAGAGTTCAATGCCCAGCAACCACATGGTGGCTCACAACCATCTGTAATGAGATCTGGCACCCTCTTCTGTATACATAATAAATAAATCTTAAAAAAAATTTTAACTGATACAAAAAAAACCTATAAAAATTATATATATGAGTGGGGTTCCATGTAATAATGTTTGATACACGCACATACTGTGACACATGTTTTGATGTGACCCCTTCAGAAAACAATACACCAAAATATATTAAAGCTGAAGATGTTTGTAATCTTTGAAACCGTCTTGGTAGCCTGAGGAATTGAGTTCATCCTAATGTCATAACTGTCTTCAAAATGTTTATTATTAAAAGCTTTTCAAACACATAAAGTACAATGGCTAAATAAAAGTGGTTATTAAAAACTGAGTGCTGGGGAAATGGATCACTTGCTGAAGGGCTTACTACACAAGCGAGAGAAGCTGAGTTCAATCGTGAAAAAAAAAAAAGCCAGGTGTGGGCTCACGCACCTGTAGTTCCAGCCCTAGGGAGGTGGAGACGGGAGATCCCTGTCTCCATCATCATCACCATCATCATCATCACCACCACCANCATCATCATCATCACCATCATCATCATCATCACCATCATCATCATCACCATCATCATCATCATCACCACCATCATCATCATTGTCATCGCCATCACCACCACCATCACCATCATCATCATCATCATCATCATCTGCATGAGTGAGTTCACTCTGCACGGTACATTGGGTTTCCTGGCCACCTATGCTAGCCCAACTGGTGAGCTCTAGGTTCAGTGAGAGAACTTATCTCNAAAGGTAACTTGGAAAGTAATTGAGGAAGATGCCCAGTGTCTAACTCTGACCTCCACACACATTTGCACACGTGTGCATATGCACCTTCACACAACTGTGCACACACATAAACACGCACAGAGAAATCAAACATATAGAATGAAACAATTAAATGGAACAATGAAGCCCCCCAAAGGAATATTTTTTTAAAATTTTACATTTATTTGTTTGTTTGTTTGTTTGTTTATTTGTTTGTGTGGGGGCATGGTGTGCATGTGGAGATCGGAAGACAACTTGCAGCAGTCTGTTCTCCCACCGTGTGTTCCAGGGATCGAATTTAGGTGGTCAGGCTTGGTGGCAAGTGCCTTTGCCCATTGAGCCATCTCATTGACCCTAAAGGAATATTTTAACAGGAGAAAATATATCACACGTGTGAGACTTTCCACAGTGAAAAACAACAATCTAAAAATGCAATAGGAGTATGTCTCTGAGTTGTGATTCAGATCAACCACCATAGGACAGGGAAAATGATAAATCTGGGGGAAAATGTATAATTGTATAAAGTAGGGTGTAATGTTAAGTAAAAAAATTAAATTGTATCTACAGCTGATGATAATCTTATAAAATCATATATGTGAGCAAAGGTTGAAAAAATAGGTGAAAGTATCTGCTGTGTTGGGATGGGAGATGAGGAATTCTTTTTTCTCTTTGAATATGGTCGTTGCATTATTTTTATATTAATTAACTGGGAGATAGATCCTAGGCTCTGCCCCTGAATGATCTATGCACGCATATTTGTTGTTCACCCCTTCCACATAATTTGCATAGAGGGTTATGTGGAGAAGTGGTAGGGCCGGGTGTGGTAAGGCATACCTGTGAGCCCAGCNCTCCGGGCAAGAAGACAGTGAATTTGAGGCCAGCCTGAACCACGCTTCAAAATAAAAAATTTTAAATGGAGCTGGGGATGTAGCGGTGANAGAGTACTTGCCTAGCATGTGCACATTCCTGGGACTTATCCCCAGTACTGGGGGATAAAAATAGCATGGTTTGGGCTGAAACACACCATGGTTTCAGGGCTGGACTGGCCCATGAGTGGGCTCTCCAAGATTCCCAGAATGCCAGAGCTACACAGGAAAGTCTAATGCTTCATGTTGTAGTCAAAGGTCCTGAGGCCCAGAGAGGCTGGGTTTCCTAAATATTCCAATACGGGTAGGTCCTCCCTGTTAGAAGACTGGCCACCCTTGGTCCTTTTATCTGGGCACTTACCCATCTAGAGTNAGCCATGTATGGGTGGGGAGAAGGCATCTTAATGGAGAGTATTCTTCTAGTGCAATTGCTGGGTTGACGGCAGCCAGATGACAGAGGGCCGAGATGCTGTTCCTGGGATGCAAACCCCCAGGCCATGGTCATCTCCACAGGACCCTGAATGGCCTCAGCCAGACCCGCCCCTTGCAGCAGCACACAGGGCTGTCCAGGACTGTTCGTCGTTACCCGGCCGCTGGTGCCAATGGCCAGCTGACTTCCAATGCTTTGCCTTCGGGACCAGGACTTGAGCTGAGAGATGGCACCCAGCCAGCATCACATGTGAACCACCTCTCACCCCCCTGGGGTAAGGTTTCCCTGCATCTGGACCTAGGAGAGCATAGGATCTAAATCTGACCCATCCTTACCCTACCTCTGCTTCCTCCCTCCACTCTCAGAGGACAGAGCTGTCACCTTGTCCTTTCCTTTTTCAGCCAACNAACAAACAGTATTGGTGCACTTGCTTTGTGCCAAGTTCCAGAGTGTCAAACTAATCCATCTGGACCCTAGGACTTTGACGGCAGTCTGCCATCTCCTGCTCTGTCATCTCTGTTTTCTGCCTTTGCTTCCTCCGTATCCAGCTGGAGCCTCAATTCCCTGACTCATGCCCTTCCACGTTATCCTTTTGGCAAACTCCAACCCTGGACCAGTGCAGCCGGCTGCTGNTTCTAGGAAACCCCCAGCATTTCTGGACACATACCACCATACATACCCCCACTGCCTGCGGCCCTCGCTTCCTCCTTGATGTTGTGCTGGCTTCCCGACACCCTGATAAATGAAGTTGGAAACCAGATCTACCCCCAAACCTGATTCTAGCCATTCCTCANGCCTTATCTTCCTCTATTTCCCCTNGGAAACCCCCCTCTCTGCCAGCCAGAGCTATGTTCCACTCTCTGCCCTTGTGCTCAAAAGCCTAGGTCTGCACNTTTTGGCTGTGTAATGAAGGGNGCTCTGGATATTACTCCACCTCANTCCAACTGTAAAATGAAATATTTGGTTAGATATCTGAGAATTGCCAGTGCAGTTGTGAACAGCTCCTCTTGCCATATCAGTGTGCACAAAGCATGAGCTTAAGGGGGCATGTCTGGGCACTTCTTGAGACCATTGCCCTACCTTGACCACAGACCTGGTGTCCAGGTCTTAGCAGGTGCTGTAAGATGTACCTCTCACCCTAAGGGCCTTTTGCATCAGACTCTGGAGATCAAGGTTATGCTTTGGCTCTGTCCAGGACCCAAGCCCTCTCTCTGCAGGGCTGAACCTCACCGAGAAAATCAAGAAGATCAAGGTCGTCTTCACTCCCACCATCTGCAAGCAGACCTGTGCCCGTGGGCGCTGTGCCAACAGCTGCGAGAAGGGTGACACCACCACCCTCTACAGCCAGGGTGGCCATGGGCATGACCCCAAGTCTGGCTTGCCTCTCAGGGACTCCTTGGTATGGAGCCTCTTGACTTGTTGTTATAAATCACAGCAGGGAGTCAGTCTTATCCCAGCTCTGCCCCAGCCTGGCTGTGTGACTCCAGGCAAGTCACACAACTTCTCTGAGTCCCAAGTTGCTTGGATAGAGAAGAACCATGCCCCTGCCTGTGCTCTAGGTTATTGTGGTGGGCAGGAGAGACATGAGCAGGCTTCTCTGAAAGGCAAGTTATTATCTGCTTGTCTTCACTCCAGGGCTTCAAGGAAAGGCCCTGCGTTTCAAGGGGCTCTGCATCCTCCCAGGCCCCCAAATTTGGTGTCCCACCTCCCTGCTTGCTTGTCACCAACTGGAGGTCAGCTGCCAATCACCTTGAGTGTTGTTGTAGATTTCTGCCAGATTCCCTGCCTGAATGGAGGGCGCTGTATTGGCCGGGATGAGTGCTGGTGTCCAGCCAACTCCACAGGGAAGTTCTGCCATCTGCCTGTCCCACAGCCAGACAGGGAGCCTCCGGGGAGAGGTTCCCACCACAGAGGCCTGCTGGAAGGGCCCTTGAAGCAATCCACCTTCATGCTGCCTCTCTCCAACCAGCTCGGTGAGTGCCAGCAATTTGGCAGCCAGCCTGTGAGGTGCACCAGGTAGGGTGTGTCATTGCTATGCTAGGTCAGGACAGGTCTTCATGTCATTTCCTACACTTCTGTATTCCATTCCATTGGAGTTCCTCTGTGTGTGCTGGGGAAAACAATGCAGCTTATGGAGCCNC
>LZPO01029788.1:1974926-2014662 GCA_001675575.1 Neotoma lepida
GCTGTAGATTGGCCTTAGAAATAGCCTAGTGCAGCATCTGGACCAGTACTGAGTGCTGTTGGGACAGACAGTGCAACCTGGCTACTGGTGGGTCCTGGGGCACCTTTGTACAAACTGGGAAAGGGGATCCTTCCATATGACCAGAGCCATCTTCATAATATGCAAATCTACAGTGTCCGTGACACCATTGGATGTGGTGCTTTTCTGCTGTATACAACTTGCCTGTCTGTACATGGAGGGGTCGGAAGCACTGGCTGAAGCTGGTGAATCAGGGAGAGCTTCTTAGAGGAGGTGACACACAGGATGGTGACTAGGGGTGGACAGTCAAAGGGGTGAGGAAGAATTTAACAGTCCTAGGAAATTGTATTTGTAGGCGAGACCAAGAAGGGAGCAATGGTTCCCTGAGTGAGGCATGCAGGGATTNTGAGTACATTGTATAGGCTCCTGCACACAGGTCATTGGGCTTGGCAGCAAACATCTACTGTTGAGCCATCTCTCTGGGCCTCAGACATCTACTGGTTATGGGATTTAAGCAGGAGCATAGGACCCTGCTTGTTCAGGATGCAGAGGTACAGCTGTAGGGACTGCTGTGGTCAGTGAGAGATCCTTGGCCTGCTCCTCTTAGTGGGGGCTGGTGTGCACAGTGACCATAATACCAGTTCTAAAGGACATCCTCACTTGGAAGGTGAGAATGAGTGACAAAACCAACATTTGCGCTTTGGGGGCTCTTTGCCTGCCTACCTGCCTCTGGGCTGTGTGCCAGTCTTGTGAGATGAACCCAAGGTTGGTTCAACCCATGGTTGACCAAGGACCTGGATTCTAATAGAGCTGGCCATCTTTGACCACTCAGGGCCTGGACTTCAGCCANAGTGGGCATGGGAGAAGATCTTTGAATCAGTTGCACTACATGTATGTGACGGTACAAAGCACCTCCATACGCACACTTCAAACTCAACTTTCTCTTTCCATCTCTCAGGTGGTGCCCCAACCTCCCCCCAAGTGCTTGGCACAGCTCAGCAAGCTGGGCAGCAGGGTACAGACCCTGGAATGGTAAACATTCCAGCATACTGAACAAGAAATAACAAAGACCAGGGCAACATAAACATTTCAGACACATGAAAGTGCAGCAGAGCACTGTATGGGGAAGGGGCAAGGCATTAAGGAACTGTGTTTGTGTTGACCACTGGCCAAGACATCTAGCACCANACCTTACCCCAGGGCTGGCAGGGGTGTTTCTTTAAGTGGCATGACAAACAAGCTACTGTGCAAAGCATCANAGGACAAAAGACGCTGCTGAATGAGTTTGGGGGATGCTTGGCAAGAAAAGCAGAACTTCTGGATTCTAGAACATTCTCATTCTTGGTGACTTTACTTTTATTTCTTTCTCTGATAAGATGGGACTGTGTCCCTTAGGGAAAGCTTTGTCTTCCCCAGGGCATCAAGTCACAATGGCAGCAAGAGAATGGGCAGCCTAGGATCTACGTGACCCCATGGCTTCCCCCAGGTCATATTGGTCTTCTGAGGCTCCATGCCTAACTGTTGAAAATAGTCACTGTAGAGTGCTACTATTTCTAACATACAAAAGAACTGCCTTGACGTCTCGGTTCCAACAACACAGACAATTCCCTTTTCTTCCAGAGGAATTTCAGAGCCCCATTCCTCAAGGAGATGGCTCTAGGAGTCAGTCCAGACCCACCGTGGATCCCTTCTCTCTCCTCCCTCTGAGTGAGTGATACAGCATGTCCCCCAGTGACCTCTGGGATTGAGCCTCATCCATGCCTTCCTGACCCCTTGGGAGTTAGTAAAAGGTCCCAGCCCAGACTCTCTTCAGTGTCCTGCCAGAGTCTGGGAACACACCGCTCTCAAGAGCCACTTTGATTGAGGCCATATTTTTGAGTTTCCATATAAGACAGACATCTGTGTTAACTGGAAAGTTGGCAGCTGNCTCATCAGGCTTGGCACTGGCTACGTCAACCCCAAGGCCCCTTTGCTGGAANGGGTGGGGCTGGCACTTGGCTCCAGACCTGCAGTGGTGGGCTCCAGCTGTTTGGTACGAGAATGTCTTTCCATCTGCCTGGCCTGGGATGAGCTTACCTCAGAACTCAGGCCCCCTCCCTGGTTCTTTAGGGACTTCAGACTCTGTCCCTCTGTCCTTCAAGAAAGACAGCATTTTGTGAACATTAATGCCTGCCACTTGCTGAACTGTCACTGTACCTTCATTGTCTCATTTAATTTGCACAAGCACAAGCTGGGAATCTTGAAGCCCATTTAACAGATGGAGNAATGCAGCCCCAAGAAGGCTGAAGAACTCATCTAAAATTGCAGAGTGAGGGCAAGTAAAGCTAGTACTTAATGCATAGTGTGTCTGATCCTCAAATGGCCCAGATCTTANGGTCCTGGGAAGACCTGGACCTGCTTGCGAGAGACACAACCTAGGGCACTAGACTGGGAGGCATATTGAGAGCATGAGCACCAGCCTCGTGTTTCAGGAGTTACTCNTGCATGAAGGGTCATGCCCACCAAAACTGACAGGCAGACAGGTTGGCAGCATGTAACCCAGGCCTCAGTGTTAATGGAGGCATGCTCAAAAAACTGCTCTATATAGAAGGAGGGAGGCTGTTTCCAAGGGATCCTAAGGAGAAAAAAGTAAAAGGGTAGATGTTTCTGGAAAGCAGATCTCAACTTGAAACTGAGAAAAGAATGCAACTTACTAGAGACTGAAAATACCCAGCAATAAAACGCCCTGTGCCTGGAGGTACCAGAATCCTTCCTGCAAGAGGTACACCTATCAAGAACAGGTGTTTTGGAGGTGGGGAAGTAGCTTGACTTGAGAGGATGAGGGCCTGTGTGCATGGTTAAAGATTTATTGNCAGCCACAAGCTTTGTCCCATAAGGAGTGTTATGGGGGTAGTTCTGTGATACCAGTCCTGGGGAAAGTTTGGTCTGTGAGGGTTTGGGGAGATTTGGGGCAGAGAGCCTTAGGGCAAGTCCCAGCAGCAATGATAGTGTTGTCAGCATCACCCTTGGCATCTGTTTGTTTAGAGCATCTAGAAGGCCTTTGGATTGCAGTCAATCCTGATGATGCTTCCAGGTGTCGTGGAATACCATATCCATGGTTCAGAAGGACCTATGGCCTAGGTCCGTCTTTT
Organism: Neotoma lepida; assembly: GCA_001675575.1. NCBI lineage: Eukaryota > Metazoa > Chordata > Mammalia > Rodentia > Cricetidae > Neotoma > Neotoma lepida. The sequence continues at coordinate 1,978,076 of LZPO01029788.1, forward strand.
CCTGACTCCTCCTTCTGGTGCAATATAGTTCACTGTCTGTAGGTGGATTACTGGAGCTCTGATTCTGGCATTTAAAAGCTGGANGACCTCAGCTTGGGGAATAACTATACTAAGGTAGGGTTTTTCTCTTCTCCAGGACCTGAGTTGAGACACCAGTCCCCTGCCCTAGAGAAATGGGATTTACTGAATTCTAGTCAAGCTGAGAAAGTATTATCTCTGGCTGGGCNGTGTTCTGAGAGCTTCTTCCAAAGGATTTGAAGCCTCCTGGGAATTATGTCCCAGGCTTAATGAGCTCCCTCCCTGCTTTGCAGGGACAGGACTGTGATATGTGNCATCTCTGACCTACTCCAGGAAGGGCTGGAGCATGGGTGACTGGGAAGACTCTGTGTGAGCCAGGGTGTGCCTAGAGCCCTCTCCATCTTGCTATTTGTAGTGACATTGGCCCTCCTGCCTCTCTGAGGAGACAGATGGGGGCCACCTTTGAAGGAAATGTCCACTCTCGTTGAGGGGAGCCATGGCACTTAACCAAAGAGAAAGCCCNAACTGTGGACAGTATGATCACTGCTAAGATGTAGTGGCTGATGCACTCGTAGACTCACATGCTCATTTACAGTTTGCCACAATTCCACAAGACAGAGCTTGTTGTCTTCCGTATCGGTTACTTTTCTGTTGCTNTGGTAAAACACCGTGATCAAAGGCAACGTAAGGGGAAAGGAAGGAAGAAGAGAAGGGAAGGAGGGAAGAAGGGAAGGAAGGGCCAGGGGAGGAAAGGAACAGGACAGCAGGAGAAGGAGAGGGGAACTAACTCCTGGGACTGAGCCAGTTTTGGGATTCCATCCGACATTCATTGTTTCNGCAAAGTGAATCTTCACAGCATCCCTGCAAACTAAATTTCCNTCCCTACTTCTACAGCTGAACTACAGGCTAAAAGAGAGTAAGAAACGTGCTCCAAATTGGAGTGAGGCCAGGAATTAGTTGTGTGTCTGGCTGCCCTGGCTACCGTGGTCTCCCACACCATTTCTACCAGAGGAGTGAAGTTTCACTCTAGCACACCCACCTGCCTGAGGTGTGCAAATCCTGGCCAAGCCTCAAGCCAGTTCAGAAGCCCAAGCTTGGCCTCCTGGGCCAAATATGAGTCTGTTCTCTGGGGAAGCGATGCATCAGTCACCCTCCATATATCCCTGCCGTGGGCACCTGTCATCACAGGCCGACATTGGCATAGTGTAAATAGCCCTGCGGCCAGACATGTCTTCACTGCCTCCTTCCAGCTCTGCTTGGGGAATCGGGGCCAAAATTGTCTCTGCAATTAGTTTGTCTTTGTTGAGGACTCCTTGGGAGTCCCAGAAGCTGAGGGGTGGAATTAGCAAGGCAAGACAGACTACAGTTATGGGTACTCTGTTCTTTTGCCCCACCTGTGAGCAATGGGAAGCATCAGGGGATGGGCAAATTTTAAGGGCAGTGACCAGAAATGCCCAGAGCCACAGAGCCCTTTTTCTATAGCAGAAAAGTTACCCACATCTGCCCTACATAGCTCAAATGTTTAGAGTTCAGATTGATCCTGACTGGGCCCTTGGTTTTGTCAGGTGTCAGAATACCAACTGTAAGGACACTGAAGCTCCCCATGTCCTTGACATGTCCACCAGAGTCACATTGTAGCCACCTTCTCTATTTATTTATTTTTATGCATATGTGTGTTTTATCTGTTTGTATGCCTGTGCATGTCTGTGCACCACATGCATGCAGTACCTGGGGAGGCCAGAAGAGGGCATTGGATCCCCAGGGCTGGAGTTACAGACGGTTGTAACTCCCTGTTGGTGCCNGGAATCGAAGCTGGATCTTCTGCAAGAGCAACAAATGCTCTTAACCTCTGAGCCATCTCTCCAACCACCTGTAACCACCTTCTCTTTCCAGAGCTCTAGATCACAAATCCTCTTCTCCTCTGAGCTGTTGTTACATTCTTGACCTGGTGTGGTTCTTCACGTTTTTCCCTCTGATGACTGTGAGTGGTGATTCAGTATGTAGTGCACTTGTCAATCATCTGATGAGATCTTCTGGCCTCCTGACCATCCTGACCCTTTTGTGGGGGAAGGTCCCTGGGAATGGTGATAGCCTTCCTGCCCAACTGATATCTTCCTATAACCCCCATTAGACCCCAGAGTTCTCTGTGCACAGTCCCTGAGGCTTGCCATGAATTCATGCATTTGTTTATCTGAAGCAGTAGGTGGCTCTGAATTTCAACTCTGTAGCCAGCCTTCCGGCATTCATAATGCCAGCTCCATCCACCCACTGGCTGCCCTTAAGCATGCTTCCAGCTTCTGTCTGCTCCTATTCACTCATCTGTGAAACGGGGTGAGACTACTAAGCACCCCCAAGGGCTGTTATGAAGATTAAATACATTGCTATGGAAAGCCTTTACAGTAGGGCCTCGCCTGCAGCAAGGCTGTTTTGGGATTTGCTGTTATTATTTGTTTCCATTTGGTCTGAATATCCAGACTGCTACGGGGACTGGGCACTAGAGATGGAGTCCCTGTCCTCACAGAGCTTATGCTCTGGGAGGGAGACAGACAAGCAGGCTAGTGGCCACAACATATGTTGAATGATATGATCAGAGAAGACTGGTACCCTGGGAACATTTGGAAGGGACACTTGCCTCCCTCACCCCTGCGAGTCACACAGTGCAGGGGCTGCTGAATTCTCACCCCAGGCCTCGTGGCCATTTGAACTTCTGCTCTTTCTCCCAAGGAGATTTAAGCTTTTTTTTTTTTTTCAGGACTGATGCTAGACTTGGTTTCACAGAATCTGGGAACTATCTCTTACAGGTCATTTTGGAAGGTTGAGGAAAGGTATGGAGATATATGGAAATACCTAGTTTGACGTGGAGGCTGTTGGCCAAAATTGGGAGATCCACTAGAGACAGAGGCTGGCAGTTATTTCTCTCTAGAAGCTTGCCTCCAGGAAATACTGCCAGTCCACTGTTTTCTCTTCAACCCAGGGAGAGGAGAGTCTCTCCTTCCAGGGCAGGAACTCCATTGTAGAGGCAGCCCACACTTCTGTGTGACTGTACAGGAACTCTACTGTAGAGGCAGCCCGCGATTCTCTGTGACTGTGGCCGGGTCCTCTCAGCATACATGGCCTGGGCTCCCACGGTTTTCTTCAAGTTCCAGCAGCTGGTGCTCCTCTTGTTCACAGATCTAGCCAAGCTCTCCCTACTCCCCTCCCAGTTGCCCAGGAAGCATAGATCTGTCTGACTTCTCTTCTGTACCCTCTTGACATCAAGAGGTGATGCTGCTCTGGCCCCTGGCATATCAAAACCTGCTTGAGAAGGTGTTCCCCTTCTCGCCTCCCCCCTCTCCTCTTCTTCCTTTCCTCTCCTTTCTCTGTCTATCTGTCTGTCTCTCTCTTTCTCTCTCTCTCTCTGGCCTTTGTGACAGAAGTCTGTGTTCGACNCTGACTCAGCTGCCACCAGCCTTCTTACCTCCCTGAGCTGAGCTTTCCTACTCTGGGGAAGAAACGGGGATAAAAGCCTTCCTGACATTTACGGTTGTGATACCCAGACAGGACAGCATGGCCCAGTGCCCTCGCTAACTTGGCATTGCTCCTCAGCCCCTGGCAAGTCCTCTGTGTTATCCTTCCCCACNTTCTGCCCTTTGTAATGTCTGCTGCCTGCATTCAATCTGCCAGCCTTCCGACTTTCTCCTGACGATGTCTTCTCATTCTCCCCTCCCTTCTGTCCTCAGCACACACCATCAGGCCCCAAGTCAGCAGGTCAGGGACGTGTATGTCCCCAGCTTCACTCCCATCCTTCTGTCTCCCTCTCAGTGTTTCCAAGTCTACACTTAGCAGTCTGAGTGATGTCCTAGTCCAGACNTTCCGTCCCACGTGAAACTTCAGAGAAGATGGGTCTTGTCATTAAACAATAGAAACTCAACTTATATTTTTAGTAGTAAAGAAAACATTAAGCTTTACTGGTTAGTGTATTCCACACTTGATCTGTCCAGATGTCAGACTGTCTGTCACATGTCATGCTTGGCAGGCAACACACCCTGGGTGGAGTTTCCAGGCAACTGGCACCTCCATGTGTTTGACTTTGTCATGTTGCAATTACCGTGGTTCCTATTGCTCTGCTTCCTGGACTTGTGTATTGCCTGACATTAACTAAATCAGTCCTGACAGAGCAGAGGAATGACTCCAGAAAATCCCTGCTAAGAACCTGTGGTCCCAAGAAACTGCTAATGACATAATCATAAGCAATCATGAAAAGCACAGCAGCGACACTTCTTTTAATGACCTGTCATCAGCCAGNGTACAAGGTGGAAAAAATGGCCTACTGCATATGACCTGGCATGTACAGCAAAAGCCAACTGGCTAAGAAAACTATGTGAGATGCAGAATCCTATCTGCTCCCATTGATGACAAACCTTGCCCTAAGTGCCCCGAGCAGTGGCTAGTAAGTAAAAGCTATGCTCTTAGAAAAACATTTGTAGNCTGGGCATGGTAGCACACACCTAGATCCTTAGCATTTGGGAGACTGAAGCAGGTGGAGATAGTTTGTGTCTGTCCTGCACTACACAGTGAGATCCTGTCCAAAAAAAAAAATCAAAGAAGTGGGGCAAGAGGAATTGGGAATTTAGTTTAGTGGAAGTAGAAGGCCCTGAGTTCTGTCTTCAGTACTGAAAACAAAACACATGTAAACACCAAGACACTCAAACTTGGCTGTACAATTGAAATTATCAGTCTTCTTCCTCTTCCTCCTCCTTGGGGGAGAGAGAGAGAGAGAGAGAGAGAGAGAGAGAGAGAGAGAGAGAGAGAGAGAGTCTCACTGTGTAGACCAGAGTGGTCTTGAAATCACAGCGATCTGCCTGCCTCTGTCTCCTGATTAAGATGTGAACCACCATGCCCAGCAAAATTGCATTAATTTTTAAATATGTCATTTTATCTTTAAGTATGTCTCTGTGCATCTGTGTGTTGGTATGTGCACCTGGGTGACCTGTAGAGGCCAGGAAAGGGCGTTGGGTCCCCTGGAGCTAGAGTATTGGTTCTCTCCTTCCATCATGTGGCTCCTCAGGATTGAACTCAGGTTGTCGGGTTTGGTGGCAAGTGTGTTGAGCCACTGTTGTCTCTTCTTAGCTTAGGAATCATGAACTCAAGTTCTCTGTCCACCTCCCTCCCTCATCGATGCTGGGGCACACTCATACTCACTGGACTGTTACTTTAAAACAATGTAGATGGTTTTCCTTTTCCTATTTGGTATGAATAGGGGCTTTTTATCTCTGTGACACAAGAGAGGTGTTGTGAAATCAAAGCAGGATGTGTGTTAGCATCAAAATACTGATATCATTTCCTTGTTGGCCATTCTGCCTTCAGATGCCTCCTGTGTATCTATAATTGTTTCCAAATAGAAAGTTATTGAAATAAACAAAGCATGTATGACCATGTTATATTGCAAAATGTGGTAGAATGTATACTGCATACAATATTATAGCTATATAGGTGGTATAAACTCAGATGAGAAGTGATTTTTTTTAGTATTTAAAAAAACAAATTATTTTTGTTATGTGAGATGGGGTCTTGTGCTCTGTCTCAGGCTGGCCTTGAACTTGGGGTGATCCTGCTACTTCAGCCTCCTGGGTGCTGGGATTATGGGTAAAAAGCATCACTTCAGTTTCTCAAAATATTTTCTTATTGAAATATATATGTATATATATATATATATTATACAACATGGTAGTTTGAAATGAGAACACATTGTACAATAGTTAACCTCAAAACACAAGGTGGAAACAATCAAAAAACTGTCAGCATTGACTTCTGTCCTATNCATGCACCTACATGGACACACACCTCTGTGCATCACACTCACATGAACATATACATATGCTGTACACACATATGCACAGACANAAAATATGTGTATTGCTTTGCATTGATATGCATGCTAGTCAGCTCAATTATTTTTGTTTATTGGGGGAAGGGTGAGACTGCTTAAAATCTCTTAGTGATTTTCAAGTATGTAATGCCTTATTAGTTATAGTTGCCANGTTGGATAGTAGGTCACTTGAACTTATTCCTCCCTTCTGAAATGTATAACTTTAATTTTTTTCACGTATTTGTTTGTTGTTTTGTGTGTGTTCATGCTCATGCATGATGCGTATGTGTGGTGTGTACATGCCTCAGCATGGAGGTGTGGAGGTCAGAGGACAACTGTGGGAATTGCTTCTCTCTTCTTCCAACACTTGGGGGGTTCCAGGGCTTGAACTCAGGTCATCAGGCTTGGCAGCAAGCACTTTTACCTGCTGAGACATCTGACATGTCCTGAAATTCAAGCTCTCAGACTATCAACTCCCAAACCACCCCCGACTCCANCACAGCTCCCAATAGCCACCATTTTCCTCTTTGATTCTGTGNGTTTGCCTTCCTCAGATTCCACACAGATGTGAGATCAGGCTGTGTTTGTCTTTCTGTGCCTNGGTCATTTCACTCAATATTGTCTTCAAAAAAGCATGACAAGCCAGGAGGATCTCAGCGAAAGCAAGGCAGAACAGCTGCCCAGAGAGATGTTTGGAGGAACTCAGGCTACTTAGCTCCTGGGACATCNAGACTGTGACCACTGAGTGGTAGATGAGCTCAAAGGCCCTCCCATGACACCTGCCTGTATCTTCATCCCTCAGCCTTCCCAGTAATAGAAAATGGCCAGCTGGAGTGTCCCCAAGGGTACAAGAGACTGAACCTCAGCCACTGCCAAGGTAAGGATGACCCCAGGGCTGGGTGAAGCAGGGGTGGCGGGGTGTGTGATTTTGTCTGCTAATGCTGGGACAACACGCACCCCAGAAAGGATGAGCGCCTGTCACTGCCTACGAGGCCTCTATTGTACAATTTAAAGCCCCAGTTTCAGGGAGCTGTGGGAGGGGCTGGTCCTAGGGATTTTAGAGTATCAGGACTAACTTGAGGGTGCTGAGAGATCCAGGGTGCTGGGGCCACCCATCCTTACGCACTTCTATTTGAACCATGGCCAGAAAGCGTACATATCCACTCTCAGGCTGGTCTCCCGGGAACAGGAGACATTTCCNCTAAAGTAGAGCTGAAATTGCAATGAGTTGGTGGAAACCTNTGTAGGCTCCTCTCAACAGAGCACAGTTAAGTGGTTGGGTCTCCTTCCCAGCCGCCTCAGCCCATAGCCAGGGACAGGGGTGGGGTGGGGGCACAAGCAGCAGGGATAGGTGGACCATGAAGCCTAATCCTTCCCCCATCTTGATGGCCTCGCTGATGGNTCTGTGGGCCAGCTGAGGCAGGGGTGGCCTGCNTTAGAGCCCACAGNGGGACCAGGCCTTGGGATAGAGGGAGGGGCTGAGCGATGGTTCTGCTGATTTTGGAGCTGTATTGACCTCTGACCTCCTGTTGGTGAGTGGCTCCAGAATTGTCAGGGTCAGCAGGAGTTGGGGGCCACTTCCTTTCAGAGGACTTCANCAACTGGGTGGAGAGCTGTCTGTATAGCTTTAGATAAAACTGAGTTGGAGATAATATTGTCCCAAATGGCCCTGAGGCCCCTTTCTGAAGTGTTCTCCCAGAGAGAGGAANCTGCGGCAGCCTTAGTGGCTGTCTGTGGGGTACCAGGCCACAGAAGGGAATTTCACTCAAGGATAGGCAAAGGTGCTCAGCCCAGGCCTAAATGCAGACAGCTAGCCCTGCCTAACCCAAGGTTAAACTCCTTTGGGTACAGTGGACCTGGAGTCTTCGTAGGTGTAAGAAGTCCTTTTGCCTTTCATTCTTAGAATTTCAGTGAGTTCCCTGCCTGTCCTCCACAGAGCTTTTGGGAAGGTTCCCAAGCTCCAACNCCAGAACACCCTGNCCCTACTTCTTCACCCACATTCACCATCCCTCTGTCTCTGAAGTGATGGAGAACAAGAGGATGGGTGCCANATCCAGTCTGAGCTAGTTGCTAAGTACACAGGATGGGGAAGACCCAGTTCCATGACCAGGAGAGCACAGACACCTAATTAAATACCACCAGAGAAGAATTTTGATGGGTGGGCATGGGATCCTCTGGTAGAATCCAATCCAGGCTGGGAGGACCAAGGAAGGCTTCCTAGAAGAGGTGGTACTGGGTTTATGATCACTAGAGGTGAACATAAGTTGCCCAGCTGAAGCAAGTGCAGATCTCCCAGGCAGAAAGATAAGAAAAGGAATAGTTTGGTCTGACTGAGACATCTGAGGGACACTGGGCAAACAGCCTATATGCACACAGGGGGTGACAATGTCTCATGAGAACCACCTGCTCACTCACGGGCTTTGGGAGGGCCTTGGATACCTATCATGCTTTAGGGCTCCCTGGAGGAGGTGATGAGGAACCCTGAAACTTCTGAAGCACAGGGGAGGCAAATCAGCTTATGTTTAGATATGTCTGGCCACAATCTGAAGGTATATGGCCTGGCTTCCCACCACCACCACCATGGCTCAGGTACCTCTTCTGACATGAGGCTTCCTACCAAGGATGTCCTCTTGGTAGCCATCCTTTGTGGCCTCATCTTGTACTAATTTCCTCAAAGTCTGAGGATGAGCAGGTAGTTCTGATGGCATTGGGCTACCTAAATTACGTCCTGCTCTGGAAGGGGGTGCTCTTCACAAAAGCCCTTCATGTTCAGTATCTATTACAACAATTATAAGGCCAGCTCAATTATTTATATATTTTATCAAAATAGCTTTATTTTATAAACAACTTACAAACAGAGGGGAGGGAGCAGGGACGGACAAGAAAGCAATACAATCCAGCGGAGAATTCTCTGCCTTCTAAGATCACCGCGATCACAAATGATGAGACGATCTCAAACGGCGGAGAGAAGCCAGTGAGAGACGAGAGAGAGCTCACGTAGCCTCCCCGATTTTTCAAGGGGCTCAAGTTTTGGCCACATCTTAAAAGGGAGGTGCTAACTACCTGGCTAAAGCCAAAATAGCCATCCACTACATCTCCCCCTTTTTTTCTAAATAAGAAAGTTCTAACCTAAATATAAACTATTTACAGTAGGAATAATATTATTTAGAAAGAATAAGAGATAATAACCTGAACAAGAGGAGCTATACCGACATGAATAGCACCAGACAAGTGACACTTACTAAAATCCAGAGGAGTTTGAAGCATAAGTAAATGGCATATCACACAACTCATTCCAAAAGATGTCCTATCCTGGAAAACTTGAATCTAATATTTAGAAAGTTTTAACTGTAATATATGAAGTTTGTAATTGTAACTGTCTAGTCTTNAACTCCATCAAAGACCTGAGAAGGAATATAATAACACCTGAAAAATGGGAGAAGGTCACAAGCAATTTTCGGGAATCTTACGAGAGTAGACAGAGACAACTGGCAGCCTGGACAATCACCTAGAGTCTCTCTGTATCGTTGGTGCATTCAGGTTGGCTATAGCCTAGAGTATCTGTCAGACCATTTTCAGAAGCAGGTTTTTTGAAAGACTATCTTACCCTGTCTTGGCAGAGTTCAATAATCATTTTTCCTTGTGTCCTGCTCATATCAGTGGGACAATATTCGTACTGTCAGCGGTCGAGGCAAGGGCAGTTCTTTGCCCAATAAGCCATTTTCTCGCCAAGAAGAAGACAAACTTCCAAATGGAAATGTCTCAGAAGCCCAACATTCTCTCGGGATCAGATCGATGTTGCCAGGAGCATTCGTGTCTCATGTCAACGGAATTCTAAGTTATTAAAACATTTAAATGCCATATTCTCTAGGTCTATGAAGTGTTTGAAGACTACCTATTCATCTGACATATGTTTCTGTAAATCTGGAGAATTTAACTAACATAACTATAGAAATGATAAGCCTGAATGACTATAATTTTGTAAGTCTTTTCTACTAAAATAACTTTAAGGACTAAAGCTTCATATAGCAAAATAAACAGTCTGTAAGCAGATGTACCATNNGGATAATGACCTCAAGATTGTGACAATACACAAAATAGCTTAACCAGAGGTAGGAATGTATGTATAGTGCAATATACAATATAACAATGATCCTGAATATATATCAATATACAAAATATCCTAAACAGAGGTAGACATATGTACAGTATGACAAATACAATTTCACATTTGTATCAATATACAAAATATCCTAAACAGAGGTAGACATATGCACAGTATGACAAATACAATTTCACATTTGTATCAATATACAAAATATTTCAAGTAGAGGTAGAAATATATATATATATATAACAACCAAAATAGTTCTATATTTGTATCAATATATAAATTATCTTAAAATAGAAATATAAAAATAGTTTGCTTGCATTTGTATCAATATACAAATATCAGTGTAAATTTTCTAAGGCTGATTATTATACTGAATTGGTTTACTAGTAAATACAATAATTTACCTTAATATCTTATACCTATCCATTCCCATTTTGTAACATAAGAAGTTTAGACACCACAACAAAGCTATTGTCCTTTCTTATCTGAGCGGGGACAGGAGCCTCTGCTGGTTTTGGGGGACCATGCAGNCTGTTTGGGGCAGGAAGTACCAGACACATGCCTTCCTANCCTCCTGATGACCCCTACCCCTTCTTCCCCAGCCCTTCAGCACTGTCCCCCTAGCCTTCTGCTCCCAGCCCCCTGCAGACACACTGTGCAGAACTGCTCAGGAGCTCTGGAAGAAAGCTAACTAGAAGGGACTTAGCTGCTTGTCTGCCACCCTCCAATCCAGACAGTATTGTCTGCCTGTTTCCTCAATCCCCATGCCACTTGCCAGAGTCACCAAGAGCTGAGTCACTCTGGGCAAGTTACTCCTGGAGCTTTTCTTTATCTATAAAACAAGAACATAAGAACCAGATAAAATTGTCTATAAGGTTAAATGGGGTATTATATTCAAATACCAAAAGAGTATGAAGCATACAGTAGGCACTCCACAAATGTTAGCTTTCCAACTAAGATGGTTACTATGTGCCAGTTAGTGAAGCGGTTTGCAATTTTTCTATTTAATTATTCTATCAGCATTGGTGGGTGGTTACTGTCATGATCCATGTTTTGAGAGTGAGAAAACCAAGGCACACAGAGAGATCCTACACTGAACATGGGATGGCAGCCCCCTCCCAACCATCTGGCCTCAGCTGGATGGGCATTCCTCCACCCCTGCAGATATCAACGAGTGCCTGACCCTGGGCCTGTGCAAGGACTCGGACTGCGTGAACACTAGGGGCAGCTACCTGTGTACCTGCAGGCCTGGCCTCATGCTGGATCCATCAAGGAGCCGCTGTGTATGTGAGTGATGGTGGGGCCAGGGGTGAGAGACACCCTCCAGGGGCACAGTCCAGACCCAGAGTGGCAAATTTCTCATGGCTTCATGCCCAGAGCCAGTGTCTGCTATCAGCTTGGAGTTGGCCAGTATACGAAACTGATGTGTGTTCTATTGGGAGTGGAGGTTACTGCCTCACTTTCTACTCCTGGCTTTTCTTCTAGAACTTTTTCAGGATTCATGTTTTCTGTTTTGTTTTTCTCTCTAATCATTTCCAACCTTTTTGCTGTCCCATTGTCTTCGAAGGTGTGTGTTTTGAAGTGTATGGCTAAGCCATAGCTGCTATTATTCTACTACCTGAGCTTAGCAACATAGGTGGTCACACGGCTGCTAAGTGATTTTTTTNAATATGTATGGGTGTTTTGCTTGCATGTATGTCTATATACTATGTGTGTGTGCCTGGTGTCTGCAGAGGCCAGAAGAGAGCATTTGATCCCCTGAAACTGGAGTTACAGATAGTTGTGAGCTGCCATGTGGGTGCAGGGATTCAAACCCTGGTCCTCTGGAAGAGCAGCCAGTGCTCTTAACCACTGAGCCATCTCTCTAGCCCCTAAGTGATATTTTTATGTTCATGTTATAGTGGTGTTACTGCTGTATTCCAGTCCCTCACATTACTCCATGGTCCTTTTTGCATGCATCTCCACAACCACAAACACACACATGAGTTGTGACCTTGCATTGTGGATGGATGAATGTATGTATATTCCCACATAAACCCTGGTGGCTCCGTTTCCAGTGACCTCTGTGGTTTCCAGCTCAGAGAAGCCCAGGCTGGCAGGCCCTTCCTCACCCCCCCAGACAGTAGAGCTGACACCACAACTCATATGAGACTTTTCTTGGGAAGGAAGGCNTGAGCACCCTAAAGGCCTCAGGAACAAGGCCACCTCTAGCTCACAGAACTCTCTGGATGGCAAAGTGTCTGCTACTGGGTGTGGGAAGGCCATAGGAGCAACAAAGCTCTGCTGCCACCCAGAAGTAGTGGCTGTAGAAAGGGTGTCTGGACCTGACATCTCTAGGGACAGGAGACAGTGAGAACCCAGGGAACAAAGGAACCAGGATGGGAGAACACGTTGGTCTGCTTGTGGTGACAATAATATGCAATCAAGACCCCAAGGACCTTATAGTCTTTTCTTTCCCAGGTCACTGAAGGTTCCTTTATCAGGCTGGGTGTGGTGGTGCATGCCTTTAACCCCAGCATCCTGGAGGCAGAGATCTAAGGCTCTATAGCAAAACCCTGTCTTGAAACAACAACAATAAAAACATAACAAAACAAAGCATTCTTTATCAGGGTGCTTAACACCCAACATGTCTGAATGCCAGGAAGACACCCCAATACAGCAATATGGAGAAGCAGGGGAACCCTGTCTTTATTTTCTCTCCCCCCAGCTTCCTCCAAGGAGTTATCGTCCCCACCCCACAGGGGGAGAAGGCAAGCTGGTGACTTCCTGCCACCTGACTAGAGCAGTAAAGCCATCTCTGGTGGCTGGTCCAGCTTCCTTATATTCCACCTTGGGATTCAAAGGGATAGAGCCTGTCCCCACAGTAGCCCAAGGGAAGTGACCCCTGCAGGCAGAGATTGCACCTGAGGATGCAGGGCTCGTGGACTGATGGATACGCACATAGTACCTGACCATTGCCAGGGTGTGCTTGTGTGCCCTGCTGTATTTCATCTCCACGACCCTGTGAGGAAGGCAGGCTTCTTTAGCGAGGAGTCACAGAAACTCAACTCACACTGCTTTAACTAGGAAGCGAGAGACGGGGCAAATGTGACCTTGTCGGTTGGATCCAGGGCTCCATGATGCCCTCGGGAGTTTTGCCTTGCTGTTTCCTGTATTGGTTTCCCAGCTCCTTCAGAGGTGGCCTCCACATGCTCTAGGCTCTCGGCCTTAGACTCTCAGTCTGAGCACGGGTACCTATTTTCTAATAACCCAAGAAAAGTCCCAAGCTGAGCAGTAGGGGGCTTNCTTTCTCGAGTGCCTGTCCCTGTGCCAATCACTGTGACCAGGGATATGAACTTCAGTCCTTCAATCAGGAAGTAGCCCGAGGGAGAGGGGTAAGGAGAACCTGTAGAGAACAAGTCCTTTTCTATAGCGTTGGCACACATGCCGGGTAAGCCCGAGTGCTTGCAGTCCATGGCATACCACCATCATTACTCTGCACATGAAGAAGCTGAGGCCCAGGGTCTGAGGCTCAGCAGGTAGGAGATCATTGAACTCACCAGGACTCCTCAGAATCATTAATTCTCAACTTTGGCTGTTGCTCTCCTCACTCCTCTGTCCTCTGGCAGTCTGGTTTGCCCTCTAAAGATTTAAGTCTCTTTCAACCCGGTTGGCCATATATTTTCCTACTGAGATAATAAGCAAGAGGCTATCTTTTTTAATATTCACTTGCTTTTAGCTCCACACGATTCATGGATTCAGTGGTGTTTGTTTTTGTTTTTTTGGTCTTGTGTGTCTATCTGTGTAGTGCTGGCACTGAAATCCAGGGCCTTAGGCACGCTAGGCAAGGGCTCTCACACTGAGCTACACNCCTGGGTTCAGTACTCAGTTGTTTAATTAAGTGAGCCACCCATGCACCAATTCAACATGCAGTACTAAGCAACCATACACATCAGACACATGGATGGCTCCAAGTGACAAAGGTGACCCAGACAAGGTCCCTGTCCTCAAAGCTCTCTGGCAAGCCTTTGGTACTCACCTCATCTTATCTTCCCAGAGAGGCGCTCTGTGGACCTCAGAGCACACTGCTCTCTACTCATCCGGAAGGACGCACGGAGCCTTTAGTAAACACTCTGAAGGTAGCAGGTGGAGACAAACAACTCTATTCCCATGTCCAGCTCTCACATAAGGGTGGGAACCTAGGGCCTAATGAGGTAGACACCACAAGGAGATGTGGGAGCATCCCACTGCAGCCATTCCTCCTAAAGTTCTTGTGAGCATCCAAACTTCCAGAGTGAGACATGAGCCAGGCTAGTTTCAGTGTGGCTGACCACACCTCCGTCCACTGCCTTCTATGCTTCTTCCTCCCACTGGCCACCTGCCCGTTCCCACATGCCCTGTCTGTTGCAGCGGACAAGGCAGTCTCCATGCAACAGGGACTATGCTACCGGTCACTGGGCTCTGGCACCTGTACCCTGCCTTTGATACAACAGATCACCAAGCAGATATGCTGCTGCAGCCGTGTGGGGAAAGCCTGGGGCAGCAAGTGTGAAAAGTGCCCCCTGCCTGGCACAGGTAACCCCATCCTCACCCCAACCCTGGCCACCAGGATNCTTCCTCAAAGCCAGTGGCCACTTCCCAAACCTGGGTAGACCCCCTCAAGCCAGAAGGTTCTGGGACTCTCCTTGCAGGCACAATTGGCTTGTCCCCTTGAGGGAAGGAAGGGGGGGAATGGGTGCCCTGGCTTCTTGCAGGAATGGCACTGCTCAGTTCCTTCTCTGTCGGTTTTTTAGAGGCGTTCAGGGAGATCTGCCCTGCCGGCCATGGTTACACCTACTCAAGCTCAGACATCCGCCTATCCATGAGGAAAGCGGAGGAGGAGGAACTGGCTAGCCCCTTAAGGGAACAGACACAGAAGATCAGTGGACCTCTGCCTGGGGCCGCAGAGAGGCAACCACTCCGGGCAGTCACGGACACCTGGATTGAGGCTGAGACCTTCCCTGACAAAGGTATCTGAGCTGGGGGAGATACCTGAGGATGCTCCTTTTCCTTCCAGTTCCCCGCCCGGGGCCTTAGGTTCAGAACAGTAACCAGCACAGATGCCTGGGGCTCAGGATGTGTCTGCCAGGAAGAGCTTGTGCTTGAGTTCTCCAGCTGGTGCTCTGGGAAACAATGGGGTCATGCCCAGGTCACCCAGTACAGGAGGCCAGGAAGCTCCTAGGACCAAGTAGACTAGGAGATTGCCAGAATTACTCCAAGAATCTGGGACAGAGAAGCGAGGACAGAACTCAGTGGCCATAGACACCGGACACTAGGCCAATCAGAGGCAACTCATTCCCTTCCTGGAAGTTCTCCCTTAGTCCATGGCCCAGAGCAGGGAGGACGGAGAGTAACCCATGTGATCAGGACCACAGGAGGGAGGAGGTCTGGTATGGGTCTAATGAGGCTGGCTGAGGGGGGCTTCTGTCCCTGGAGACCTGGAAGGAATGCGGGAGACTTCCTTTCTCCGACTGACAGGTGAGCTGGGCTACCTGTATGCTCTCTAGCCTTGGATTTCTGGGGTGGCCGGCCCCAAAAGGGANTTTGAAAGGCTGAGGCAGCTAAAAAGAGTTGCACTCTGTGTGTTGCTCATCTCGCTGGGGATGCAGGGGCGAGTGTAGACGGTGGAACAGCCAGGCCATGAGTGGAGGGGCAGAAGGTCACTGCCTCCCCTCCTGGAGCTCACGATGTCATCTTCCTTTCCCAGGTGACCCTCGGGCTATTCAGGTGAGTGAGTCTACCTGCCAGGGAGTTGGATCAGGGTGANGTAGAGNATGACATAGAGCCCGGGCACAGTCTCAGGAGAGCAGAAAAGAAGGATGGAGTATATGTCGGATTTTACTTGGAGAGATCACAAAGTTGAGTCAAGGACCCATTGGACTGTGTAGTTAGTCCTGACTGCCACTCAAGCTTGAGGCTGTGCATGACACCTAGAGCTGGTCCTGAGTCTGTCATGTTTTCTGAGCTTGTTTAACACATACNGTCTGTGAGGAGCTCACGGGAAAGCNGAAGCATGGCTGTGAATACCTCAAACCATTTCACTGAGNAAAGGGCATTTGGCCCCCTTCCCTGGGCCCAGAATCCCCCTGTGCATCCGAGACTGAGCATCTCTGAGAGTCTCCAGAGGAGTGNATTTTATGCTTCTCCAGTCCTTGACCAGTCTGTTGGTTCCTGCTCATCTCCTGATGATGATGAGCTAACCTGTCTCCATACACCGTTTCTCCTGCAGCCTTGATTTCCCGCTTAAAAACCATGTGCTGAAGCCAGGCATGGTGGCACACACCTTTAATCCCAGCATTTGGGAGGCAGAGGCAGGTGGATTTCTGAGTTAGAGGCCAGCCTAGTCTACAGAGCAAGTTCCAGGAAAGCCAAGGCTACACAGAGAAAACCCATCTCAAAAACNAAACAGAACAAAAAACCACGTGCTGTCTTCTCAGATCAGCTTTCCCTCCAAGTCCTCACAGTCCCAGCGATGCTCCAATGCCTTTCTGTCCTCTGCTGTTTTTCTGTGCTTCCCTGTGCCCCATCTGTCTCTGTCCATAGCTGTGGTGAGGGACACCGAGAATGGCTATGCTCCTGGCTTTGCCACACTGGCCTTGAGGCCCTGGATGATCTTATTAATCTGTTACTTCATCTATNCTATGAAGACTGTAGCTTTCATGAGTGCTAATGTTCTGCTGTCTGGCCAACACTGAGCTGGTAGAGGACATACATTTAACAGCTACAACTTATAAGAAAGTGGAGCTGGTCAGTTAAGATTGTGGGTAGAGAATGCCTAGAGAATACACGCCAGCAGTAAAAACTCACTAACTGAGAGTGTTGGACAGGAAGGAGGTGGGCTAAGTGAAGGAGAAAGAAACATGTCCTAGGAGTAAAAGATGCACCNCCCAAATAACCTCCATTTCTGTGCAGATCACAACCAGTGTTCCCCACCTACCTGCCCGGGTACCAGGTGAGNTCCTCCTCCTAGAAGCTCCCAAGGAGAAGAGAAGGGATAGAGAGAGACCTTAGTTTTAGTCATGGNATGACTACCCNTGGGGTTCAAATCAGAGGTGGTGAGTGATATGGCATGTGAGCACTCTTTCCGGGAACCCTGAGTCCCTAAGGGACTGTGTGGTTAGTAAGAGATCCCATGATGCTTTGCAAATGTTTTCCTACCCACNAAACTCTTTTGTAATCTCATGATGCCACTCAGCACGTAAATCAGGCCAAAGAGGAGGCACTAGCTGAAGTAGCAGCTTGGTGGGACCGCTGAGCTCTTTCCTCCAGGGGCCTCATCTTACCTCCTGACCCTGAACTGACCTCTCACCAGAGCTGGCCTAAGAGTCAAGGATGCTGAGTTTTCCTGCTGTGATGTGGACATGACACCTGCTGCCTCCCATGGCAACTGGGTGCTTGTGCTTGCAGCACCATTTTGTAAACTACAAGATGCATTACAAGTGAAAGCAGAATATTAAATTGGGCATTGAGAGATGGGACAGCAGTTCTGCGTCCAGGAGGCTGACCAGTCTCAGACAAGTAGCCATTTCTGCATTCCTCAGGTTCTTTGACTACAAGGAGGGGGACCAGACATGCCAAATGAGAGGGCAGATGGTGGGAGCCCTAGGTGCCACTTTTGGTTCTTGGTANTCTGAACATCAGAGAACATAGAATAACCACTCCACTTCCTCCTCTCTGTCCTCTCCAGGGGATACCACCGGAAGACCGGCACCATCGTTGCCTGGACAGGGCATTCCAGAGAGTCCAGAGGAAGAGAAAGTGATTCCCTCCAGTGATGTCCTGGTGACACAGAGTCCCCCAGGTAGCTACAGCAGCCCTTGGAGGCTCTTTGCCCTCACCTCTGGGAGATGTGGTTACCCAGAACCAAACTGCAAGGCAGGACTGTGAATGGAGTTTCTCTCTTGCTTCTTCAACCACATGAATAGTCTCTAGCAACTCTGACCTAGATGTGGTCCTGGCNTGATCCTACAGAGGGCACAGAGCCTACCTAGAAAAGACAGGAGCCCTGTCTGGGCACTAATGTCCCTTGGAGTGATGGTCCTACTCAGAGGACTCCAGGGAAGTCATGGATCTTCCTGGTGCCTGGGGTGGGGAGCTTCTTGAAGAACGAGAGCTCACAGAGTAGAAGATGAAGTGAGAGGGGGCTAAGTCAGTGAGAGCCCTGGCAGTGGCAGTCACCTGTCTACAGAAAAGGTATTTTGGGAAAGGAACAGTTATATTGCTCAAGGTCACTTAAGTATCCAGAATCTGTATCTGGCTCCCTCTGGTCAGCCATAGTGATGAGGGGTGGTGTGGGGGAGATTTCTGGCAAACCCACCTGGCTGTGGAATGTGCCTTCCACAAAGGCTCATTGTCTGGGGACTTGGTTCAAAGGAAGCAAGGTTAACATTGTAGTACTGTCACCACTGTTCTCTGTGCACGTGTGTGCTCTCTGGCCTACCCTCTCTAGGGGCTAGCTGTGCTCTTAGCTAGAAGGTCACCTTGAGTAGGAGTCGAGGTGACTAGAGTCCTGGATTTCCTCCAGGGAAAGGGGATGCCTGCAGCCTGGTGCAGAGAGAGTCGCAGGTGGGCTGGGAGCTTGGCTTTCCTGAGAGTTCTCAGCTGACCTCTCCCAGGATTCAGAGGAAGTCTCTTGAGACTCCAGGGAGCATCCCCTTCCAAGTAGGCAGGAAGGGCTGAGTGTGTGGGGCTCAACTGAGGAGCCCTGAGACTGATAACTGAAATATTCCTGGAGGAAAGGCCATGGTCCAGTGAAGCCAGGCTGGGCCCAGCAGTGGCCTTCAACCACGCAGGTGACAAGGCCACCAGCAGCAACTTCAATCTTGTGTCTGATCCAGCTGCTGCCCTGCCACCTTCCAACCTTAAATTCTGAGTGGACATTTGGAATCTGGCTGGGGACTGCTAGTACACACTTGGAACCAGGTTAAAGAGAAGATGACCCAGCACACAGGCCACTGTAGGCTTTCAGTTCAGTGCACATTAGCAATGCCATGAAGGCCCTCTGTGTACCAACTTGGGCCACTTCTGACTTACTCTGGTGAGGCTTCTGGGTTCTCTCAGAGTGATGGAGCAGGGAAGGGAGCCCTAGGTATGTGGGATATAGGATAAGACAACAGGGTGGACACAGATGAAAACAGTGTTTCCTTATTGGTTCGTTCGTTCATTCATTCATTCATTCACTCGTAAGTGTCAGGTACTTCTCTAATATTAGAGATACAAGAAAAATAAGCTAGTTTCTTCAATCTGTATAACCTATTCACTAGATCTGTCTGTCAGTCTATGCAAAGATGGGTTAAGAGTTTCTGGGGTGGGTGGCACTGGTTCTTCGGGCTGTGCCCAAATTTAGGGTGAGGGTGAGAGTAAGGAGGTCATTTGTATGGAGTATGGGTTATTAGAAGCCATTAGGTCTCTGTCAGGAGGATGTACTCAGGTGGCTCAGAGACCAGGCACAGTTCCCATCAGTCTTCTGAAGCCATGTTATACACTGGCATGAGAGAGTATACTAAAGGTAGGCAGACTTCTAGTGGTCTTCTGAGGCCCCTGAACCTGTCCCTGCTCTCTCCACCCTGCTCAAGTGCCTTCATGCACCCTTCACTCAGCCATCACCTCTACTCTCTCCATCTCCACAGGTTTTGATCCATGTTTTGCTGGGGCCTCCAACATCTGTGGCCCTGGGACCTGTGTGAATCTCCCAGATGGATACAGATGTATCTGCAACCCNGGCTACCGGCTCCACCCCAGCCAGGACTACTGCACCGGTATTTACAGGGTGGCCTATGCCTGCTGAGTGGTGGGGACAAATAGGAACAGGGTGTGGGGACTGAGTCAAGAGGCCAGGCTTCATANGATCCAAGTAAGGTGTTATGATTGATGAGCTTAGGAGAGCAGTCCCTGTGGACACAGCTAACTAGACATTAATTTAGGCTATGACCAGGCTGTGAGGGCCATCAGACTCTAGGAGAGAGGTCCCCAGCCAGAACTAGCACCCACCCTCCTCGAGGTGGTCATGTTTCTGCCTGCAGAACAGATCAAGGCCTCACCAGGGCTGCCTCTTCGGGACATGTTTGAGCCAAGATAAATCANCAGGTGTGTCATTCCTCCCTGTTCAGTATTTTTGTGTAAAGGAGAAACATTCCCTGTGGGCTGGAAGGTGAAAGGAAATGACTGTGGAGCCATTGAAGGAAGGGGACAATGGGCAGGGGGNAGACACTGGCCATCACCCAAGGACTCCTAAGAGGCCCTAGCAGGTTGGCCTGTGACTTTGGCCTTGGAGACTTTCATCTCCACCTCTGCCTCCTCTGCTCCCTTGTCCCTCCCATGCCACAAAGCACCATCCTCTAGTGTGGGCAATTTGTTGGCAGATGCCCAGAGAAAGGCACACTGGCCTCCATGACCTCCTTCCCTGCCTCCTTCTGGTCAGATGACAACGAGTGTCTGAAGAACCCCTGTGCAGGAAGAGGGCGCTGTGTCAACAGTGTGGGCTCCTACTCCTGCCTTTGCTACCCCGGCTACTCACTAGCCCCCCTGGAAGACACACAGGAGTGCCAAGGTAAGCCAGACCTGCCTTAGGCCTGGGATGGGCATAGGACAACACCTCNTGGCTAGGCCCTACAGCGGGGTGGAAGGGGAGGCAGGCATGCAGAGTGTTACCACTGGGGAGTACCAGAGCTGTGGGAAAGCAGACAGCACTCTGGCCTTGATCTGGGAGCAAGCTGAGCTTATGCNGGGATCACAAGGAGGAAAAGGAATCCATAAAATGGCGTTATTTGCAAGACCTCAAGGAATTGTGTGGTTGGAGCCAAGAAGAGGCCAGAGATTTGGCTTGTGATGGGGACCAAAAGCCAGGACTCAAGTGACAAAGAACCTTTCCTTTGGGAAATGAGGGTGACCCATTAGGATTGGAGCTTGGACTCTCAGCAGACCAGGGGACATTTGGGAGAAGAGTTCTAGTCCCCAGGAGTGGGGATACCTGCAGGCTTTGACCTTCCCCCAAGAAGGCCTGGCCACAGTTAGGTAACTCTTAGTAAGCAGGCTTCCTGTATGTGTTAGTTAGGGTTACTATTGCTGTGACGAAACACCATGACCAAAAGCAACTTGGGGAAGAAAGGGTTTATTTGGTTTTTGTATTTTGAATCACAGTCCACTGAGGGAAGCCAAGGTAGAAGTTCAAACAGGGCAGGAATCCGGAGNCAGGAGCTAATGCAGAGGCCAACGAGGGTTTCTTGCTGACTTTCTCACAGCTTGCTCAGCCTCCTTCTTATAGAACCCAGAACCACCAGCCCAGGGTGGCCCCACCCACAATGGGCTGGGTCCTCCTACATCAATCACTAATTAAGAAACTGCCTTACAGGTTTGCCTACAGACTGAGCCTATAGAGGCATTTTCTTAACTCCAGCTCCCTCCTCTCTGATGACTCTAGCTGATGTCAAGTTGACATAAAACTAGCCAGCACACTGTGCAAACCCTTTTATAACATAGAACACGCCTGTACATTTTTATGAATAAATTCACGAAGAAATAAGGACATATCTTCCATACAGTGCCTGAGGANCCAGAAGTAGTTGGGAGACTTTCACCTTGAGAATGGCACTACCTGCTCTTGGGTCTCACATTTCTGGCACCAGTCAGAGGCTTGGCCATGATCACAGGCCCCCCCCCCCCCGGCATGGCCATGGAGTAATGAGTCCTTCCATTGGCAGAATCTCCTCAATGTCTGATTTTAAGGATCTGGCCTTGAGAATCCAAAGGCATCCAAGTCCTCTCACTTCATTATGTGAGGAAAGGAGGCAGAGAAGTCAAGTTAACAGGAGCANGAGGGAACCAGGTCAGTGAGTCCTTCAGCTCTGACTGAGTGGCCAGGTACCAGGCCCGGCNCTAAAGGTCTAAGAATATCAATGCATGAGCAAGAATAATGACACTATCNAGTTAGATGAGCAAGCAACTGACTACAGCAGAGAATTTGGGAAGGTTTCCATGAGGGGGTACTTGACCTGGGGTATAATANTAATAGCTTCCATTTANTGAGCACTTACTATACCCAGAGCCATCCTAAGCACTTTATTATATAAAGCCCATCATTCCAACCCTTGCAGTCCTTATTCCCACTTTGTGCTTTAGCAAATGAAGCTTCAAAAGGTGAGTTGAAACACCCATGGACATTACACCTAGGTACAGCAGCATTGGANATAGATTCAAAGTCACGCCATCTCCAAAGCATGGTTTGCTTCCCATGGTCCACTCCTTTACATGCAGGGTACCAGGCACCTGAGGAGTGGTAGCNGGACTGGACGGAGCTGGTAGTCCAGGGAAAGGCAACCATTTCTGCATAGGCCAGCATGTGGGCAGTCCTGGCATGTCCTGGGAATTANGATGAAGTCCAGGTGACTGGTGTGTGTTAGCAGAAGTGNCGGTAGGTGAGGCTAGTCTGTGAAGTGACTCCAGGGCCAAGCTGAAGTACTTGGCCATTGTCCTGTGGGCAGCGGCTGCCAGGAGGGTTGNTAAGGGTAGANGGTTCTGTCATCTGGCTGTTGGGAAGGAGGTAACGAGTATGGCAGTGCTCAGAGCANGATGGCAGAGTCAGGGGAAAGGCAGGGGACAGGGGCTTTCCAGNCTTCATGCAGCCTGGGTGGGTGCTGTGGCCAGAGGCCCAGTTCTCTGCAGGCCCAATCTGGGAGCTGGCCATAGGCAAATTATGACTACAGGGAATGATATTGCCAGGATTGGCCCAAACAAGAGGCTCTGTCCTGTGCCAGCCTGGTGTCCGGATGTCTCTGCCAGCTGTAGGAATGGGAGGAACCTGAGGTCAGCCTAAGTCCTACAACCGCTGAGACTTGGCTGCCACTTGAAGGCCCTAATCCAACTTAGCATCCACTTCCTAAATTTTGCCAGTCTCCCAAAGCAGTGTTTCAATATTTTGATCTAGCATTGATTCGTATGTATAAATTAATCNTTCTAAACCATTACAAGTTTTAACTTAATAAGTAGAANTAAATGTAAGCTATTTAAATATTAAGGATGTATTTAAGAGTTTGCATATAACTTGCCTTTGAATAAGTGTGTCTTTGCACTNTGGCCTTTGGGTTTCCTCATCTGTGAATTGCTCACTCCTGTCTTTTGCTTGTTTTCCAAGTGTGGTTGTTACTTTTTCTTGTGGCTTTTTGGGTGTGCCTTGTGTTTTCTGTTACATTTTATTTGTTTTATGTGTATAAGGGTATTCATGTGGAGGTCAGAAGACAACTTTTTGGAGTTGGTTCTCTTCTCCATCTTTTGTTTTGTTTTGTTTTGTTGATACAGGGTTTCTCTGTGTAGCTTCAGAGCCTGTCCTGCAACTCGCTCTGTAGACCAGGCTGGCCTCGAATGCACAGAGATCCACCTGCCTCTGCCTCCCGAGTGCTTGGATTAAAGGCGTGCGCCACCACCACCTGGCTCTCTCCTTCATCTTTATGTGGGTTCTGGGGATCGAACTCAGGTTGCCAGGCTTGGTGGCTAACTCTTGCCCATTGAGCTATTGCTGGCCCCTCTGTGCATTATTTTTAATGCGTTGTGGTTTTGTTACNTCACAAAGATATTATGCACTTTACTTACCTTTTCCAGGATGCTTTCTCCAACTGGGGTTTGTCTTTATGTGGCTACTAGGAACCCACTTCTTCATTTCCGTTTTCTCTACACACCAGTTTCCCAGCACTATCTGTTTATCAAGCAGTGGTTCTGGCTTCCCCCGTTTTTGTCCATCAGGTTACCACTTTTCGCTCTGCCTTCCAGTTCCTTCTCTGTTCTTCTGTGTTGGCAGTAGAGCTTCGGAGAGTTCAGACAGCTGTTTCTGAATTCTCTGGAGAGTTGTTGCCAGGAAGGTTCCTGGGTCTTCCCTATACTGAAGGTCAGCATCTCCATGGGAGCTGAGGAGGGTGCATGTGGCAGCTGTCCCAGAGGTTCCACTGTGAAATGGAGAGATAAGATGCATGACTGAGGTGGAAGCACACTGGGTGGAAGTTCTAGGGATCGGTTTACGCCTGAGCGATGCTAGCAAACATTCCTGTGTTTCTTGCCAGCCAGGCACCTCCCTCAGCTCTTTGCCTTTCATTCAGTCTGTACGAGGACTCTGTGAAGTATCTGAACCAGAGCTAGAGGGGGCAAAGATGAGGCCCTGATGGGTTTGGCGGTGGCGCCAGGGAGTGGTCACAGGACAGAGCTGGTATACTGAGCCACTGTGTGCAATGGGAGTAGGAATCTGCTGGTCATCAGAAGGGGAAAGACACTCCCAGCAGAGGCATGTGAGTGAGCAGAGATTTGGAGGCTGGACTCAGGGGAACCTACCATAGCTAAGATTATACCAGAGAGCATGGGCAAATACAGCAAGGCTGGGGCCAGGTCCTAACTGCAAATAGGACCTGAGGGAACAAGGAGCCAAGGTGGTGACTCAGGAATGGCCTGACCAAGATCCGGCTTTAGAGAGGGAGCTATCAGGTTTTCACTCTTTGCTCTGCATATGAGCTCCTTCCCTTTTCTTCTTTATTGGCAGTAGAGCTTCTCAGAGGAGGGTGTCAGTGTGCTTTGGATAATGATANAAGCCTTTGGCTGCCTGCAATGCTCTCTGTCCTTCTAAGAAGGTCCATCCTTAAGAATCTTAGTGGTGGACCCAGTGTCCACTGTACTAGCACTGGAGCAGGGAGAACCCCTCAGATTATATTATATGGACTGATTCCTGACCCCAAGCCCAGGCCTTACATCAGGAGGAGAAAGTTGCAAGGGCTCCCATGGGCCCTAGAAGTAGCTATCCCTGGGAGAAAATAACTCAAGGGGCCATGGGGTCTGACCAATCTAAGAGNTGAACTAAGAATCCCTTCAAGCAATCCTACTGCAGCAAACGTGCCTTCCTTATNTAGCAGCCTTGTTCTTTGGCCTCTGGAAAGGATGCCTCAGGACCCCCCTCCAGGGATGGCTTTGACTCAGGACCATCCTGTGTGTTTGCAGATATAGATGAGTGTGAGCAGCCCGGGGTGTGCAGTGGTGGGCGATGCACCAACACGGAGGGCTCATACCACTGTGAATGTGATCGAGGCTACATTATGGTCAGGAAAGGACACTGCCAAGGTAAGGAAGGGGTGAGAATAATGGATCAGCCTGCTGCCCTACACACTACGCACCATCAGCCCCCCTTCTAGCTGTCCTCCACAGAGTCCCTTGACACTCAGCCAATTCCCGGAGACATGTCTATGAATCCCGGAGCCCTCCTGTCAGCATCCTGTATGCCCCCTGTTGCAAGGAAATACAAATCTATGTGACACCACAGGAATGAACATCTTCACACACCTCTGCCCCATCACCTTGGAAAATGTGTTCTCTTTGTCTATAGCAGAGGAAGAGTTGATCTCTCTGGCACCTTCAGTCTTCTTACTAAAGCTTGTTAATATATAAACTCCCAGAGGGTGGACCATGTCTCTAGACAACCTGTGCATGGGCACCCAACAAATGCTGGTTGATGAATGAGTTCAATAGATCTCCCCTTTCCCACATACGGCTAAAAGATGGGCACGGACATTGTTAACTAGTCTCCTCGGGGACAGGTTCGGACCTGCCACTATCCTATCACTAACCAGGTAAGACACTATCCTGTCTTACCTGGTTCCAGAGAGTCCTGGAAGTAAAGGGTGAGCTTGTGGACCTTGTGAAGGGGAGACCTTTCCCTAGTCTACTTACCAGGGAAGCAAAGTCCCAGGAGATCTAAGCAAAGGGGAAACAGAGCTATAGGTATAGAACAAACTGTCTTCACCCCCAGTGCATCACCTTCACTCCGGGCTCCCCTGTTAGTGCCTTTCCACCTATAACTCAGGCCTGAGAATGTTTCAAGCTGGAACCCATCCCCTTGTCCTTATTAGATCAATAGAAACAAGACAACTTGGCATTTACAAGAGAATGCAGAGTGAATAAGGCACTTGATAGGTCCCTTCTATGCGCCAGCTGGCCACGCTAAGCGCTTGGTAAGAGAGCCTCATTAGGCATCACAGCACTANGCATTTAACATCGGGACTTACTAAACAGAAAAGTAAAACTAAAGGAAATGAACCAGGAAATGCCAGAACATTGAAAAGATCAGGTTTATACTAACTGTCTGCATTAAGGGCACAGGCTCCAGAGCAGACAGGCCTGGGTTGTATTAATGTTTCATGTTTGCAAATGGAAATTGCCACACTCATCTCAGAGGACTGAGTAGCTAACAAGATGCGTAGAACCACCTCAAGCACACTGTAAGGCCCTCTCTCTATGTGTCCCGANTCTCCCATATCCGTGTCCTACTCTGGATGGCTCTGTCCTGTCAGGAGGAAAGATTCTAGACAGACACCTCATTTGGGAGGTCAGGCTGAGTTCTTGGCCCTGGGAAGACACTCTGGGGCTGTTGAAAGAATGATGTAGTTTGTACAATTCTCCAGGTTTCCATCAGTAACCACAAACCCTGCCCATCACCCCGGGAGCCCAGTCAATTTTCTTCCCTTTCTTCTGTCTCCAACAAGAAACTACTCTCTCCATGGAAACCTGAAGTCTCTGGTGAGAGACTATGAGGTCTGGACAGTGGCCCATGCAGCANTCTCAATGGNATTTCCATCATACCCAGGACTCTAGGTTCCCATGGACAGAGAACAGATTCTCCTTTACATTGCCAGGGCCTTGGCTGTCCCCCACTCTCACCCAGGGACCCCTGAACTTCTGCCTCCTGCCTACCACTTGGTACTCTCACCAGGAACACAGGTGGGTGCCCTCACAGTACCCCACGCAGATACTGGTCCTTGGAAAGATGCCCAGGCATCCTCCCAGAGTATGGATGGCAGACTCACAAATTAGTCCCTGAGTGACCGTCCCTTGGATCCCAATAGCTGTCTCCTTAGCAGCCTTATACTAAGAGGATAATGTGTATTATTTTAGGCACGCTGTTTCGTCTTTTGGTCAGCAAACATTTGTTGGGTGCCAGCTGTGTGTTAGGCACTGGCTGGGAATACAGCAATAAATAGTTCCCATAACAAACCAGAATATTGGAATCTACCAAGGCATTCTAAAACCTTACATTAAAATTCAAACTCTTGAGTAGGCAGAAGAATCTCCACCCAATGACAGGTTCCACTTCAGCTACCGTGAGGTCCATGGAATAGTCTCAAGTTGTGTGCTGATGGAGTCCACTCCATCCAGAAGTTTCCTCTGCCTCCTTTGATTAGCTTGTCTAATGGCTCAGTTCTGTCCACTCCCATTCAGGAGAGGTTTCCCTGGCTCAGGTGGAGACTAAGGCTGTTCTGGTCTTCTGACCTCTCCCTTTTTCTCCCTGACAGACTGCTCACATTTTAACATCACTGTCATTCCCTGAGCTCTGCTCTAAGAAGAAAGCTGGGAGCAGCATAGCCGTTTGCGTTAGGGTCTGCTTCACTACCAAGCAACCCCCAAATCNGTCAGAGAGGACATAGTCAATCTTATATCTCATCAGTGTCTTGTGTCTATCAAGAACCAGTTGAGAACTCTGACCCAGGCTTCCTTACTCTGATACTAGACTAAAAGGATAAACAATGTCTGGTATCTGCCTAGACCCCATGAAAGAAAGAAAGAAAACACTCGAAGGTTGCACGCAATGAAATGCTTTGGTTCACAAGTTACCTACATCATGTCCACTCATACCTCATTGGCTATCACTAATCTTTTGGTGCCACCCAACCACAAGGGACCCAGAAACAAAAACATACCATGACCCAAAAATGAAGATATAGGCTTTTTTTTTTTTTTTGAGGATTAGTGAGTTCCACATCTCCTAAATGCCTAGCATCCAGTACTACATTCCACGAATGTACTCCTCTTGGCAAATGCAATCTTCCTACCTTGCCTGATGTCACCAAGGGTGATATGAAGGACCATCCCAAACAATCCAGTCTGAAACATGCAGCTCTCTGCCTTCTACAGCTAACAGTACCCACAGCCTACTGCAGCGACCTGGGGAGTCTTTCCATTTTTAAGTTCTTTCATTTATCTCTGCTCTAGGATTGTGAGTGGGAAGTAGGGTTGGGAACACAGGGCAACTCATGTTTTCCTAGTGTTCATCTATATTGAAATTGACATCTATTTCCCCATACAGGGCAGGGTCAAAGATTTGCAGACATAAAATACCCATGGGTTGTGGTTCTCAGAGATGACCAAGGGAGGGACTGTTGTTTTGTAGATATCAATGAATGCCNTCACCCTGGTACCTGCCCTGATGGGAAATGCGTCAACTCCCCTGGCTCCTACACTTGTCTGGCCTGTGAAGAGGGCTACATAGGCCAGAGTGGGAACTGTGTAGGTAAGGGCTAATTGCCAAGGCACTGAGAACGTTATTTGGCTTTGGGATGGCTGGTTGAGCCCACACACAGGGAAGGGAAGAGGTGGGCAGACAGAAGTGGCTTAGAGGGTATTGTCCCATCATCCGGCTGGGTTCTCGGATGATGCTGAGCATGGCGTGGGTGTGCTTCTGTTATGGGACTCTGCCCTCTGAATCAGCTAGGGTGGAGTCCTTTGCTGCTGCTTAGCCACATCCGTTCTGAGGCAAAGTTCCAGAAGCTTCTGTGATTGGCTTCTGTGGACCGGGATGGGAAGCTTCAAGGTCTCAGGCTGGATGGTGGCGAGAGCCAGCCACCAGGCTCTCTGCTTTCCTACACTAAAGTACTACATCAGGAGGCTACACACTGAATAGCAGTGGCACTTCTTGTTCCCAAAACAAATCCGTGTCCATGGGAAGGGGAGTGTTCTTTCCCTCAGCCCACGCAGAAAAAAAGACCCAAGGTTCTGATGCCAGGAGGGGCCACGTTTTGAATAGATGCTTTGAGACTCTTGAGAGGGCAGATGGTTCCCAGGCCCTCAAGATCACCACAGCCACCCAGGCATAGTCTGGCCTCTCTCCACACTGCCCACCCATGTACTAAAACTGTTTGTTGGGTGTGGAACATGGTTTTTTTGGTGGCAGGTAAGAGACTCACAATGGAGAGAATTGAGGGTCTTGGANGCCTTATTTCTAGTGTTCTAGGTGGGTTCATTTTCCAGGGCTAGGCAGGGTGTTCTATATTACTACAGGGGTCTGAGGAGTACTCAGGTGGGTCTGACCCTGCTCCACCTAGATGAGATGAAGGAGCATGGCTTNGCAGCTCTCCAAGGCTGGCCTACAGTCCCTCTGAAGGCTGCTTCCATGGACTCACANTTGAGATGGTCTGGGCTCGCTAGAGTGGGGAGAAGTGTAAGGGAGAGAGGAGGCCAATGCCCCCATCTTAGACTTTATCCACAGATGTGAATGAGTGTCTGACCCCTGGGATCTGTGCCCATGGAAGTTGCATCAACGTGGAAGGCTCCTTTAAATGCTCTTGTGAGCCGGGCTATGAGGTCACCCNGGACGAAAAGGGCTGCCGAGGTACAAAGATGTAGCATCATTCTTANACAGGCAAATCAAGCCTGCAGCATCTTTCCCTCTGCACGCCAACCCCTGAAGCCACCCCTGAATTAGCCCACCAGGCCCAAGACCTATGCTACTCTTGCCAGAACCTGTCCTTTCGATCCTCCCTGACTACCCATGAATCTCTGGCATGTCTGCTCTGCACAATCCCATACAGAACTCAATGACCTGTTTCAGATGTGGATGAGTGCTCCAGCCGAGCCTCATGCCCCACTGGCCTTTGCCTCAACACTGAGGGCTCCTTCACCTGTTCAGCCTGTCAGAGTGGGTACTGGGTGAACGAAGATGGCACTGCCTGTGAAGGTAATACAAGACAGACAGTGACAGAAGGGACAGAATATAGGCCTTCCTCCTCTTAAAGAACATCTGTTTGTCTTCTAGCCTTGGGTTGATCCTGGGGGTCTCCAGGTTAGGTTAGAAGGAACTTTGGGGGACTTGGCCCCAAAAGAACTTCTGTTGTCATAACTTCCAAATTCAGAGATGAGACAAATGGTCATAGAGACAAGAGAGAAAGCTAAAGCTACATATAATGGTGCATGCCTATAACCCCAGCACTTGGGGGATAGAAACAGGAGGATCAGGAGTTCAAGGCCAGTCTTAGCTACATAGTGAGTTTGAGGCCAACCTGAGCTATATGACACCCTGTCTCAAAGAGGTAAGCTGGGCGTAGGGTTACCTATGGAGCTTTCTAGGAAGGAAGTGTGGGTTGTGTTATAGAATATGGCCAGGGTTTACCCTTGTCTAGAGGCCCAGAGTATTCTTCAAACTCGGAGGTGAGGGAAGGCTTTGGTGGTGGGACTGCCCTCCTGGGTCCATGGCCACAGTTGTCTATCTGCCTAGACCTGGATGAATGTGCCTTCCCTGGAGTCTGCCCCGCAGGAGTCTGCACAAACACTGTGGGCTCCTTCTCCTGCAAGGACTGCAATAGCGGCTACCGGCCCAGTCCCCTGGGCAACACCTGTGAAGGTAAGAGACCCCTCCATGTGAGGAGAGGAAAGATGGGACACAGTAGACTAGCCTAGTATTTACAAGAAGGAACAAGAGCTCCCCCTTAAACCTAGGAGAGTGGGCTGGGGACACCTATTCCTACCTCCTCCCCAAAAGCAGTCAGGAAAGTGGCTAGATACCCAGGTCTCACTGCCATAAAGGCACTGGTGCACAGGCTGCAGTGTCTCAACAGCACTAAAGGACAAGAGACACATGGGGGTCAGATGACCCTTTCACAGGGGTCGCCTAAGATACTTACATTATGATTCATAAGAGTACCAAAATTATAGCTATGAAGTAGCAATGAAAATAATTTTATGGTTGGGGGTCATCACAACATGAGGAACTGTATTAAAGGGATGTGGCATTAGGAAGGTTGAGAACCACTGCTCTAGAGTGTCCACTGTCCCTTGCAGTAGTGTTAATAATGCCTATTATCCCAACACTTGGGAAGCCTTGTCAGGAAGGTGAAAAGTCCAAAGCCAGCCAGGCTACAGAAGGAGAGAGAGGGGTGGAGTGGGGGATGGGGTGGGGAGGGGCAGACCACCCCTTATAATATTATAATATTATTATATTATATATATAATATTATTATAATATAATTATATATAATTATAATATAATATATATTATAATATAATTATATATAATTATAATATAATATAATAGGATTATAGGCTTATAATCCTAGCGCTTAGGAGGTAGAAACAGGAGGGTCAGGAGTTCAAGGTCATGTTTGGCTATCTAGCAAGTAAGAGGCAAGGCCAGTGCTAACTACATGAGATCCTATCTCTAAACAATCTCACAAACAAGCAAAAGAGAGTTTCTGTTACCTTCTCAGGTTCCCTGTATCTGTTTCCTTGGTTTATCTCCCAGTGCTTCTCAGTCAAGACAGGGGACAGAGGCTTTGGTTACCCTAGGCCAGGACAATGGGGCATGGAGGAGCCCATCCAGAGCCGGGCCAAATGGAAACATCTGTCGTCATCCTTCTCCCCACGGCTCTCTCTCCATGGCACAGCTAGGTGAAGGGAGATAAATTATGCTGGAAGGGAGATAAACATTGCAAGCCACGTTCCCTCATCACAGGTCCCCTCCCCTCAGGCAGGTGATAGGGCCTCTAGAGATATTTCCCTTGAACCTGTCCTTGAACCTGAGGAAGGTACCTCAGCTGCCTCCTCCCCTGTGTGGCCCTACAGATGTGGATGAGTGTGAAGGTCCCCAGAACAGCTGCCCGGGGGGTGAGTGCAAGAACACAGAAGGTTCCTACCAGTGCCTCTGTCCACANGGCTTCCAGCTGGCCAATGGCACCATGTGTGAGGGTGAGTACCCCAAGTCTCCCCATCAGGAGCTGGGCACGGTATCTGCAGAGGTGAGGGCATCCCCAGAGACACTCCCTTCTCCTCTTGTCCCGGCAGATATGGACGAGTGTGCTGGGGAGGAGCACTGTGCTCCTCACGGCGAGTGTCTCAACAGCCAGGGGTCCTTCTTCTGCCTCTGTGCACCCGGCTTTGTCAGTGCTGAAGGGGGCACCAGATGCCAGGGTAAGACGTCAGTGTGGTCGTGTCTGAGGTCCACCAGCACGGGTATTAGAGGCTGTGTCTAGAATCCCACCTGAATACCGTGACTGAAGTGAATAGTTTGCTCACAGCCTGCCCAGGGAGGAGAAAATGGAAAGGCTGGGGAGGTGTGAAAGATCCAGGTTTGTAGGGAAGGACTCAGAGTCTGCAGGGGGACATCTCTGAGATGCCTGTGGCAGACGTGCATGCTCTCCAGAGTCTTAGAGTCCACCCTTCTGCTAACAGAGCCCCAGCCCTAAGGCCTCCCCACAGGCTGGCCTGGGCTGTCCCTTGATCTTCCTACCCTGAGCTTCTCCTTGGCTCTCCTATCGGCTTCTTGAGGTGCANAGGAAGGAGCTCGGGGCTCTAACAAGCTCTAAAGNGAGCCATGGCTGCATCAGCTGACTGCCGTCTCTGTCCTAGATGTTGATGAGTGTGCAGCCACAGACCCATGTCTAGGTGGGCATTGCGTCAACACAGAGGGCTCCTTCAACTGTCTGTGTGAGACTGGCTTCCAGCCCTCCCCAGACAGTGGAGAGTGTGTGGGTAAGGACTCTAACANAGGATTGGACGGGACCCTGCCTCACTTCTGCCTACCTCTGTCCCTGTGTGGTCCTTAGCTCCCTGGAACATGGAACATAGCTTCCCAGGAAATGCAGCATTTTCTACAGAATCCAAAGTATAATGCACTTATTGAGATTCTGATGACCCAAGGACTGTCCCAGTCTGGCATAATAAGGACAATCATAATCTTTGTGCCAGCAGAGGACACAATGTAGTTTTAAAAGCCAAATACGTTCATCAGATATTAAACAATGGCTATGTTTAATGTCTTTTGGTAGGACCGATGGTTACNGACGGTCTTGAAATTGGGTAAGGGAGATAAATACTGAAGAAAGCTCCCTGAACCACACTGTGGTGAAAATGGCAGAGTGCTCTGCTGGGGATCGGGGTGGGGGCTGGGGTGAGGGGAGAGGAGGCTGAGTGCTCAGCGCTTCCCAAATTGGGTATAGTGCTCTTCCTAAATACTCCTGCTGGGTTGGGAAAACTAGCTCAAATTAATCTGCTAGGGGTGATATGAGCATAATGATTTGAAACGGACCAAGGACCTCAAAAGTTGTGGGATATGAGCTTGTAATGTCAGCAAGGTGGGGCCAGAAAACAGTGACCTAGCCACACATCTGCCCCCTCTCATGGCTCTGGGGACAGATATTGATGAGTGTGAGGATGAAGAAGACCCAGTGTGTGGAGCCTGGAAGTGTGAGAACAACCCTGGTTCCTACCGCTGTGTCCTGGGCTGCCAGCCTGGCTTCTACATGGCCCCAACTGGAGATTGCATTGGTGAGTAGGAACAGAGAGGGTGAGAAGGGAGGGCTGAGGAAAGCTGTGGACATCTGGTTTTCCCTGCATTGAACCAGAAACAATTTCTCCTGGGGATACTGTTTGAGCAGTTGTTTGAAATTTGTGTATTTTCCACACAGCAAAGCTTACAAAAAAATTAAGAGGAATGTTACGGTTATAGTTTTTCTTGTGCTGGGTCCAGGGGTTGTTTGTTTGCAAATCTTGGTGTTAATAGACCAGATAAATAAGTACTCCCAGCAAACAGAGAGAGCATGCATACCCTCTACCCTAGTCTCTGTTATCCCACAGACATAGATGAATGTGCCAACGACACTGTGTGTGGAAGCCACGGCTACTGTGACAATACGGATGGCTCCTTCCGCTGCCTGTGTGACCAGGGCTTCGAGACCTCACCCTCAGGCTGGGAATGTGTTGGTGAGAAGCCTGCGGGCTACCCAAGGTCTGGGCTAGGAAAGGCCCTTGGGCCCTTCTCATTTCTACCAATTTTTGTCTTTCTTGAAAGGAAGTGCCACCCTCTCCCAAAACATTCATGTTGACATGGCTCCATGACAGGACCCCAAAGGGTGGGCAAGGCAAGCTCAAGGGAAGGAGAATTCCCCTCCAGCTAGCATTGCTGCTGGGCTGGTAGGAGAATGGCCAAGAAGGAGCGAGCACAAGACCTCCTGCCCCACTCACTTCCCTGGAGAACTTGGGGGCTCAAGAGATGCCCAGAGGAGGGAACTCTCCTCTTCCTTCACTGTTATAACCATTTTCAGCAACTCTTCCCCTCTTTTCCCTCCCGTGCCCTCCAGTCCCCCTCTCCACTAAATCATATCCACTTTTGCTTCTTCCAAGCATGATTCTCTTGGGGCGGGGTGAGANCCTGCCTAGCTGGGCTGGAATCGAGGGCAGGATGTATTCGCTACCTCTTCTCTGGACACGAGTCTGTCCTTGTGCCTGGTAGATGTGAACGAGTGTGAGCTCATGCTGGCAGTGTGTGGGGCTGCACTCTGTGAGAACGTGGAAGGCTCTTTCCTGTGCCTTTGCACCAGTGACCTGGAGGAATA
The DNA here is from genome assembly GCA_001675575.1 of Neotoma lepida. Lineage (NCBI taxonomy): Eukaryota > Metazoa > Chordata > Mammalia > Rodentia > Cricetidae > Neotoma > Neotoma lepida. The sequence continues at coordinate 2,012,475 of LZPO01029788.1, forward strand.
TGACGCACAAGAAGGACACTGCCGTCCTCGGGTGGCTGGAGGTGAGATCTGGGAGACTCAGGCCCCTTCCCTTCCTGTCATTTTCCACGAGGACTCTGCCTTACAAACGTCATCCACTGATCTAGCTCCTGCCACTTAGTGGGGTTCTTAGGACCAGTGTTGTGGATATGGGTTAGGAATGGATTCTGGAGGAGACAGGACTCTGAGTGCCATACATGCCAGCATTTGCCAGACAACATTTCCCCGGAAGGTCTAGGATGACCTAGGGAAATTCAGGGTGCTATGGGGGTACTTACAGTAGCCCCCAGGGACCTCAGATTGAGTTTAGTAAAGACTCTGAATCCAACCAATCCTTGGATGGGTCTTTTGGATGAAGGAGGCCTTGAAGCTGAGCTAAGCTAGACCCTCCCCTTCCCATTGCCACTTTACCCCCAGGCTGGACCAGGACTCAGCTGGTNAGAAGGACACTGCCGTCCTCGGGTGGCTGGAGGTGAGATCTGGGAGACTCAGGCCCCTTCCCTTCCTGCCATTTTCCACGAGGACTCTGCCTTACAAACGTCATCCACTGATCTAGCTCCTGCCACTTAGTGGGGTTCTTTGGACCAGCGTTGTGGGTATGGGTTAGGAATGGATTCTGGAGGAGACTGAGTGCCATACATGCCAGCATTTGCCAGACAACATTTCCACGGAAGGTCTAGGATGACCTAGGGAAATTCAGGGTGCTATGAGGGTACTTACAGTAGCCCCCAGGGACCTCAGATTGAGTTTAGTAAAGACTCTGAATCCAACCAATCCTTGGATGGCTCTTTTGGATGAAGGAGGCCTTGAAGCTGAGCTAAGCTAGACCCTCCCCTTCCCATTGCCACTTTACCCCCAGGCTGGACCAGGACTCAGCTGGTTTCAATGACTTCGAAAAAAAATCAAGGGAACCTTTGTAAGAGAAAATGGAGGGGAGAAGGGTTTGGGGTCCCTGAGAAGCAGAAGGGATCAGAAGGNTGCTCATATGGAATGTCGGGGATGGGTATTGCCCACTGGGGTTGTACCCATCCCAGTGGTACACTAGAAATGGTACACTAGAAACATCAGGGGCTTGGGCATCAGAGCCCCATTTTACCCCATAATAGCTTCTTAAATGTAACTTCTTAGGTGCAATTTCTTTGTCGTAGGGGAATGATAACAGTAGCCTCTCCTAGTGATGCTAAGAGTACCACATGAGATAATGTACATCATAACGTTCTAGACAGACATTANATTTAAAAAATCAACTTGATGGCACTTATGCCTCAGACGGTCTTGAACAGACGGTAATAAGGAGCTTCTGTCACACACAGCTCAGAGAATCCCAGAGGTCCAAACAGGGGACCCGGCTCCAGGCCTCATCCGCATGGAATGCTACTCTGAGGATAATGGTGGTCCTCCCTGCTCTAGCATCCTGGGCCAGAACTCCACACAAGCTGAGTGCTGCTGTACTCAGGGTGCTAGATGGGGAAAAGGCTGTGATCCTTGCCCATCTGAGGACTCAGGTAAGGCCTCAGGGCTACAACACTCTTAGGGTCAGTGTGCAGTGTGCCACTTACNGGGGAAGGGAGTCAGGGGTGATGATGACACATGACTGTAACTCTGNCACTCAGGAGGCTGAAGCAGAAAGATCATGAGTTGGAGGCAAGGATGAGCTACAAAGCAAAGTTCCAGGCCAGCCTCTATTATATAACTAGACCTTTAAACAACAGAGGTNNGGAGACTAACATTCCCTCTCTGAGCTTGGATGCCTTCCTCCGCAGTTGAATTCGGTGAGCTCTGCCCCAGTGGTCAAGGCTACATCCCTGTGGAAGGAGCCTGGACAATTGGACAAACCATGTACACAGGTAATCATCCTCAGCACCCTCCTCCTCAGACTCCAGTTGCCTGAGTAAACCCTGGCCTAGTGCTCTATGTGGTCCCAGGAAGTCTACACCCAGCCCTGGCTTCCAGATAGTTTCTGTCTTTTGGGCTCNGGGGCTTTTCTGTCCCTGATATTTTTAGCGGGAAAATTTTAACCAAGATCCTCCTGGAGTGTTCCCTTAACCCTGAGCTCAGTTTCCCTGCGCCCTCAAGTCTAGAGGGTGCTCTGTGGTGTTTAACCTCACCTCCACCATACTGGACACAGGGACAGACTGAGGGTGCTGCACTGCCACACGGGTGAGGACAG
>LZPO01029788.1:2032543-2054501 GCA_001675575.1 Neotoma lepida
GTTTCTCTGTGTAGCTTTGGCGCCTTTCCTGGAACTCACTCCGTAGCCTAGGCTGGCCTTGAACTCACAAGATCCACCTGCCTCTGCCGAGTGCTGGGATTAAAGGCGTGTGCCACCACCGCCCAGCCACTGTCCACTCCTTTAGAGATATGGTCATCCACTTCTTTTGAGATGGTGGCTCTCATTGGCCTGGGGCTCACCAATTAGTCTAGATTGGCTAGCCAGGGAGCTCTGTGGTCCTCCGTGTGTGTGTGTGTGTGTGTGTGTGTGTGTGTGTGTGTGTGTGTGTGTGTGTGTTGCCACGAGTGGCTTTTTTGTTGGTTTGTTTGAGATAGGGCTTCTCTATAGCTCTGGCTGTCCTGGAACTCACCCTGCAGACCAGGCTGACTCTGCTTCCCAAGTGCTGGGATTAAAGGCATGTGCCTCCACTTACCCAGCATTTCTGTGTGGGTTCTGGGAATTGAACTCAAGACAAGCACTTTATGCACGAGATATTTCCGCCCACCAGTCCTTTGTCAGCCTTAGCACCAGCACTTGGATGAAGGCACTGTATTAATTTTATTAACTCATTCTTCAACATCTGTTTCACAGGAAGGAAACCAAAGCACATAGACTAACTTGTCTAAAATCCTACAGTGAAGCAGGCCTTCAGTATTTTTTTTTTATTTATTTGTTTTATGTATGTAAGTGCTCTATCTGCATGTGCTATGTTATGCCAGAAGAGGGCATCAGATCCCACTAGAGATGGTTGTGANCCTCCATGTGGATACTGGGAATTGAACTCAGGACCTCTGGAAGAGCAGTCAGTGCACTTAACCCCTGAACCATCTCACCAGCCTTCAGTAGTGGTGGGTTTTGTTTGTTTGAGACAGCTATGTAGACCAGCCTGAACTCACAGAGATCTGCCTGCTTCTACATTAAGAAGTGCTGAGATCCAAGTCATGTAACCGCCATGCCTACATTTTTTTTTTTTAAGACAGGTATATTCCTCTGGGAGGAACTTGTTTTTCATATTTTATTTATTTGTGTGTATGTATGTAGGAGGACCCGCACATGCACATCATACATGTGAAAGTCAGAGGACAACTTGTAGGAATCAGTTCTCCCCTTCCTCTGTGTAGGCTCCAGGAATTGAACTCAGGTTGTCAGCCTTGGTAGCAAGTACTTTTACTTCTGAGCCGACTCTCAGCCGTAGAGAACTTAAAAGAAAAGGGGGTTCCCATGACAGATTGTGAATTTCAGCACCCAGATGAAAAGAGTTTGCATTCCATTCTGTGCCCNCCTTCTCCTGGGGTGGAATTTCCTCAAGTGATACCTGGAAGCTAGTGAACTACTTGCTTAGGCAATATTTGCAGTGGGAACTGAGGGGTTTGTTCTATTGACATTTGAAGTCCCGGAACCTCTTGTAAGGGGGCAGAAAAAATACTGCGCAAAAGAACTGTAAGTACTTTTCCTTTGATCTTGTGAGATCATGTGACCCAACTCTGAAGAAGCAGGTAGAGCTGGACACTGAAGCCTTGACAGGAGCACTGGATTTCCAACTTTATTTCTCCTGACTGCCAATCATGGGATGCGGTGAGAGGGTGCCAAGAGTGTGGACCGTGGGTGAGCAAGCTGGGAGATAGGAACTGCAAAGTGTCATTTACAGACCCTGAGGGGACTGACTCATGAATGGTGTGATGACAAAGGGAATTTCAAGAGACCTTTCCAAGCTGAGGGCGAGCCCAGGTAGAAAAAGTCAAGCACATTCACTTTGTCGGTTCATGTTCTACGTGACCAGTTCTAAGCTAACCTGGAAACTACCTGGCAGGCCATGTAGCCTCAACTTATGATTTGCCTACTATCTTCATTCTGATTTCAAGACAGAAATTGGCTGTAAACGTTATTGTTGTCCATGAAGTGTATTTAAGGTAAGAAGCTTAGGTTTCATGCCAGAGGAGGCCTTGCTTATCCACCCAGGAGCAGCTGTTTTAGTTCCTGGACTGAATCCAGAAATAATGGTTACAGTCAACAGATTCAGCAGTACCACTGTGTTCCAGATCTGCAGATATGTTGGCTCACTACCCTTAGGGCAGCTCCAGCTGTTAAGTAACTTGCCTTGAGGCTACACAGTAAGAAGTTGCGCTGGTAAGATTTCAAACCCAGGTGATAGGCCTAAGTCTGCCCCCTCAGTTACAGTAGCTGAAAAGTATCGCTAACCTACCTGTCACAGGCACTATTGCCAGGCTGTTTGCTTCTCTCCCATTCTGCTGTCCAGTGTCGGGGGCTTGAATTACCTTTGTTTTTCTGACCATTATTCTTTAACCATAAGTAGTAGTATTTACAAGTATATTATTTCCAGCAACTGTGCAGCCCATTAGCCGAGTAATTTTACTGGAGAGGAAAAGAAATCTAGGATGGAGTACTTGTAAGAACTGATAACTGGTACTGTTACAGGAAGGAGTATGTAGGGTAAAAGCCTGGGCCCTGACCGCTCCTACAAACTAGGCTTGGCCACACATCTCAAATGCCAGTTGAAGAGACAAGTAAAGGGGGCCCGAGGTGTGGCTCAGTAGTTTAAGGCACTTTGTTGCTCTTGCAGAGAATTTAGGTTCAGTTCCCAGCACCCTCGTGGTGGCTCACAACCATCCATAACTTCAGTTTCAGGGGATCCAATGCCCTCTTCTCTACCTCCATGGGTACCATGCATATATACATATGTGTAGGCAACACATTCACACACACAATAAACCTAGCCAGGCAGTGATGGCGCATGCCTTTAGTCTCAGCGCTCAGGAGGCAGAGGCAGGTGGATCTCTTGCGTTCGAGGCCAGCCTGGTCTACAGAGTGAGTTCCAGGACAGCCAAAGCTACACAGAGAAACCATGCCAATAAATAAATAAATAAATAAATAAATAAATAAATAAATAAACCTTAGCCAAAGCTACACAGAGAAACCATGCCAATAAATAAATAAATAAACCTTAAAAATAATTTTTTGAAAAGAGCAAGTAAATAAATAAATAAATAAATAAACCTTAAAAATAAATTTTTGAAAAGAGCAAGTAATATTGAAAAGCCTAGAAAGGAGATTATTCAGTGTGGCCGTATTGGAAAGAACACACGGAGAACACACGGAGGAACCACCCATCAATCTTCGGGGCACTCATAAGAGGTTTGTATTGAAATCGAGGGCAAGAGATATGAATAATAAGGTCAGGTCTGTCAGCTCAGGTCTGTCCTACAAGGTGGCCTGACAAGTTGTCCAAACTGAAATCTCTTCCTGGGAAGCAGGTCTCTCACCTGGCTGCCACCAACTTGTCACACCCCCTACACACACCACCGTTGGGGTCCATTGTTTAAGTGGTCTGATAGCACAGTATCTCTTTCAGATACCTTCTCTTCTGCTAGAATGGTTACTGTACCAGTCAGTGCAGCTGGTCTTGCTTCCATCTTGACTGGGCGAATCAGCCCTGCTTGAGACCTAAGTTTGTTTTTTCTTTATTTGTCTGTTTGAAACGAGGCTGGCCTCAAACTGTGCTCCTCCCACTTGAACTGTCCAAGTGCTGCATGTACTGACCAATCTGGTCCCTCGCCCAGCCGGGCCCTGAGTGTGTTTTAAAGCTATAAAGGTCTTGACGTCTGTCTTCCTCTTCTGCTTGGTTCTGGGAAAAGTCAAAGTTTAATGACTTAGTCAAGATTGGAGATCCTGCCTGGTAGAGCCAGAGCCTCTAAGTGAGCCTCTTAGATGCTGTTAGAGCCAGAGTACTTCATGACTCTGTAAGTGAGCCTCTTAGATGCTGCCCTGGAGAACGTGACTAACAGAAAAGCTGAAGTACTATGGAGAACTTCAGCTTTAAGGGAAGGTTCTTCCACTCTTGAGAGAACTGTTTCCTCTTTTCAGGACCATTCCTCTATTGAGGATTGAGATGGTGGTTCCTCTTAAATTCCGTAAGCCACTCACTCATGAGACAGTGGGTTTTAGGTACCACTGATTTAAAAAACCAAGTTTGACTAACCCAGACCACTAATACAACTGTTTATTTCTTTTTTTTCTTTTTCTTTCTTTTTTTTTGTTTTTTGACAAAGGGTTTCTCTTGTAGCCTTGACTGTCCTAGAACTCGATCTGTAGACCAGGCTAGCCCCTCACTCAGAGATCTGCCTGCCTCTGCCTCCCAAGTGCTGAGATTAAAGTGTGTGCCACTGACCTTCACACATGCACTGTGGCACATATGCATGTACATGTACACATATAATAAATGAATTGAAAAAAAAGTAATTCAAGACAAGATACGAAGATCCCTGAGTTCAGTCCCCAAGTACCCCCACAAAAACGGGGGAGAAAGAAAAGGCAAGACAAGAATCTAGGATCTACGATCTCACTATATTTCTTAATTTGACAAGTTAGTATTCTCTTTGCCAAGAAATCAACCAGCTTTTCATTCANTTTATAGNATTGATTTTAGCAGTNCCAAAATTCTTGACTTTTGTGTTATTTTGTGTGTGTGAGAGAGAGAGAGGTGGATGTATGATGCACATGTAGGNGTGCACTTGTAGAGATCGGAGGAAGTCTCAGGTGTGGGTCCTTGCCTTCTGCCTTGTTTGAAATAGGGTTTCTTCGCCACTCTGCTGGCTGCATCCCACAGGCTAGCTGACTGGAAAGCTTACAGGGTTCTCCTTTCTCCACCTCCATCTCTGTAAGAACCCTGGGATTACAAATCCACACTGCCACACCCAGCTTTACGTAGGTTCTGAGGACTCAAACTCAGGTCTTCATACTGTGTAGCAAGTGCTTTGTTTACCTTTGGAGCTGTCTCCCCAGCCCCGAATTCTTGCCCGTCAGAGGAAACACAAGTACCCNGAGAGAGGAACGCACCTCCCCATGAGGCACCAGCAGCCTCTGTGACGACGTATTTTCCCTCCTATTCAAATTCACTTTTCTTTTTTTGCAGGCTCTCCGGTTGGAGTTATAAAGGAGGTGAATGTGAGTCCATGTCCCACCCAGCCCTGTGAGCTACACAAAGGCCAGTCTTACAGTGTCAATGTCACCTTCACTAGCAGTGAGTAAATGTGACCCTTACCTCCAGTTCATGCTAAACCATAGTTAAACATGAGGCGTCGGAATGAGCATAGGAATGGAGGGGACCATGGCTTGGCTGTCAAGAACTTGTCAGCCTCCTTTGACTTGCANAAAACTAGAATTCACTTTGTTGCTGCACAGGACAGAATCTGGGTCCATAACTCTCTCTACTTGTCCNATTCTGAAAGGAAACCTGGAGGACTGGATTGATAAAAGGAAGCNTATTTAACTTACAGTTCTGGCTAGGAGTAGGGAGGGAAAAAACCCTGTAGTAGTTTCACAATGTATAAAAAGGATGTNGCAAAAGCTAGGAGCTGTGCCGACTTAGCTGTGAGTCAGAACCATGTGAGAGCTCTCCTCTCTGATGCCAGGGTAGCAGTCTGATATCTCACAGCAGGAAAGCCCCAGGNCTANAATTATATCCTCAGATACCCTTCTCATACGGGGCTCCTGCTGTGTCCAGTGCANCCTGGCCCTGGAAACCTGACTGAGACCTCAAGGAGTGAAGAAAGGACAGACACAAATTCTAACATTCTGCATAATGTTCATTCAAGCGAGCCTGCAGNGGGATAAATCATGAGCCCAAGAGCAGCCTCATATTATAGAAAATTCCAGGCTAGCCTCAGCTACATAGACAGACCTCATCTCAGTGGTTCTCAACCTTCCTAATACTGCGACCCTTTAATACAGTTCCTCATGTCGTGGTGACCCCCAACTATAAAATTATTTTTGTTGCTGCTNCATAGNTGTAATTTTGCTACTGTTATGAATTGTGATATCTGATTCAGGATATCTTATATGCTACCNTGGGTGAAAGGGTTGTTTGACCCACAAAAGGGNTTGAGACCCACAGGTTGGGAACTGCTGCNTTATCTCAAAAGAGAAAGGGTATGTGTGAAATGGCTCTGTGGATAAAGGCACTTGTCACCAAGCTGGATACTTAAGTTCAGTCCCTAGAACTCACATGGTCAAAGGAGAAAACTAATTCCCACAAGTGCATTGTTCCACATTCCACACACACACACACACACACACACACACACACACACACACACACACACACACACACACACTTTAAAGGCAGAGGATGCGCACCAGATAGAGATGGCTCAGTAGTTAAGCGAGCTTTGCTGCTCTTGAAGAAGACCTGAGTTGGATTCCCAGCACCCACATGGCAGCTCACAACCACCTGTCACGCCAGCTCCAGGCCATCCAATGCCCTTCCTCTGCTTTGCACAGGNACCCACACACATGTGCACATACACACACATAAACATAAATGAAAATAAAATTTTAAAAAATGTAAAGAATCTAGACAAGTATAAAATCCTTATTCTGGACAGAGCAGCTGTCTTCAATCCTTCCTTGGTTTACTCTCCCATGAACTATCTTGAAGGCAAAGCTCTCAGCACTGCCTGCTTCTAAGCTCAAAGAAAGAGCTCTCTGCTTTCTTTCTTGATCTACCCTATCCTCTCTGCTTGTTTGTTTAAAAAAAAAACAAAACTAGAGACTGGGGAGATGGCTCAGTTGGGTAAGAGCACTTATTACACAAACGTGAGGACGTGAGTTCAGATCCCAGCACCCATATAAAAAGCTGGGTGTGGCCACACGCACGCCTATTAAGTCCAATGCTGTGAGTACAGAGGCTGGAGGATGGTGGGGAGTGGGGGCCTTGCTGGCCACCAGCCTAGCTCCAGTTTAGTGAGTGTCTTAGTTAGGGTTTCTTTTGCTGAAATGAAACACTATGACCAAGAAGCAAGTTGGGGAGGAAAGGGTTTATTCAGCTTATACTCCCACAGCACTGTTCATCATTGAAGGAAGTCAGGACAGGAACTCAAAACAGGGCAGGAACCTGGAGGCAGGAGCTGATGTAGAGGCCATGGAGGGGTGCTGCTTACTGGCTTGCTCATCAAGGCAGCCTGCTTTCTTATAGAACCCAGGGCCATCAGCCCAGGGATGGCACCACTCACAATGGGCTGGGCCCTCCCACATCAATCACTAATTAAGAAAATGCCCTATAGCCGGATCTTACGGAGGCATTTTCTCAATTGAGGTTCCAGTCTTTCAGATAGTTTGTGTGTCAAGTTGACATAAGACCAGCCAGCACAGTGAGAGACTGTATCAGAGTACTTCTTTGAGAATCAGAGAGTAAGAGGGCAGAACTCAGGATGTCCTCCTCTAGCATCCTGTGTATGCATCTGTGGATACACACACGGCATTGTAAGTGAAAGCTGTGCCCAATCCTGCACAGAAAGACTGGAACAGCCATGTGTAGTAGTTGATGCCTACAGTCACAACACTGTGGAGGATGAAGCAGGAGGAATTCAAAGCTAGCCTGGACTAAATAGCAATATCCTTTCTGTGAGTTCGAGGCCAGCCTGGTCTGCAGAGTGAGTTCAAGGACAGCCAGGGCTACACAGAGAGACCCTGTTTTGAAAAACTAAAAGAAAAATTTTTTTCTATTTTTTAAAGACAGGGTCTCATGTGTAGACTTAGTTGGCCTAGAACTCACTATGTAGACCAGGCCAGCCTTAAACTGAGATCCCCCTGCCTCTTCCTCCCTAGTGCTGGGATTAAAGGCAGGAGCCACCATGCCCAACTTAAAAAAAATTTTTTTAATTAAGGGCTGGGGAGATAACGCAGTCAGTAACATGCTTGCCATAGAAACATGAGGACCTCAGTTCGATCTTCAGAATCCATGTGAAATGCCAGGAATGGTCGTCCTGGCAACAGGCTTGTAGCCCCAGCAATGGGAAGGTGGAAACAGGTAGATCCCGAGGCTCACTGGCAGCCAACCTGGGCCACTTCTGTGCCAGTAAGAAGACTGTCTGCAAAAACAAGGCTCATGGCATCTTGCGGCAACCTCAGGCTTGTGTTCACACACAAACACTCCCACATGTTCTTACACAAAACATTTAAGGACCGCTTTCTGTCAAGGCTGAGGAAGCATCGCTGGAGGCTGTCGTTTCCCTGACAGCATGTCTTAGAAAGGGTCTCCTAGCCAGCCGTAGTGGTGCACAGGCTTTAATTCCAGCACTCAGGAGGCAGAGGCAAGAGGATCTACAGAGGCCAGCCTGGTCTGCATAGTTCCAGGATAGCCAGAGCTATGTAAAGAAATCCTATCTTAAAAATTAAAAAAAAAGTAAAAGTCTGCTAAGGAACCCCAACAGCGGCAGAAGCTCTGTTTTCTAGTTCTGAGTTTCAGTACAATTGATGAGCTTCTGAGNAGCCATTTTAAGCAATAGAGAACACTCACCCAAACACCAAGCACTCTAGGTCTGTAATTATCACTACACCATGGTGGAGGAGGTGGGTACAGCCATGGCTGCAAGGCCACATAGAGTGTCTGGAAATGTTGTGGAACCAAAGAGCTGTGGCAAGAGAATATCCTCAAAGGCCAGGTCCCACTCACCTGTGAGAAAGATCTTTGTTGGTATCCAAGAAGACACTGAAGAGCATCTCCTCTGAGGCTGCAGTGATTGAAATGATGACTGANGGGCAGGGGGAAAAAGAGGGGCTTTGTTTTGTCACCTTTAACAACCATGACCCTGTGGATAAGACTGCCATTCAGAACACCATCCTGTGAAGACCCACAGCTGTGAAGTGAGAAAAACCCTGTGGGAGCAAGAAATGGCTAGTGCTTCATCCAGCCAAAGAAGTCAGAGTGGTTCTGGGAACTTCGGTGGTGGTCATGAGGTGGTTTTAGTGNCAATGACAGTTTTAGGTNTGGAGGANATTTTAGTGGTCACGGTGGCTTCAGTGGTGGCGGTGGTATATATGATGGCAGTAGGGATAGCTATAANGGGTTTGGTAATAATGGAAGCCATTTTGGAGGTGGTGGATGTTGTGGTGATTTTGGCAGTTACCACAATCTGTCTTCTTCAAATGTTGGATCTATGACAGGAGGAAACTTTGGAGGCAGAAGCTCTGGCTCCTGTAGTGGTAAATGTACTTAGCTAAACCACAAAACCAAGCTGACAATGCTGGTTCCACAGTAGCTATCTGTGGCAGAAGGTTCTAGTTACTGCCAGGAAACAAAGCTTAGCAAGAGAGGAGAGCCGTGGAAGTGATGGGGAAGCACAGGTTACAACNNTTAGGAACTCAGCAAACTACAGTGGTAGTAGCAGGACCCGCTCCAAANAAGACATGTTTTAGACATTTCTCGTGTGTCTGGGCTGTCTGTGACTAATTGTAGAACAGGTTATTTTAGTTTCNGTTCTGTGGAAAGTNTTCCAGTGNTGGGNGTTTGTGGTTTTTTTNGTTCTGTTTTATAATTGTTTTGTCTTTGGATTTTTAGTTTTTACTTTTAGATTTATGCATATAAGGTTTTTGCCAGCATGTATGTATGTGCACATGTGCATGCCTGGTGCTCACAGAAGTCAGGAGAGCATGTTGGATCCCCTAGAGTTGGAGTCATGGACGGTGGTAAACTACCATGTAGGTGCTGAGAATCGAACCTGGGTTGTCCAGAAGAGTAACTAGTGTTCTTACCTGACAGTTTTTTACTTACTCTCCAGCGCCCTCTCCCCCAGAGAAGGGTTTTAATGTACACTTTTCTTCAGCTGTAGTTGATCATGAAAAATAATAGTCTGATCAAGATGCTGACTAAATGTGTTCTTGAAAAAATAAAATTAAGGGGCTGGAGAGATGGCTCAGCAGTTAAGAGCACTGGCCGCTCTTGCAGAGGACCCAGGTTCAATTCCCAGCACCCACATGGCAGCNCACANCTGTCTGTAACTCCAGTTCCAGGGGATCTGACGTCTTCATTCAGATATTAATGCAAGCAAAACATCCATGCACATGAAATAAAAATAAATAAATTNAAAAAAAAATAGAATTAAGAGCTCATGAGATGGCTTAGCAGCTAAAGGTGCCTGCTGCCACGCCTCACAGCCTGGAGTTAAACCCCAGAATTCACACAGTAGAAGGAGAAAGCTGACTCCTGAGTGTTGTCCTCTGACCTCTACACNTATGCTGTAACATGTTCACACCCTTCCCTCACCATCTACATGGATTTTAGGCTTTTTTAAAATTATTATTTAAAAATTAAAAGAATGAAATACAGCCAATACCCTGGATCTCCAAAATACCGTAACAGTACTGGCGATTTTGGGGTACAGGTCTGGGCCCTGGCAGCCTGANGGGGNAGGCCCAGCCTCATTTGTCCTTGATATTCTAATTAAAAAGACAGGTAAGAGTGAAATGAAAAGAAAGGGAACTTACTNGGAAGAGAACAAGTCAAGAGGCTTAGTGAGCTCTTCCCTGTTACTGCTGGTGTCAGATGGGTTAGGTTTAAATAGAAGGCAAGAGGTGTGCATTCCTGGTCAANGTGTAATATGTCATTAGCTCAGCTCCTGGCCTGTCTCCAAGTTATCAGAACCCTGTGACCTTCCTGCATGGCAAATTCCTTCTTTTGCCTGCACCAAGGGCTCCAGCTTTTCCTTTCTTAAAGCAAAGAATTCCAGGAGGAATTCCAGTTTCTTGGGGCATGTTGTCTCAATAGCCTGATAGTCGGAGGGATGAGCACAGTGGTCTCTTCAGAATCTCTTCACTCCTGCCTGAGAACTGTAATAGCTAGTTGCCCTAATCTGATAATAATTTTATCCCTCATGCTTATCTTCAGTGTAGAGAGGCTAGAGGGGACCAAGAAATGACGGTCTCTTTTAATCTTACACAGTATCTAAAGGATTACCTGTCACGGCCAAACTAGCCTATGACATTTAAAACACACAGTGCACTCTGACAGAAAAGTCAGTGGTCCTGGTAGATAAGGTTATTTGTCCAGGTAGCCTGATTCCCTTGATGGGGAGCAAGCTTCTTTCACCATGTGCACCAGGGCTAGGTGCTAAAGGTGACCCATGAAGATGGAGATGCTAGAATGAAGAGGCTGTCTGATCTGCTGAGATAGCCATTCTAGCATTTGAGAATGTATTTGACGACTTGACTTAGAATTTGCAAATGCACGAGCCTTCATCGTCCTGCTCTCTGTCTTCCTAGGCACTCAGTCTGAGAACAGTTCTGCCGCAGTATACGGCATCGTGGCAGGACTCCCTGTCTTCTTCCCTATTCCTGAGCCTGACGGTTGTAAGTGTGGGATCAGCTGCCCCATCCAGAAAGACAAGATCTACAGCTACCTGAATAAGCTTCCAGTGAAGAGTGAATACCCCTCTGTAAGTACACAGTCATCGATCAAACCGGAGGCTCTGGGGCCGGGTCAGACATCTGGAGGCTGGGAGTAAGAGGCAGGGACTGGGGCAAAGGGCCTGTCGTTTCTGGTGAAGCTGAAAAGGCCTGAGGGAGAAGAGATAAGTTTGAGGGACCCAAGAATGCCCTTTTTACAGACCGAATCCTCAGGAGCTCCCTGTGTAGTGGTGATGTTATTTCTGGCTTATAAGTGACGAATTGTAAGCCTCTGATGTTATGTACTACAGAGTCCAAGTCTGCTTTACCAAGAAGTCCTAGTACTTAGATTTAGAGGCAGGGCTCCTAAGTCCAAAGCCTGTGCAGGGTTAAACAATTTTAGCCAGCCAACAAATAGTTAAAGGTCTAAGTTATCTTGGCAGCGTCTTCAGGGTCCTGGTTTCTCCATGCTCTTGACAAAAGAGCCGGAGCCCTTAGCCTCACGGTAGCATTTCCTTAGAGTGATGTTCCCTCCGCTCACAGCCCTGCCCTACCTACTTCCTGTTCTGCAGGCAGTGCTGGGGTGGTCTCCCTCAGGTAGGAATCATGAGAAAAATGGACTACTTAAAGCGTTTGCTCTTTTCCCATAAATAAAGAGCTACTTTGTTGTTTTGTTCTGGAATTGTTTGTTTGTATTGAGACAAGATCTCACCTGGTAGCCCAGGCAATCCTCCTGCCTCAGCCTCCTAGGGCTGGAATTACAGGCATGTNTCACCAATCTTGGCAGGAGCTTTTTTGTTTTTGTTTTTGTTTTTTAAGGAAGCCAAGTAGAACCCAGGTACAATCTTTTCTTGAACTTTTCTAGAATGTAGAACTGTATGAAAGGGTCAGAGCATGAGGAAGGTTGAGATCCACTGGTTTAAGGGTTGTTGGAGATGGTAAAGATTTGGAGATGGCTAGCTAGTTCACAGCCTCAGTTAGCAGAGTATCTGTCAGAGCCTGTAGGTACTTTGGGTTTAATTTGAAAAACAGCTTAAATGGTTAGTTTAAACACCAAGTTAAACAGTAACATATACAAGTCCTGAGAACAAAGCCAAGTTCTCAGGAATGTGCATGGTGCTGTTCCTCAAGTGTTAGGTTGTGAAGACAGTTTGAGTGACAGACAGTGGTAGCAACTAATGTTACTGCCAAAATGTCTACTTTTGTGCAGGCAGCCCTGGAGTGGTCGCCGTTAGAGAGGAGTCATGATAAAAATGAGAAAGTAAATCAATTGCTTTTTCCCCATTACTAAAGAGCTACTTTATTAGAATTAGAAGTGGGTGGCTAGAGAGGTAGCGCAGCAGGTAGGATAGAATTAGAAGTGGGTGGCTAGAGAGGTAGCGCAGCAGGTAGGAGTACTTGCTGCTCTTCAAAGGACCCAAGTCCCTTCCCTGCTGCTATGTGACGCTGCTCATGGCTCCAGTTCTAGGAGTGCCCACACCCTCTTCTGGTCTCCTAGGGCACTGCATGCACACGGTGCNCAAATACTTTGCGACAAAACACTCATACACTACCTGTCTCACTCATACACTACCTGTCCTGGTGGCTCATTAAATCTTTAAAAAAAAAAAAGTCGTGTCGGTGCACATCTTTAATCCCAGCACTCAGCAGGCTGACACAGGAGGATCTCTGAGTTCAAGGCCAGCCAGGGCTGCATAGTGAGACCTGTCTTAAAAAATTACAAAATGGCTCACACTTCAACACTTAGAAGGCTTGGGCAGGAGGGGTTGAAGGCCAGCCTAGACTATCTAGTAAGTTCCAGAGTTCCAGGCTGCCTGGGATGCAGAAATGAGACTATGTCTCAAGAAACAAACAACCACAACAACACAGCTCATAGTTGGAATGTAGCAAGTCACAGTCGAGATCTCAAATGAGATCTGAAATCTGAAATCAGCTTAAGATAAGAGCTGTGCGTGCTCATGTGTATGTCTCTTATACACATCTAGATGTGTATAAGAGAGGCGGTCAGGGGAGAGACAGTTCAAGGAAGTTAACTTAAACTCTGTTGCTACACAAGGTGATTGTCCTTTAAATTATCCAGTTACACATGCCTTTGGACCAGTGGTTCTCAACCTTCCTAATGCTGCAACCCTTTAATACAGCTCCTCATGTTGTGGTGACCCCAACCATAAAATTATTTTCATTGCTACTTCATAACTGTAATTTTGCTATCACAACATAAATATCCATTTTCCCATGGTCATAGATGACCCCTGTGAAATGGTCNCTTGACCCTCCACCCCAAAGGGGTCACAACCCACAGGCTGAGAACCACTGCTTTGGACCATCCTTCGTGCTTTGGCATTTTCATTTCCAGCCAACAAGAAAGTCTCTTTACACTGAAGAATCTAAGAGCTTCTGTTTTCTGTTCTCACAGTTCAAGGGGAAAAGCCTATAGAAGTTTGTCAAATAAGTGAGAAGCTATTTAATTTTTTTTTTTTTTCCCAAAACAGGGTTTCTCTGTGTAGCTTTGGAGCCTCTCCTGGAACTTGCTCTGTAGACCAGGCTGACCTCGAACTCACAGAGATCCGCCTGCCTCTGCCTCCCGAGTGCTAAGATTAAAGGCGTGCGCCACCACCACCACCATCTGGCTTAAATTTAAAATGATTATTTTTTTAAGGCTCTATTTACGTGCCTCTAATCTAAGAGTGAACTCAGTAGTGCACATCTGTAACCTCAGTGCTCAGGAGGCAGAAACCGGATGACCAGATGTTTGAGGCCAGCCTGAGCTACATAGCAAGTCCTAGGTCAGCTAAAGCTATAAAACAAAAATTCTGTTTCAACAAATGGAGGGAGGGAAGAAAAAAGGAAAAGAGGAGAAGGGTTTTAGAGTTACATTTGATAACCAGGCCTGGTGATCCACCTAAAATCCCAAGATTCAGGGGCTGAAGTAGGGAGATTACTACAAATTTAGGGCCATATTACATAGGAAGTTCAAAGCTAATCTGGGTTAGCTATGAAGACTATATCTTTAAAAAAGAAAAAGAAGGAAGCTGAAGAGATGGCTCAGTGGTGAAAAGCACTGGCTGCTCTTCTAGAGGACCCAAGTTCGATTCCCAGCACCCACATGGCAGCTCACAACTGTCTGTAACTTCAGTTCCAGGGGATCCGACACCTCACACAAACATACATGCAGACAAAGCACCAGTGCACATAAAATTAAAAATAAATAAATTTTTTTAGTAAAAGAAAAAGAAAACTTAAAGGAGGAGATAAGAGATGGCTCAGTGGTTAAGAACACTAGCTTCACCCTGGACCTGTGTTCAATTCCTAGCACCAAGGAGCAGCTCACAACTATCTGTAACTCCAGTACCAGGGAAACAAGTAATGCACATATGTACATACATTTAGGCAAATGTTTATACACATAAAATAAAATTTAGAAAAATAATCAGAAAAGAAGAGGAGAGAGGGAAGAAATATTACANTTGAAAAATTACATTGACAAACTGGACTAGGTTGGATGACATCATTGTATAACTTGGTTCACTCTTCGGAGTTTAAGGCCACAGACAGTGGCCATATCCTAATCGGGCTTCATGATGATATGACTTAAAAAGAAAGAATTCGGATTGAAGGTGATAAAAATCAGGTCTTGGTTTCATTTTTCCCACTTCCTTTTCTTGTTCCAGATAAAGCTGGTGGTGAAATGGGAACTTAAAGATGACAAAAAACAAAACCTCTTCTGCTGGGAGATCCCAGTGGCGATCAAAAGCTAAACTCTTTGGCGCCCTGAGTCTGTGTGGGGTGAGAGGCCGTGGCTGGAGGGAGAGGAAGACGCAGAAGAGAAATCAGACCTGAAATTGAACCNGCGCNGAAGATGAGCAGAATTTCAACTGTTTTACTGTTTGATGCCTTTTGATCTCAAAAAAAGTATCTGTGACCCTACTCTTGATAGCTCGAGCTCTTGCCCCCTCAACGGCCTTTGTTGAGGCCGCAGAAGGGAGAGGGAGACTGGAGTAGCCTAGAGTAGTCTCCATGGCTGTTTGCTTTTGGATTAAAGTCGGTAGGAACGGGAGGAGGTTGCTTAGGGATGTCAGATAACTTGACCCAGGGCTATCGATCCACTGTGAAGGATGGCTTCCAAGAGACTCCCCTCTAGCTGGGGGTATCACCTCTACAGGTTCCTGGTCTCTTAAGTGCCTCCTGAGTCCTGTGCACCTGGCTAATCAGTCTACTGAGTCTCCATAGTGCCCTCAGCCCCGATGCTTCAGCAATAGTGACCAACTCTCCAGTGTCCAGACACTGGCTGAGAGGTGGTCTGCAGCAGAAACTGAGCTCTGATTGGCTGCTTCTCTGTGGTCAGCTCTTGGTTCTTGTTCTTCAGAGGTCTCCATTAAAGATGATGCTTGGTCGCAGGGGCTTGGTTTGTTTTGGTTTTTGCACAGTATTAACTTGTATCCTCTCTCTGCACTGGAGATTGACCTTCCGATAAATACTAATTTGCCATTCTTGCATTTGTGTTCAGGCTGTGGTCACCTGCTTCTTCCAGACAGNTCCACAGCGGGTAGACAGCCAAGGGAAACTGCCCCTTTCTTCATTTTCTTTTTCACCAGAAAGACCTTATCCCTAGAAAGTGACATTGTTCTGCTTCACTGCACACAAGCTTACACCGCCAAGCATCCTTGAAGCAGCAAACACTACCTAGTGAATAGCAACACCTGAAGAAGAGTGGAGGGGTNTGGTGACAGGGACATCATCTGCCCTAATAGGGAAGCC
This sequence comes from Neotoma lepida, assembly GCA_001675575.1. Lineage (NCBI taxonomy): Eukaryota > Metazoa > Chordata > Mammalia > Rodentia > Cricetidae > Neotoma > Neotoma lepida. The sequence goes on from LZPO01029788.1 coordinate 2,048,480, forward strand.
TAGAAACGGAAAGGTAAAAAGAGAGGGCAGCTTGAGGAGGCAGGAGGGTTGTAAGTCTCAAAGCCAGTCTGAGCAGCATACTGAGATCCTGTTCAAATAAATAAATAGGCCTAGCCCACAAGAGGCAGCAGGGTCATGAGCTCCAGACAAGCCTGAACTGTATACTTAACCATCATCCCGCCCCCCGCAAAAAAATCTAGGTTTGGTGGTTCACACCCATAATCTCAGCACTGAAAAGCAGAGGCAGGAGGATTGCTGCAAGTTCTGAGACCAGCCTGAACTCATCTACATAATGAGTTCAAGGCCAGCCTGGGCTAAATGAGACCCAGTCTCAAAGAGAAAGAAGAAACATCATAGCAGGTAATAGTTCATTGATTTAATCTTGAAGTGATAAATATGGTCATGGGTCTCAGTTTGCTATATGGAACCCATGTACTCTTTAATTTTCGAGACAAGGTCTGGTGTAAGTTCAAGGCTGTCCTTGAACTTACAATGTATCAGAGAACCTTGACTTCCTGATCTTCCTGCTTCTACCTCCTAAATGCTGGGACGCAGGTGTGCACCCCCATTCATAGAATCCAAACAGCAGTAGGTCCTTGGCTTTCCTCCTCTGTGAGTTTCCCCGGGCAAACCACCAGGGGACAGTAATGCGTCAGTAATGAAGTTACTAACAGCAAGTGGTTCACCCTCTGAACTCCGATGTCTTTTGTGTATCCTTTCACACGGAGCCCACCCTGTCTTCCCATGTAGATGCTATGTGAGTCAGAATCATGTGACCTCCAAAAAGTAGCTACCTGCCGAGGTCATTGCTTCCAACTGCCTGTGGTTAAATTTTGGCTCTGCCAATTAATCAGCTCTGAATGTGAGCTTTGAATGATTTCATTTCTCCGTGCTCCAGTTTTATTTTCCTAACTCACTGACCAGGGACGATGCTAGTGCAGGGAGTATGAAGTGAAATGAGGCTTGTGAACACTTTGATGAGTCAGGGCATGTAGTCTACACTCCGTCCGTGTGAGCCACTGTGCTCGGCTGCTTTTGTCTAGAAATAGGAAGATCGGGAGGTTCAATCTGATGTGTGGTAATGTGTCTCCTCAGAAAAATAAAGCTAATCTTCTTTGGCGGGGAGCTTGCTGAGGGGCCAGGAGAACGAGAAAGGCAGTTCTGTGTTTGCTGACTCCCTGTTCCCAAAATATTCTTCCTGCCTTTTTAGGTCCATAGCAGCAAACAGCTCCCAGCCCTGAATTCCATACTCCTCTGCCCTCATGTGAAAAAAATTAGAAGGAAAAAAAAAAGCTGTGTTAGTGCATGTCCTTGTGTCCTTATAATCAGAGCAGGGGGGGACCCAACAGCTTAGGACTGTTTGCCAACCAGCCATTGGGAGGCTCGCTGGAGCCTGCAGTTATGAGATAGGTAGGGTTCCCATGGGAGGATTAGTTTGAAAGGTCATCTCTACAGAAAGTTCACAGTCATTAANACAGAGGCATTGAACCCTAGGAATACAAAGGGTTTTACACTATCCAATGCCAGCCTCCGACTTTCTGAGAAATTCTTGCACCAGTGGTTCTCAACCTTTCTAAGGCTGAGACCCTTTAACAGTTTGTCAGGTTGTGGTGACCCCCCAACTGTAAAATGATTTTGGTTGCTACTTTGTAACTGTAATTTTGCTACTGTTATGAATCATATTGTAAATCTGATATGCAGGATACTGATATGTGACCCCCAGAGGGGTCTCGACCCATAGGTTGAGAAGCACCGCCTTGCGTGAATCCAAGGCAGGTAAATCTCAAGACTTCAGTTGTCATAGTCTGATCTTCAGTCTAATAAAAGCCAACAAGGGTAGAATAATTTCAATCTGTGTGCTTGATTCTGAAATCGTGTGTGTGTGTGTGTGTGTGTGTGTGTGTGTGTGTTAAGAAATGGTGAGGGCTGGGGATGTGCCTTAATAGGTAAAATGCTTGCGGAACAAGTGTGAGGATCTCACCTTCAATCCCTAGAACCCACTTTAAAAACTAGATGTGGGGCTGGAGACATGGCTCAGTGGTTGATGCACTGGCTGCGCTTCTAGAGGACTGGGGTTCAATTCCCAGCACCCACATGGCTGCCCACAGCTCTCTGTAACTCCAGTTCCAGAGGATCCGACACCTCCTTCAGGCATTGCACACACATGACTTACCATACCGGCAAAACACACATACACCTAAAATAAAATTGGGGAAAAAAAAACTTCTTTGAAAAAAATGCTGGCTATAATCCCAGCATGCCTATACCAGCTAGCCTGCTGTGTGCAGTGGCAAACGAGATCTGTCTCAAACTTGGACTGACATCCAAGGTTGTCATCTCCACACAAGGACAATGGCATGCTGATGCCCTCACCAACTACAAATAATAATGAGTAATAATCCAAGCATGGCACATGCCCAGAGTCCTAGCATTAGGCAGTAGAGGCTGGAGGATAAGAAGGTTAAGGTCATCCTTGGCTACACAGCAAGTTCAAGGCCAGCCTGGGCTACATGAGGTCTTGTCTCAGGAAGGAAGGTAGGAAAGAAAGGAGAAAATATGTTTATNATTAACAGAGATTGGTAAAACAGAGTGGTTGATAANACAGAGTGGTCCAGGGAACGCCCCAGGCATAGGAAAGGATGTGAAGTGGGTGAGGTCAATTAAGAAAAGATTATCTTGGATTACCATTTTTGATAGAGAATCCAAGAACAGAGCTTCCACAATGGGTTGGTTTGGAGACAAAGTTATAGTACCTAGGAGCAACACTGGCATGGAGCAGTTTATCAAAAAGTCAGTAGGGTGAGCATGATTTGAAACACACGCTTCCCCTAGTAGCCCTCTAAGGGGAGTCAGAGCCAGGAGATTAGTGTGTGCCATGCTGAAAGGCCAAGACACTCAGTTCTGAGTGTTGGAAATGCAGATGGATAGTGCTGTGTGATTCAAGGTAGAAAGTGCCTGTGGTTTCCCCAAATGTTGACTAAAAGTCTTGAGAGGAGTTGAGTCATTTGGGGTGGTTGTGTCCTGTCTCTTATACACATCTAGATGTGTATAAGAGACAGGTAAAAGTCTTGAGAGGAGTTGAGTCATTTGGGGTGGTTGTGTCTTTCTCCAGAGGATCCCTGGGCTTAACCCTCAGGTTGTGTAAACTGAATCGGATTCACTTACAGCTGTCAGTTGACTAGCAACTAGATGGTCTGAGTGTTGGTTGCCATGGAAACAGCTAAAAGGCCCATTGCCATAGGAACCTACCATGTTCTCCAGACCAGGGGTTTGGTTGCTGAAAAGACCTAGAGGAACCGAGGAGCTGAGTTGGGTGAGTAAGGGTCCCACCAGAGGATGAGTGATGTGTGTGAGAGCCTGGCCAATTCCTCCAGTGTCCCACACCTGTCTCCCCATTGCCCTCAGTGGTCACAGAGCACAGGTGCTTGTCCCTATGGACAGTAAGAGCACAGATTTGGAGCAGTCTTGTAACGCCAGCACTACCACCCTCCCTTCCATGAGCTCTGAGAGGGTAAATCTTGCTCTCTCTGGCGGGCCCCTCTCTACAAACTGTATGTCCCAGATAAGCAGCCAGCAGGTGAAGGGATCGGCTTAACTCTGACTGCCAGCGAGTCAGGCCACTGAGGAACTTGGCAGGCAAAATGGATGGCTGCTGGCCTTGAACNTGGCAGACACTGGGTGTGCTGGATCAAAAAGCAGCTGGGCAGGCCAGTGGCAGCAGTCTGTTCTCAGCATGAGAGACATGCACCGCTCTGCCCTCTGCACCCCATGCACCCTCGTGCCTCTGCCAGGTGAATCAAAGTATAAAATCCACGATTTGATGGGGCTCCTCAATGTATCTGAGCAATGGTCACAAGATTCTTGTGTTTTGCCAGGCAGTGGTGATGCAGGCTTTTAATGCCAAGCCCTCGGGAGGCAGAGGCAGGTGGGTCTCTGTGAATTCGAGGCCAGCTTGGTCTACAGAGTGGGTTCCAGGACAGCCAGGACTGCTTCACAGATAAACCTTGTCTTGAAAAAAAAACAAAAAAGAACAAAGAAAAAGCTTCTTAGTGGCTGTGCCATTAGCCACTGTNGCTATAAATGTAGAGACTAAAGGAATTCAACTAGGTCACCTCCAGATCTCTGAGCACGAACCGCCTATGGTTCACTGGGATCCTAAGGTGACATTTGAGCATAATGGACAGACTGACACAGCTCATTTACCTGTGTAGGTGAGGAAGACCTTAGGAACCCAAAAAGGCTTGGGACTAAGACTAAGGCCAAGAAGACATTTGACTGACAGGCCACCTCCCAGATGTTTGGTTTAGGGAACTTTCCTCTCATTCTTCAGGACTCTGAGATGTGTGGTGCTCTTTCTCCTAACCTGGCCTTCTGCCTGGAGTTTGTTGGTCAGCAGCCCCTCCCAAGGGGCTTCACAGCCTAGAAGCCCAGTACCAGAGAGACAGGTGCCACCAGAATCTCTGGGAAAGGACTTCACTTTGGGAAGCAGTTTTTGCTTACAGATTGAATTTTAGCTGGGTTTGTGTCTCCCCGCCAGCTCTTTCCAGTTGATTGACTTTGGGCCTCACAGGGCCTCAGCTTCCTCGGTTTTAACAGATTCTCAATCCCTCTCACCTTTCTCAGGAGTTCTCCTGACATCAGTATCATTATTGTCCTTGATAAGGAAGGAAGGTTGCAGCCATGGAAGCTGTTCAGAAGCCTGGCATCATAGTACGTGTCTTGCATTCGGCTTCCAGATTAACCCCAAGCACCTCTCAAGCCCCATGGCCTCCCGGGAGCCTGCTCTGCTTTGCCTCCATTAAGCCAGACACTTAACCACATTATTTTTNAGGTACAAGGTATGTGTGTAAGCTTACCTTCCTATTGGATTATAAACAGTTTGAAAATAGGNACTGCCCTTCAGTCTTTGAGTAAATGGCTAGAACTCAGTGCCCAGCATTTTTCTTTTCTATTTATTTTTTGAGATTGTGTCTCATATAGTTCTGGCTGTCCTTGTACTCTGCGTAATTGAGGTTGACCCAGAACTTCTAATCTTCCTGTCTCTACCTCCCAGGTCCTGAGATTACAGGTATGCACCACCATGCCTGGCACACAGAATTATTTATATAAATGTCTTTATGGGGGACAAGTGCCATTTTCTTTGGCGTTTGGATGGGACCATTGAACTCTTTAGCATCCTGTTCACTAAAAGTGAAGGAAAGAGTAATATCTGGCTTGGTTTCATTCTTGTGAAGAAGGACACCAAAGTGCCCTGTCCCAGGTAGGCAAGTTCGGGGCTCACATCTTCTGGAAGGCAACGGTCATCGGCATCTGGGACTCACTGACAACACAGCCTCATCTCCAGCTGTCTTAAAGGCTCCCTGGCACTAGCTTCCCTCCCCTCTGGCTGCCATCTTTGGTACACAAAGCCTCTCCTCCCTGTGGCTTCCATCGAGGGTGTTGTGATGTCTCTGGCTCCATAGCTGTAAGTCATATCACATCTCTGAGAGGGTGAGAGGAAGCACATCTGGCTCCTGCAGCTGTCTCCCCTGTGGTGTATTGAATGTCTGCAGCCTCTGACAGCCCCTGCAACTTCCCACCAGGCTTGCCAGTGCATGGCTCAGTGGGAACAGAGCCCAAAGAGCTCTGGAGCATTCTTAGACAGTGGTCCTCAACCTTCCTAATGCTGCNACCCTTTACTACAGTTCCTCATGCTGTGGTGACCCCAACCATAAAATTATTTCATTGCTACCTCATAACTGTAATTTTTGCTACTCTTATGAATTGCAATTTAAACATCTGATATGTGAACCTGTGAAAGGATCTTCGACCCCCAGTTTGAGAACCACTGGCTTAGACTGTCAAAGCCCAAAACTGTCCCCTCTCTAGGTGGCTGACAGAGAAAGCCTGGAGTTAGGGGATACAGCAGAGGAGGGTAAACGGAGAGGCTCTGGGTCTGACTCATGCGCTGTGTGATCTTGTGTAAATCATTTAACCTTTTAGCTAAATGCCTCACAGAAGTATTGTTTGTTTGTGGTTTTTT
>LZPO01029788.1:2083243-2095157 GCA_001675575.1 Neotoma lepida
GAGAGTGTGTGTGTGTGTATCTGGGCTGGAGAGATGGCTCAGTGGTTAAGAGCACTGACTGTTCTTTCAGAAGTCCTGAGTTCAATTCCCAGCAACCACATGGTGGCTCACAACCATCTATAATGAGATCTGGTGCCCTCTTCTGGCATGCAGACAAACATGCAGACAGAACACTGTATACATAATAAGTAAATAAATCCTAAAAAAAAAAAATAAGTGTATCATATCCCTGGAGCTAGAGTTACAGGTGGGTATGAGCCACCATGTGGGTGCTGGGAATTGAAGAAGGGTCTCCACAAGAGCAGCCAGTGCTAGCAACTACTGAAACCAGTGGGCTGGACTGGGCTGAGCCCTCCTGTATCAATCTTTAGTCAAGGCGGTNCCTGCAGACTGTCCACAAGCCAATCTGATAGAGGCAGCTCTTCAGTTGAGTTTCTCTCTTCCCTGGCAACTCTAGGTTGTGTCAAGTTACTTCAAACTCACCAGGATACTACTTTTGGATGGAGTGTTCTAAATTTAGACCAACTTGTTATTTGCATTTTCCAAATCTTCTATGCATTCCCACTTTTTTTTTTCATCTACTTTATCAGTCACTGAAAGAAGTGTTCAAATATGCCACTACAACAGTGGACTTGTGTGGGTTTTCCCTTTTAATCCTATAATTGTTACTCTGAGGCTATAGTATTAAGAAGCTGGTAATGTTTGGCTGATTATTTAATTATATATTTAATTAGACATTTTCTTTTCTTTCTCCTTTTTTAAAAAAAAAAAAAAAAAGGTCCAGGCTGGCCCCAACTTCCTGTCTGAGAATAGGTTGAATTTGTGGTTCTATCTTCCCAGGGTGCTGGGATTACAGGCATGCACTGTCACCCCTGGTTTAAACAGCCCTGGGGCTTCATATATTACATGTATTACAGGCATACACCTTCACCTCTGGTTTAAACAGCCCTGGGGATTCTTGTATGCATTCTGCCAACTGAACTACACCCCCAGCCCTGGTTCTTAATTCTGTAATGTAATTTGAGAATCTTTCAGTGCAGTACTTAATCCAGTTACATTCAGTATAATTGCAATCAATAATATATGGAATCATTTCTGCCTTGCACATTCCATTTGTTATTCTTTTAAAGATTTTTTTTAGAATTATGTGCATGTGCCTGAGTATGGTTTTATGCACATGAGGACAGTGCCCAATAAGGCCAGAGGCATTGGATGCCCTTGGAAGTGGAATTATAGGCAGTTGTGAGCTGCTGATGTAGGTGTTAGGAATCAAACTCTGGTCCTCTGCAAAAGCAGTATGCACTCTTAACCGCTGGGCCCTCTCTCCAGCCCCATCCATCTTTTCTCTGTTTTGTTTTTCCTGACTTTTTTTTCATTAACTAAATCCTCTCTTCTCTCTCTCTCTCTCTCTCTCTGTCTGCCTCTGTCTCTCTGTCTGTCTCTGTCTGCCTCTCTCTCTCTCTCTCTCTCTCTCTCTCTCTCTCTCTCTCTCTCTCTCTCTCTCTCTCTCCCTTATTTATTTGTTTGTTTGTTTTGGGTATCTGAGACAGGGTAACCTCAAACTCACTATGCAGCTCAGGCTGGACTTGAACTCAAGATAGCAACCCTCCTCAGTCTCCCAAATGCTGAGATCACAGGCCTGCACCACCATGCCCAACCTAGCTTTTTCAATGAAAGTGTAGTGATGGGTTACTCCATGTCGGGTTGGCCTGCTGGGTAGCAGAATATGTGCCAAGCACATGAGGCCAGTGATTTGATCCCCAGGTTAAAAAAAAACAGTAAATAGAAACAAAAGAGAGAACCTTAGCAACAAAGAGAAAATTAGTCACAAGGTCTTACTTATCTCAGGAGCTGACATCAGTTCATTAGTGAAGACAGTGTGTCAGGCANGAATTCTCCTGCCTCCGGATACCCATCCTCGTGACTCATGCAGCAAGCTGCAATTTGGAAAGTCCTTGACGAGAGGCATGTGCAATTCGGAAAGTCCTGTTCCAGGCATGTGGGTCCCAGCCCTTCAGAGAGTCTCTATAATAGTTCTCATAGGCGAGTGCACACACAGGGCCTCCCTCCTTAACCCCTAGGCTGTGCTTCTTCTTCTTCTTTTTTTTTTTCAGATTCGACACAAGTGACACCGCTTTGATTCTGTCAACTTTCACACCAGACGTTCATGTTTCCAGAAATAGAGGCCTACCTAATCCCTCTGAGCCTCCAGTTTCTTCCACATTGAAGAAAACAACACTGGGCTGCCTAGGTGGCTCAGAGGGTCAAGGTGCCCGAGGTCAATCCTCAGGACTCATGTGGTGTAAGGAGAGAACCAATTCCCACAGGTTGTCCTCTGGCTTCCATAGACACACTACCTAGAGACATAAATAAGAAAAGAATAATCTCAAATTGCCAAGTACAACTTTTTATTTGCAAGTACTTACCTGAATGAGGTCTGGGTGAGTTTTTTCTTTCTGAGTCAAAGGAAACAAAACTGGTTGGTTCCGGAAGCCGAGGGTACTTTTACTTTGGTGACATCAGTGTAGCCTCACTTTTCCCGATTTTATCATAAATAGTATAGAAATTGAACTTACAAAGTAAATTCCGTCTCACAAATGCCACTTTGTTGCTCGGTTTATCTCAGAAGGGCTCTAAGTGCCCGAGGGGTGGCAGTGAGTGAAGGCACGGAATGCTTCCCTTGACACTGAGTGGCACAGGCCCTGAAGGCAAACTGGAGTCACTCCTCCGCGCTCCTCACGCCTGCACACAGTTACAGATTAATGGATTAAACCCAATGCCTAGTCCATNGTCAGCAAACACTCTGCCACTAAGTTCCATCCCTTCCCATCCTACNTAAGCTTTGTAGATCCACACCGGGTCATCTACCGCGCTCTCTGCTGACTGCCNGATGCTCGCCTTCCCTGCAGGGACAGCTCCGCTGGGAATGCAGATTTTTCCTCTCTTTCCATCGCTCTACAGAGCAGCTCTCCCTACAGTCACCAGTGGCTTCTGTGTTGTTAAATGCAATGTGCACCTTTTGGTCATATATGAGTATGTGTACACATGAGGGCAGGGAACCATGATGAGGACTGAACTCAGATCATTCACAAGATCCATAAGTTTTTAACCTCTGAGCCATCCCTCTGTCCCTGGTCCCCTTTTTTGAACTTTACATCCTATTTACACATCTGAGCGTTCCCTCTTTCCTGAATCTCTCTTCCCTTCACTTCTGTGCCCACGATTTGATCTTCAGCTTGATTTTGCCTCCACTTCCTTTTCAAGCTTTTCACACAACAGTTACATGCTGGGGTCCCTGAGGCTGGGACCTCTCCTCTCTAACGATACCTACTTCCAGACCTTGCATTCATGTGCACAGCTTTGATTCCTGTCTGCTAATTTTCCCCAAGTTTGTATTTCTATGTCAGACCACATACCCAGCTGCCTAGTACACAATCGACTTGTGCAGCTCAAACTCACCACTTGCCAACAGGGCCAAAGTCACTCAGGTGCATCCCCCATACCTGCTGCTTTTCTGGGAGTCCTCCTCACAAATGTCACCATCTGCCACCCATTTACTCAAACTGAGGCAGGAGAGAAAGACAAGGAGAATTAAGAGGGCACAAGAAAGAAAAGCCCCCTACCCTGAGTCTGCGTAGGATCTCTCACCAGCTAAGAGGAATTCCAGCTTAATGAACACTTGGCTGCAAGGTGTGTCTATGTCGAGACAATATTCCTCTAATGTGGAAATGTGTTAAGGCAGCAGTGAGCCACACTGAAGGCCTAAGCATGTATGACCAAGGACGGCCTTTCTTTTTTGCCAGCTATAAACCTGTAATTCGCTAGGAACTTCCTAAGGAAGACTATAAACTAGTTACAGTAAAAGGCAAGCCTTAGCCCCCTGGTGCCTCTGTGAACTGTACGTCTTACCTCACCAGACTGTAATGTTGTTCAAGGCACCTGAGGGAACACCCTGTTATCTCATTTACCCAAAAAGGAAGAAAAGTTTCTTAGCAACCGTGCATTTAACTTTAGAAGACACCACAGCTGTATAAATGGCTACTTCTAAGACATATAAGGTGGTTTTTCTCCAGAAGCCCATGCCCACACTTGGGCACGAGCCATCTTTTCCCTAAATGCCTCTTTCTATTAGCACTGTGCTTAAAAATATGTTAAAACAGCCAGGCTGTGGTGGTACATGCCTTTAATTCCAGCACTTGGGAGGCAGAGGCAGGTAGATCTCTGTGAGTTTGAGGCCAGGTCTATGAAGTGAGTTCCAGGACAGCCAGAGCTGTTACACAGAGAAACCCTGTCTTAGGGGAAAAAAATAAAATAAAAAAAAAGTGTGTGTGTGTGTGTGTATTGAACGCCCCCCTCCCCACTTCTTTTGAGACAGGGCTTGTAGTCCAGGTAGCCAAGGATGACATTGAATTCCTGATTCCTGATCCTCCTGTCCTCACCTCCCAAGTGCTGGGGTGACAGGTGTGCATGCCAGCGAAACCTTTTCTTTCCTTTCTCTCTCTCTCTCTCTCTCTCTCTCTCTCTCTCTCTCTCTCTCTCTCTCTCTCTCTCTCTCTGTCTCTCTCTCTCTCTCTCTCCCTATGTATGTGTGTGTGTTCACACGAGTGTGGATACAGGTGCATATGTATGCACGTGTGTGTGTAGGCTAAAGGTTGATGTTGAGTGTCTTCCTTGATCCCTCTCCACCTTATATACTGAGACAGGATCTCTCAGCTGAAGTCACTCCGTTTTAGAGGGTCTGGCTGGTCAGCTTCCTCCAGGGATTCCCTGCCTCCACTTCCTGTGTTGGGGATACAGGGGGGCTGCCACATTAACCCAGCTTTTACAAAGGTTCCAGGGATCCTAGCCCTGGTCTTTGTGGTTGCAAGTGTTTTACCTGCTGAACCATCATCCCCAACCCAAATCTTTTAAAATTATTATTATATGTATATTAGCGTTTTGCCTGCATGTCTGTCTGCGTACCACGCACATGCCTGGTGCCCACAGAGGCCAGGAGAGGGTGTCAGATCCTTGGAACTTGAGTTATAGCTGGTCATGAGCTGCCATGTGGGTGCTGAAAATTGAACCTGGGTCTCTGGAAGGGCAGCCAGTTCTTTTAGCCACTGAGCCATCTTCCTAACCCTCAAATATTTTCTCAATAAACTTCAAATCTGCTTCATATTAACTCATCCTGAAATTCTTTTCTGTAGTGAAATCAAGATTCCTTGCTTCACCTGTAGCAGAGGTCTCAGAAAAGAGCTCAGGCAGCTGCAGGTGGCATTGGGGAGTGCTGGCCTCGGCCTCACTGTTGCTGACAAAACAAGAAACCTGGGCCTGACACTCCTCTCTCTGACTCTGTCCTGTCAAACCTACTACCAACCCCTATCCCTTTTCTTCCCCAAATAGCTCTTGAAGCTGCCTCCTTCCAACGCTCTCCGTTCCTACTCCATCCCAGGCTGCCACGTTACTTCATCTGGGCTACAGTAGCAGCCTCCTAGCTGATGCCACTTAACTACTTCCCCCAAACCTATTGTCAGCTAGAGATCTAAGGATGAATCTGACCACACCAGACCTCCACTTATTACACTTTCATGGCTTCCTAGTGGATTGAGGATAAAAACGAAATATGGCCTGGATCTTGCTTACCCTCAGCACTCAGCTCCTGGCTTGTTTTGATTTTCTTTCCATCTGCCCACTGGGCTTCTTTTCCACTACAGGACTTTTGTTCTTCCTGTTTATTTAGTTAGGTCTCTTGACACTTCCTTGTTTTGTTTCTTGGTTGAGACATATTCTGAATATAGAGCATAAGCTTGTCTTAAACTTCAGGACCTCCTGCCTCAGTCTCCCATGTGCTGAGATTAAAGACACGCACCATGATTCTTGGCTTGCCATCTTTATTCTTTTTATTTTTTTTAATTGTGTGTGTGTGTGTGTGTATGTGTGTGTGTGTGTGCATGAGAGTGTGCACATGGGCCTTAGTACACATGTGGAGAGTACAACTTGCAGGAGGAATCTGCTTTCTCCTTCCACTATATGGGTTCCAGGGATTGAACTCGGGTCCTCAGACTTGATACCCGATGCCCTTACCTGCTGAGCCATCTCTCCTACCCCTCTTTAGTCCTCAGTGTAAATGTGACCTGAAACTGCCTCAGAACTTCTCTGTTACAGGTTCTGGTTCTGATGACACCTTACTGTCATTATTAGTAGCACTTGTCGGCAATACTTGAATTTGTTAGTTTGATTATTTTATTCAGCCATTTTCTTTCTGTTCCTCATCAACCTCTAAGATAGTTTCCCCCATAATGCATCCCAGCNCCTAGCACAGTGCCTGGCTCACAGTGAGCACTCANCAACTATATTTAGATGAATGGACCCAAAGCAATAGCTACTGTTGTTGAGATAGGCACTATTTCATTTCTTCAATGCTGGGTTGCTAACTGAGACCTTAAGAGTACTAAATGCCTAGCTACACTTCCATTCCCTTGCCTTTAACTTGAGAAACCACCAAGATCAGACATCTGGCTACTGCTAAAACACTTAATACCTCTTCTCTTCTTCCTCCTCCTCCTGCTCTTCCTTCGTTTTTAGGCAGGATCTTGTATAGCCCAGGCTGGTGTTGAACTTGCTGTGTGCCATGGCTCAGAAATCAGAAAGGAAAGTTGTCTCAGCTGCCCACAGGGTTTCTCTGTGTAACAGCTCTGGCTGTCCTGGAACTCTCTCTGTAGATCAGGCTGGTCTCAAACTCACAGAGATTTGCCTATCTCTGCTTCCTGAGTGCTGGGAGTGAGGACATAGTGGCTGACTCCACCGCTTCTTAACTGGGTGTGCTACTTCTCCTCTCTGACCCTCCTGCCTCCACCTCCTCAGGGCTGGAATCCAAGTGTGTGTCACCATGGTCAGTGAATGCTGTGATCAAACCTGGGGCCTGGTGCATGCTAGGCCAGCACTCTACCAAGTGAGCTACTCAAGTGTTGATATTACAGATGTGCACTACCACATCTAGCTGAGCCAGTATGAGTTTTTATAGTTTGAAGATACATCACTAAGGTAAAAATGTTATGATTTTACAGTGTGGCTAACTCAAAAGCCACTGTGAACAAAACTGACTGCCCAAGATTAAGTAGTGACTCAATCCCCCATCCATATTCAACTCGGTGCCCATGCTGATGAAGACAATGCAAGGAAAGGGTGAGGCAGTTTAATCAGGGTTCCATTCTCGGCTTCCACCACTTATCGGCTTCCTCTTCCCTCTCTGGCCCTCAGTCTCTCAGATACGGCCAACACCACCTAACGGGGTAATCTAAGGAAAGGTCAGGTCATCTGATGCTTACAGAGCATGGACAGGTGCTGTCAGTAGGTGCTGTCCAGTCAGTAGGATTTTATGCACTCAGAAGAAAACATTCTTTCCTCATCACGGTGATTCCAGCTGTGCTCATGCTTGTGTGATGAGAGACGCGAGCTTACCCAGCGACAAGGGGCTGTTAGGCTTGTAGGTAGAAGGAAGGATTAATGGCCTTTTCTTTTTCAATCTGTGTACCACTCAGGAAGCTTCCAGCTACTATTTGTCTTATGGGAAATTATACTGTGGCTCTTGAAGTGTGTGTTGGGGGTGGGCAGCTTGAGGACCAGATGGTCCAAGCTGCTCTCACCTGGTTTAGTTCATCTCACCTCTGCCTCCATCCAATTCCTAGCTAAGGTATTTACAAGCTTAGAAAGCTGTTGTTTGGGCCAGGAGGCNGTGGTGGCGCATGCCTTTAATCCCAGCACTCGGGAGGCAGAGNCAGGTGGATCTCTGAGTTCCAGGCCAGCCTGGTCTACAGAGTGAGTTCCAGGACAGCCAGGGCTACACAGAGAAACCCTCTCTCAAAAAAGAAAGAAAGAAAAAGAGAGAGAGAGAAAGAAAGAAAGAAAAGAATTTGTACTGTGGATATAGCTTGGGTGGTAGAGTGATTGCCTGAAATGCATAAAGCCCTGGGTTTTATCCCCAGCACCATATAAACTGGATATGCTGGCATACACCTATAATCCCAGGATTCAGGAGGATCAGAAACTCAATGTCACCCTCAACTGCACAGGGACTCTGAGACCAGCTTGGGCTGAATACTCTATCTCAAAAAACAAACAAAAAAATCAAAAATGTTATTTTTGCTTTTATGGGAGGGTTTGTTTCGCTTCATATAAATTTAGGAAAGTTTGATCAGCTATTGGGAGGTTTTGCAGGTCAGCTCAACCCAATTTAAGGTTAGAACTACTGTGGACGTGCAGACTCTTAAACAGAATTCTGAAATACAGAGTTTAGGATTTGTCTCAGTGGCAGAGTGTGTTTGAGTAGCAAGTTTGAAGTCTTAGGTTTGGTATTAGCATGAGTGGGAGAGGGGGAGGGGAGGGAGAGAGGAGAAAGAGGAGGAAGGGGAGAAGGAGGAAGAGGAGGAGGGATAGGGAAGGGAGGGAGAGAGAGAGGGAGAGAGACCTAGATCGATTGCATTCCGGAGTCTAAGGTGAGCTCACTTGGAGGAAGACCTTGACCTAAGCAGCTGTAAGGGTGTTTAACATATTTATTGATTACACNGGAGAGACTGCTCATACATTTTCCTGGGGAAATATTGACCTGCTTGATTGTGTGGTACGTCCCCAGGCCTCACTAAGGATTTTATGCAATATACCGTAACACCTTGTCAAATTTTGAAAAATCCTGTAAAGTATCCGACCCCAGGGGTTTCAGTTAAGAGAGTGGAAGCCCACATTTCCAGAGGATTGCAGGCTTCTCTTGTCGCCAGCTCAGCTTTTTCCCATCATTTCTCACCATGTCCTGTGTGGGCACAGATGAGCCTAAGACTCAGAGGCCTGGAGGCCCTATTAGGACATCAGCACCACGGACAGCAACACAGCCCCTGGGACGCTGTCAAAGGAATTTGCTAAGGCGTTGGACTATTTTTCCTACCTACAGAGACGCTTAAACAAGGAAGCTTGCCTGGGAAATGCAACCGATTGTTTTGGAATAGTAAAACACAAGGTTTAGGGTGGGGGTGGGGGACAGTTAATGTGACCTGAGTAAAGGAAATAAATGTGTTTCTTATCTTTTTCCACCAGCTGGTTCCAAGCTCTTCTCCTTTGACATTATTAAACGCCTGGCAGGTACTTTGAATGTTTGCTTCCGTCAAGTTTCCTTTCCACTTTAATCTGCAAATACTCCTGGCTAATTTCCCTTCCCAAGTGTTGTATGTTGCCTAGCCACTAAATTTTCCCAGCCTCACCTGCCCAGCAACCAGGTAAATGGATAAGATATGTTATGAGTGGGCAGGACATTCCCAACGGACTCCTGCCTGTTCTAGTCATTTTAAAAAGAGACATGCTCAAGCCATGGTAGATCCTGGAGGAGAAGAGAGAGGCACAGTAAGGCAGTTCTTTCAATGCCAAGTGAAGTCGTGCCTTCCCTCTTAGAGACTGAGCCTTCCAAGGGGGCGGGAAGGGACAATAAAACAAAATAAAAAAGAAGAAAGGAGATTGAGCCTTTTTTTTTCAAGACAGGGTTTCTCTGTGTAGCCCTGACTGACCTGGAACTTGCTTTGTAGACCAGGCTGGCCTCGAACTCACAGAGATCTGCCTGCCTCTGCTTCCCAAGTGCTGACATTAAAGGTACGCGCTACCATGGCCAGTGAAATTGAGCCTTTTGACACAAAAATACATTCCTCAAATGGTGAGTATGAAGTCCTGGTACATGGGCTGGGCTGTACCTCTGTTAGCAGAATACTTCTTGCCTAGTATGCACAAAGCCTTGGGCTCAACCCCCAGCATAGTGTAAACCAGATACGATGGAGCATGTCTATAATTTTAGGTGAAGGCAGGAGAATTGGAAGTTCAAGGTCATCTTTGGCTATTTATTAAGTTCCAGAGCAGCCTGGGGGAATTGTGTGTGTGGAAGGGTGAGACCAGGTCTTTCTATGTAGCCCTGGCTGTCCTTGGAACTTGCTGTGTAGACAGGCTTTCCTTGAAGCCACAGAGACCTACATGCCTCTGCCTCCCAGGTGCTCGGATTAAAGACATCCACCATCATACCTGGTTTTAGGATAGCCTGGGTTGCATGAGACCCTGTTTAAAACAAATGAATGAATGCTACAAAATGACTCAGAGCTTTTGTATTTTAGGCAGTAGAAGCATAGTATACAGTTTTTCCCTACTCAACAACCATCTGTGAAGTGTCTACTTACATCGGACATCAGCAAGGTCCTGGGGATATAGCCCAATTCTTCTACCAATGCCCAGTCAATTGGGAGAAGTCAGATGTAAAAGTTCTGTGCACTGAGTGCTATGGTATGCAAATACAGGCCTACAGGATGCTGGACAAAGGACAGCCTGTCCAGGCTGAGGAAGAAGCCCCTGAGCTAAGAGTCGAGGACAGACACATGTCTGGAGCAGGGGTGTTGAGGGAGANCATCAGCAATCCAAAGGCAGAACACTGTGAGGAGACCCAGATTTGCCACTACCTTCTATGTGTATGCACTGTGCTTTGACCCACAGCTAAAATATTCCTTTCTTTGATGGGGCCCTGACTTGGGTCTCCTGCCCTGTTCCCTTTGTGCCCAATCAGTGACTACCCATGAAAACGGGCTGAGGGCCTGACCCACTAGAATGGAAGCAGTGCAGGTGACTTCATGGTGAGAAGCAGCACATGAGAGTGGGAACCTGAGTGGACTCACTCTATATGCCTCAAATATTTGCTGCATTGCCCCAAGGACACTTGGCCTGAAAGCTCCAGCAAGATGCAGACATTGAAATTGCTCCTGTGTTCTCGTGGCTGGAATTTTCCACAAGGAATGTGGCTGAGCAAGAAAGGCACTTGTCCGTGTTCTCGAGAAGACATGGTCTGAGCCCNAGAACCAGCAGNCGTCAGCCCAGGGATGCTTGGGTGAGGTGCTGGTTTGCAGCCTCTAAAACAGAGGGCCCGTGAGATGACTCAGTGGATGAAAGCACTTGTCATGAAAGCCCAATGGCCTTGAGTTCGATCCTCAAAACTCCAAATGGAAAGAGAGAACCAACTCCCCAAAGATGTCCTCTGACCTCTACACATGTGAATACACACACAATATGGTGTGAGCATACACAAACACTTCATACATCCACATAATGACAAATAATGTTTTAATTAAAAGTAGAGCTTACTCATGGGTTACCTCTGCCTGTGCACACCCTCNGAATGGAAGCAGGGTAAGTATCATCGCACAAGCCCCAGAAGACATAAAACAACACCCCTAAGGGCTCCTTCTAGAGAGCTTAGTAAGGCCTCCTAAAGCCAGGTACACTTGCCACCCGACTATTGGCCCTGGCCAAGTCTCTTGTCTCTGATCCTCATTTTCCACCTTACAGTTGACTTCAAAAATGAAAGTCCGGCNGTAGCAGTGCACACCTTTAATCCCAGCACTCAGGAGGCAGAGGCAGGNGGATCTCTGAGTTCAAGGCCAGCCTGGTCTACGGAGTGAGTTCCAGGACAACCAGGCTACACAGAGAAACCCTTCTCAAAAGACAAAAACGAACAACAAACAAAAAAATGACCCTTGAAGGTCTCACGTTATTCCATGACATTTTTTCAAAGTTTTTATTTCGAACCTGGGAGCTTTAACTAAGCCTGCTTTGTGTGCTGTGGTGGGGACGGCTGGGCATCAGTCACAGTGCTTGTGTCCTGACTCACGTCCATCGGTACCAAAGCTCCCAGTCTGGGCTGGTAGGACTGCAATGACCATAGATCCAGTTGTCCCTGGCAAACCGCAGTGGCTGTGGTCCAGAAAGGACCTTGGCTGGAACAGTGAAGGCTGGGCAGTGAGGCCAGGCTGCTGGGAAAGAGACTGGAGTTGCAAGTCCTGGGAAAGGCTTCCTCTAAATGGAAGCAACATTTATTTAACTGCAGAAAAACGGTGTCTGTAATATTGGGGCAATGCAC
>LZPO01029788.1:2115630-2131338 GCA_001675575.1 Neotoma lepida
AAAAAAAAAAAAATATACAGAGCTGGATGTAGCTCAGTGATAGAGCACTTGCCTAATATGCTTGAGGTTCAAGCTCCAATTACATGAAAAAAAAAAATTAGAGCTAAGGCTATAGCTTAGTTGGTGGAGTATTTGCCTAGCATGCACAAGGCCCTGAGTTTGATTCCCAGCACCTCATAAACTGGCCACACCCTAACCTAGAACCATAACTAATGGAGGCAGAATACTCAGTCTCACACTGTGAAGGCTGAAAACCACTGCCCAAGGACACTTGTTGCTCAGGCAAACAGCAATGCCTTGTGCAGGTCACCAGCATCCAGTGAGGGGTCCCTGATTCCAAGCTTGGCCTCAGCTCTCTTGAGAGCCGATCTGGTTCTGGTTTGCTCCTATTTNTGGAATGTTTTCCTATCGAGGTGCCAGTTGAAAATGTGGGGTTTCACCGAGGCTCCCCTTTGACATGAGGCTACTGTGAGCAGCTAGCAATGAACATGCCCCTCATGCATCAGGAAGGGCCCCAAAGTGAAGCCCAGGCTCACNTCTCTGGGGCGCCCTTTCCCCTGGGATCTTGGTATTGAGACCCCTTGAATCCTGGTACCCTTGGTAATTCATCAAGGCCTTCTTGTTCCCCCACCCCAGCTTTCCTAGCTATTGTTGGCAGTTTAACGTGACACTCTGAGGCTGTCACAGCTGGAAGAGAAAGCCCTCCGCCGACACCACCTCCTATTGTTATGCTCTCATCAGAATTACAGAGTCAGATGAGCACTCCCAGCAGTTTGGTTCGTGGCACGTGGTTAAAAAGCTCAGGAAGTGTGAGTTATTGTTCTCCCAGTAGAATTCCAGGGAGCGACTGCGCTGAGCTGTTACAGTCAGCTCCTCCTAACTCTCCCGTGTATTTTCTGGGTAAGGATGTCTCCTGTTGCTCTGTATGATCACAGGAGGCTGTAATTGGACTCTGGAGGATCCCTGGGTGGTTTCCTGTCCTGGTCTGTGCATGCAAAGCCTCAACCTCGGGGCTCAGCTAGTCCTCAGTCAGGAGACAACCCCAAGGGTTTGGTGTTCCAGAGACACCTTCTCCCCAACTCTATTTCTTTTTTTTTTTTTAAGATTTATTTATTGGGGCTGGAGAGATGGCTCAGCGGTTAAGAGCACTGACTGCTCTTCCAGAGGACCCAGGTTAGTTCCCAGCATCCACATGGTGACTCACAGGCATCCATAACTCCCTGTCTCTTATACACATCGGAGAGATGGCTCAGCGGTTAAGAGCACTGACTGCTCTTCCAGAGGACCCAGGTTCAATTCCCAGCACCCACATGGCAGCTCACAACTGTCTGAGACCTGACACCCTCACACAGACATACACGCAAGGAAAACACCAATGCACATAAAAAATAAATAAATAAGTTTTTAAAAAAGATTTATTTATTTGTTATGTATACAATATTCTGGTATATATGCCTACACGCCAAAAGAGGATACCAAATCTCATTGTAGCTGGGTGTAAGCCATCATGTGGTTGCTGGGAATTGAACTTGGGACCTCTAGAAGAACAGCCAGTGCTCTTAACCTCTGAGGCATCTCTCCAGCCCTCCTCAACTCTTCTTTTGCAGATTCAGACTCACAACTCCACCTATGTAATTTATAGGGACTTCAGAATCCCAGGCCTCTGGAGCACAGCACACGTTTGCATGTGCCAACACACGCACACACACACACACACACACACACACACACACACACAAGCAACCATACCAGAGTCGAGGAGGCACACACAGCCCATGTAAGACCAGGTAGCTGAGATGGTCATTGATTTCTGCTTTGATCTCCCATCCTGAGGAACAAGAACACGGGGAGGCAGACCTAAGGATCTGGCCCAAAGGCCCAGCCAGGCCAGTGGCACAGAAGACTTGGTGACCCAGTATCCTTTCTCCCAGTCAGAACTCAGGGTAGGGTCCCTGGAGTGAGGCCATGAACTCTGTTATTGACCCTGTAGTTGAGAGGTGGGGGTAGAGAGATGGACAGGAGTTGTATAAAGATCCATGACTCTTGGCTGCAACCACCCACCAGGGACTTTTCAAGAGTTGAAGTATAGGCAGGAATATGGGCAGGGAACGGCTTTAATGTTATGCTCAGCCACCAAACCCAGCAAGACCTCATAATGTTCAGTGGATTTCCGGCAATCTGGCCAGGAAGAAATCTAAGCCCTTAATTTTTTTTTTTCTGATTTAAAAGTAGTATATGCTCATTGTAAATAAATAAATAAACAAATGTTGGAAACAGAAAAAAGAAGGAATGAAGAAGAAGATGAAAGCTCCTGGGCCTCCACCCCAGGATCACTGTTGACATTTTGGCAGAGTGGAGATGACTGCACGCACAGATTGCTTTTCTTCCTTCTCGTTGGCACTGCAATGAGGATTTTCTCAAGTCATTATTCTTTGTGAACCTGCCTGTTCGGAGGCCTTGTACCACTAGATTGTGGGCCATCATTTACTGAACTTGTTCCCAATTCTTGGACATTCAAACGACTTCTCGTTTTTCCACTGTATAGAAACCACACATCTTTGTGCGTGAAGGGTTGCAAAGCCTTGCTAGGGGTGGGGATGGGGGTGGCTGGGAGGAAACCCCTCAGAGCATAAGAAAGGAGAGAGTTCAGAAAAGGCTGGATGTGGCCCGGNCTGCAGAGGCTCAGCTGGTGTCTGAACTAGAGAGCTTGACAGGAACAGAGAATGAGCTGGGGTCATTTGCCCCTGCCTGCTTTGGGCTTGCAAATGCCCCTATGGTTTCCAGGCATTTCTCCATCCCTTTTGAAGGGGTAGGGGGTGCATGAAAGGGAAGGACAGAGACTTGCCAAGGCCTCTGAGTAAGGTAGAGGTTAGGGCAGGGCAGGGGTGACTTTGATGAACATAGCTGCTCTAAATGCACTGGGGCTGCCCACACCTCCTCAAGGCCCCTGCACACCTCAGCTTCATGGATAGTGACAGCACTGTTTTTGGCTGGGACACCCTGGAGGCCCTAGACCCAGGAGCTATCCATTAAGACCATCTAAAGGAGACACTGAGGGTCCTCTGGGAGCTATGTCCTTGGTTCCCAGAGAGATGGGTAGGGCTAAGGCAGGAACCAGGGTGGTACAGGTACAGCTGAGAAGTCTGAGTTAACTTCACGGCTCTGCTGCCTACCCACCCAAAACACATCTTGCCTTTCCCTCACCTCACTCGACCTGCCCACTGGGCAATAGCAGGGAATCNTGGTGGTGGACCTCCCTGGGCTATGAGTGTGTTCATCTCTCCTCTATTTTGACGGAGTGTTCAAAGAGGGGCTCCCTCCTGGGGCTCCACGGCACCACAGAATCATAAAATGTTAGTACCACAATTGCNCTCTGTGGCCACTTCCTCCAAACCCCTCATGGGTGAACTCAGGGAAACTGAGAGGCCAGAAGAGGCCCCATAGACCAGGAATGGGCTCCCAGGGAGGAAGGTTGAGGCCCTGCTTTTGTGATCGCTAGACTAGGAAACTTCTGTCACAGCTGGGTGACAGTCACATGGAAATCACAGCAGAGTGACATGTAAGCAAGGCCTCTAGGCACGTGGGAGCCCTGCATCCCGGCACCATAGGTGCTCTCTCTGCATTGGAGGTTGGATTGTTGGGTCACATGTCCCTGTCTGTTGCACTTTGTGATTCTTTATGAGACATTCCTCTAGCTTCGGGTCCAATACAGCCACTCTCAGGACTCAGCACCAGGGCAGCCTCTCCTCAATTCCTTTGCCCTCACGTAGACATCAGCCCATGTCCTCCCCAATGGGGAGTCAGCCAGGGACACTAGCATCCTTTGGACATGCCCTCAGTGCCCTGCTCCCATCCTGATGCCTCTCTCTTCCATGCACTCCCTCTCTGTCCGCTACCCAGGCACTGTTCCTGGAGCCACTCTGTCTCAGGATACTCAGGAACCATCTTTCTGGAATCCATCCATGTCCCTTGGGGACAGAGGCAGAAGTGACCCTTTCCCAGGCATTGACTGCGAATGCTTGATAGGACAGGGACTGGGCATGGGATCCGGTAAACTCAGCCCTGGGAACAGAAATCTCTCCCTACACTTCCCTTCTGTCATTAGTAGAGTGGCAGCTGGGAGGTCAGAAATGGCCCTAGTGGGTGAGGACAAGTTCTGCAGCCCAGAAATAAGGATTGCAGCCTCCTAGGCTGGAGAGATGGCTCAGTGGTTAAGAGCACTGGCTGTTCTTCCAGNGNACCCAGGTTAGTTCCCAGCATCCACANGGTGACTCACAGGCATCCATAACTCCAGTTCCAGGAGCTCTGACACATTCTTTTGACCTCTGTGGGCACCAGGCATGCATATGTTGCACATATGTATATGTATCATACACATAAAATAAATAAGTCAAAAAAAAATTTTAAAAGGACAGCAGCCTGTCCTCATGTATCATCTACATGTCACCTCAGCCACGTCTTTGGATCCTCAAGATCCTCAAGACAGAACCTCATGGGATATCATCTGCTTTTTGGTTTTTTTGTTTTTGTTTTTCAAGACATGGTTTCCCTGTGTAACAGTCCTGGCTGTCCTGGAACTTGCTTTGTAGACCAGGCTGGCCTTGAACTCACTGAGATCCACCTGCCTCTACCTCCCAAGTAGTGGGACTAAAGGTGTGTGCCACCACCAGCATTATCTGGCCTTTAAGGATGATGAAACTCAGGGTCATGAAGTTAACCTGAGTCATCAAAGCCAAATCTGCAGACCAAAATCCAGGGCAAGTTACACCCAAAACACGCCACAACTTAACAGAAGTTCCTGAGGCCGATTCACCCCACTCTCTCCCTATCTGTCCCTCCCTGCTAGAGTGTGTGGATCTGTTGCAGACCTAGAAGGTGTGTGTGTGGTGATATACTGTGTACCCTAATAAATTTGCCTGAAGATCAGANAGACAAAGGAACAACCCACCTCTTATTTCTAGGACTCCTCAGCCTGAAAGCTTTCCTCAGCTGAAAGACTTTAGTTCCTGTCTCCTCACACCTTATATTCCTTTCTCTGCCCACTCATGTCATTTCCTGTCTCAACTTTCCTAGTGCTGGGATTAAAGGCGTATGACTCCCAAGTATTNGGATTAAANGTGTGTGCCACCACTGCCTGGTTCTATTTCTCTCCTAGACTGAGTCAATCTCATGTAGTCCAGGATGGCTTTGAACTCACAGAGATCCAGANGGATCTCTGCCTCATGAGTGCTAGGATTAAAGGTGTGTGCCNCCACTGTCTGGCCTCTGTGTTTAATCTAGTGGCCTTTTCTGTTCTGTGGTCTTCAGGCAAATTTATTAGGGCACACAATATATCACCACATGTGTGTACTTCCAGCAGGTCTCAGTACCCTTAGGTGCCTTAGGTCTTGCAGGAACTTTCCAAGCTCACAGTTTACCTTGAGGGGGTGGACAGGGAGGGAGGAAGCTCCCTTCCCTGGCAAAAACTGTAACNGTAAACATAGCCCCTGTGCCAAGCTGAGCACAGACCTGCTTGACTTGAGAAGAAGCCCTCCTTCTGCCCCCAGTCCCATCTGCCACCAAGACCTGGAAACNTCACCTGTCCCCTTCTCTCCAACTCTACCACTGAGCTCCCAGTATTTCTGCAGTTCTGGCAGACCTTGCACTTGGCAGTCCTCCTGCCTCAGCCTCCCAAATAACTGGGATTACAGGCCTGTATCATCAGGGAATTCCAAGTATCCTCAGTTTATCTGAAGACACNGTAAACTCCACCCACCAACAAGCCAGGAGTGTTNGTGCACACCCNGCAAGTCNGGGGTTGAGGCAGGGAGGTTTTACCNCCAGTTTCAGCTACATAGTGAGTTTCTAAATTGTTTGGTTGTTTTGGGGTGGATATTATTGTTGCTTTGTTTTGTTTGGAGACAAGGTCTCGATATGTAGCCTGGCCTCAAACCTGAGTGCTGAGTTTATAGTTGTAAGCCACTATTCCTGGATTATATAGTGAGTTTGAAGTTAGCCTGGGCACCATAACAAGAGCCAGTTCCATAACAAGAGCCAGTCTTAAAAATAAATAAATGAAACCGGGCGGTGGTGGTGCATGCCTTTAGTCCCAGCACTTGGGAGGCAGAGGCAGGCGGATCTCAGTGAGTTTGAGGCCAGCCTGGTCTACAGAGTGAGTTCCAGGACAGCAGGACTGTTAACACAGAGAAACCCTGTCTCGAAAAACCAAAAATAAATAGATAGATAGATAGATAGATAGATAGATAGATAGATAGATAGTGGTGTGATGCAGGCCTTTAATCCAAATACTCTGGAAGCAGAAGCAGCCTGTTCTACAGAGCAAGTTCCAGGACAACCAGGGCTACACAGAGAAACCCTGTCTCAAAATAAATAAACAAACAAATAAATAAATAAATAAATGTTTAATATATAAAAAGCATCGTAATGCTTTCACGGTTGAACTAGACCNTGTCCAATCCACCCTGCATGAGAAGCATAGGAAACACTTCAGGAACCAAATCCCACCCATCATTCCTGCTGATGTCTGCAGTCCCTTGGCTACACATTTGTCCCTCAGCCCTCGGTCTACACCTTGAGTCACACCAGCCCTCTCCCAGGCCCTCATCCCTGCCGTCCTTTGTCCAGCCTCAGGACCTTAGCAGATACTCCTCCCTCTGTGTGAAATATGATTTCTGGTGCCACGACAAAATACCCAATCGATTTTAGAGGAATAAAGGCCGTTTTGACTCCTTCTGGGGTTTCAGCCTAAGATCTACAGGCCCTGACGCTTTGCACGTGCGGTAAGGCTGCCAACATCACAAAGAGCTTAAAGGGGAGAGGGATGTTGCCCTTATAGAGGTCAGGAGCCCGAGTGGGCCCAAGAGACCAGCATCCACTTCAAGGCCACACCCCATGACCTAAAACCTCCCATTAGGCCCCGCCTCTTAAAGGTTTCCCCAATCTTCACATACACCGAAGGACTACTAAGCCTTAACACAACCTTCCTAATGCTGCGACCCTTTAATATAGCTCTTCATGCTGTGGTGACCCCAACCATAAAATTACTTCGTTGTTACTTCACAACTGTAATTTTGCTATTGTTATGAATTGTTAGGTAGATATCTGATATGTGACCCTGTGAGGGGGTTGCGACCCACAGGTTGAGAATCACCGCTTTAACACCTAGGTCTTTGGGGGACATTCAGATCTAGGCTACAGCAGCATTTCCCTCACCTTGTAAACTGGCTTCTCCACATCTCAAAACAAAACTTTAAACTTNCGGTTAAGTCTGTGTGCCGCCATGCACCGTACCTCTTCAGGATAGACAAGTTGTTTTATAGTTGTCTTCTGCAGCTGGATTACAGTCCTGAAGACAAGCAGACACTCTTCTNACTTTTGCCTNTCTCACTGCTGTAGTCTCAGCATCTGCTACAGTGCCTGGCATATAGCTAGTACTGATTAATCACGTGCCAAGTAGGGAAATGAGTGAACCACCTTTCTGAAGTGAGTACCACTACCATCCCCACTTCACAGACAGAGAAACTGGGGCTCTGAGAAGTAGCTAGCTCAAGGTCCCACAGGTGACAAATGGCAAAGCAGGGCATAGGGCCAACTTGGAATGCAAAGTTCACGTTTAACCACTCCAGACCATGCATCCAGTGGCCTGGCCTCTGTGACTGACTACCTGTCTTGCTCTCCTGACAGGTTCCGTAAGGACTGAGTGGTGGACTGAGACCCTCCTCCCTGGCANCTGCAGGCCAAACCATGGAGAGCCTGAGTGAACTACAGAACCCACTGCTACCAAGAAGCCCCACCCACCTCCACAGTCCCTACCCCTACACGGAGGCCCCAGCCGGCTGGTCCTGCCAAGACAAGCTTTATTCCTACCTCCTAGGAGGTGCTGGTCCCTCTCATGCCCACCAGCTCCTAGACCCAGGGTCCCTACAGCTGGCTGTGGAGGCTTGGTATCGGCCCAGCTGCCTCCTAGGGAAGGACAAGGTCAAAGAGCCCAAAGCAGGCAGTTGTGAGACCAGCTTCACGGAGGCCAGGGAGCCCCCAGTGGGGCCCACAGAACAGGGCTCAGAACCTGGTCAAACTGAGGAGGACNTTACCATCCACACTGTGTCCTATGGAGTTCAAGAGGAGCTGCAGGGCCAGGCGGACAGCCAGGAGGAGGAGGAGGAGGTAAGTAGTGTTTTGTTTTGTTTTTTTTAAATATAGATTCTAAACTGGGCATGATAACATGCCTTTAATCCCAGNACTCAGGAGGCAGAGGCAGGAAGATGAGGCTTCTGGTGTCAACTTGGTCTATATAGAGTTCAAAGACATCCTGCACTACACAGTAAGACCCTGTCTTAAAAAAGAAAGCACACTTGGGAGGTGGAGACAGAAGGACCAGGAGTTCAAGGTCAGCTCTGGCTACCTGGTGAATTCAAGGCTAGCCTGGGCTACATGATACCCTATTGAAGAAGGAGGAGGAAAAGGAGGAGGCAGAAAGACACTCACTTGGGTTAACTATTTATCAAACCAAGTGATAAGTAGCAACCATTGTAAATAGCAACTATTAATCACTTGAAAATAATGTGATTATTTTGGTGGCTGATCATGTTTCCTTTCTGCCTCTCTCCCACAAAGTATGTGGCTTTATAACCTGATTTTCCAATACTGTCCTGTGTAATTTAATATGTTCTACAAGGTGATTTGTAAAGTGACAGGGTCTTTCATTGNGAGCCCTTCCATCATTTGTTAACCTGATCACCCGGTCTTTGGGCATTGAGAAGGCCTCTCATCTTCCATCTTCGTCAGTCTCTCTCCTGTGATGAACATCTCTAGATTCAGAGGCTGGCATTCGTCCGTGGTGAGAAGTTCCTAAAAGTACCATTCACCGGGTCACGTGACACAGTGTGACAAGTCCAGCCTCGACTCTCAACAGCAGAGGAAGTTTGCTCTGTATCTGCCCATTGGATAATGCCTGTTTCATTGTTGCATTTTAAAAAAAACAAAAACAAAAAACAAAAAACCTACATTATTTATTTATTTACTTATCTATCTATTTCTTTACTGGATGTAGGGTCACAGTATAGATGTGGGAGTCAAATTATCTCCTTCCACCACTGGGTCCCAAGGATTAGTGGCTGGCAAAAGAACCGTGTGTTTTTAACTCTTATCAGTCTGACAGGGTTTGCAAGACCCTGGCTTTTGCTACCAAACCCCACTCTCTTGCAGAGTGATGCAACCTCGACAGAGAGCGAAAGTGAAGACACCTTCCTCACCCTGCCTCCCAGGGACCACTTGGGGCTCACTCTCTTCTCCATGCTCTGCTGCTTCTGGCCTCTGGGCATTGCTGCCTTCTACTTCTCCCAGGGGGTAAGTGTACAGGGGACTCATAGGTGCCTTTCTGGCCACCTCTCTCAGCTGGAGGACTTGACCCTCACCTGCAGGATGAGAAGGGCCTGGTGGACTGGGTTATTTTGTTGGGCTTGAGGATGTTGTCTTACATCAGCCTTTTGTCTCCCTAGACCAGCAAGGCTATCTCCAAAGGGGACTTCCGCCTGGCCAGCACCACTTCCCGCCGGGCCCTCTTTCTGGCCACACTCTCCATCGCTGTGGGGGCCGGTCTCTATGTGGCTGTGGTGGTGGCTCTGGCTGCTTACATGTCCCAGAATGGCCATGGCTAGTGGTCAGTAGGAGCCTCATCCTGGCTCTCTCGGCCTACCAGAGGAAGGTGTGTAAGGCTTGGAACTGTGTACTCTATGGAGAGCCTTGACCCCTGAGGTGAACCTGTGACAATAGCTTGTTGAGGGGAGGCCTCCCATTCTGCAGCCCACACAGCCCTCTTGCCCACTACTCCCAGTCTCAGAGCAGGTCAGGTATGGATGGGAAGCAGGAGAGGCAAGGTTGTCCAACAGGCCTAGCCCAGCCTAGGCTGCCCATTCCCTACAGGGCCCCAGTCCCAAGGGAGCTCAGTTCTCCTCTTGCCATTTTCCCCGCAGAGAAAAAACAGGAGCTTCCAGAGAGGGAAAAGAGTGCCCAAGGAACAAAGGACGTGGCCAGTCTTTTCAGCACATAGGGCTCTCTCCTGTATCCATCTTGAGCAGCTATCCCCTCCCCCATGATGCCCCAAATCCTCCAATCAGGAAAGAAATACATGGGCCCCAGCCATCCCTTGCTCTTTCTGACTCTGGGTACTGCATGTCTCCCTTGTTAGTGTGGAAGATATTCTGCAGCATCTCCCATGGTGGAGATGGCACTGGTGAGCTCTGACTAAGAGCAAGTTGCTGGGGCTTTTCTGCGCCAGACAAAAGGCAAGTGCAATGCCAGAGAGGATGGAGGCCTGGAATACTGCAGGACCACATGGCCCCCTCACTCTGCCCCTGTTCTTCACTCTCCCATCCTTTCTGGGCTCTGCTGGGAGGGTCCTGAGGTGGTACTCCCAGCAGGGGAGACTGAGAAGGGTATTATTACTCCCTAGCTATTGAGTGCAGGGTCCTGGATCCAGGCTTATGGGAAAATGGTGAGAAGGGACTCTGGGAAGTGAGAAATGTAGACCGAGGAGGGACATAGAAAGATGTGGACTGTGGAGCAGTCAGCNGTACTCAGGAGGAGGCGTCACCTGAGCAAAATCTAGGAGGACTAGCAGAATCCACCTAAGGGATTTGCTTCTCTGTAACTCTCCATGCTGGTGGGCAAGGGTGTGTAAGAGCCTCCCATGGAGGTTCCCAGGCTGATAGGATTCTGCCTGGACTATCCAGTCTGGAGTAATTTTTTTTTGCAGCCATTTCTAAACCCTCCATCAACCTAAGCGGGAAGGCCAAGCCNTTCTCTCCACCCATGATATTTTCCCATCTTTGACTGATGGGGTAATGGTGGTCATGGCCCCTGAGCACCTTCACTGATAACTGCCACTCAGGACTGCTTTCAAGCCCCTCTGTCCCAAGGCACTAAGGAATGACAGTTTCAGAGACATCAAGAGCAAAGGACACGGAACAGTGGGCCCACTGGGATTCGGCCTGCAGGACTATTGTGCAGGATTTGGAGAACCTGGCCATTTCCACCACTAACNGTCCTTGGTTCCCACACCCTCCCCACCCCCCTCACTGCAGGTGTTGCCCANGCTCCGCTCCCTGCACTGGCAGTTTTAATGTCCCCGTACTGTCTTCATTTATCCTGACAATAAACTTTTCTGTAACACCTGGTGCCATCTGGGCCTCTTGCTGTCCTGTGCTTGTATCCCATGCTCCTCCAGTGCTGACCCTCANCATCCCACGTGTGTTGTTCTGAATCTCCATACGGGGCCTCAAGCCAAGAGGCCAGAGGCCAATGCTGCCCTAAGACTGCTCGGCCTCGGGTACCTGGGATGTAGGTTGATGGATTGCATTTGATTTATGCAAGGCAAGGTAAGACAAGATGCAGGCCTGCAGAAAAAGCTCTCCTGTGTGTAACGAGCCTTGGGAATCAGGAAGGGAGAGCAGAACCAGTGTGACTGTGCTCTNTACAGCTGCCTGGAGCCACCAAGGGTAGAAACGGTACAGCATGCCGATGGTCCCATTCCCCTGCTATCCATTTTGGCCTCCCCTACATCTCCCATCCCCAGAGCTGCTCCTGGAAAATGTGGAGAGGAAGTCATCTGTGTCTCAGGCTCTAGCCTCGGCACCAAATCCCCAATATCCTCTCAGTCCTGGGCCCCTGTCAGAGGAGCTGGCCTGGCATCAAAGTCACCGTGTCTAGAAGGTCCTGGGGAAGTGTGTTATGCGTACCCCACACCCTATGGACACCCATATATAAGACACACCTCTGTGTATATGTACACACAGCCATGTGTGCTGCATCAGCTAGAGACCTTAGGAGAGAAATTAGCATTAGGGTGTGTTCGTGGAAGGGAGGTGGTAGGTCTGGGAATAACGAGATGCCAGGCTGCTGTGTAGTCCAGAATGACAGTCTGGACCAACCCAGAGTCGAACTAGGGTGCTTTTCAGGGTTGACACAAGATAGGGCAATGAGCCACGTCTTGCTGATCTCACATCTATCAGCCACTGGCTGTGGGCCACCGAGAAAGGAGTGTGACCTTGAATGAGCCAGCTTTCTTCAGCTGAGGCCAGCCCCTAAGTGAGCCATCTGAAGGTCTCTGGGGTGTCACATCACCATATTCACCACGCTAAGCGGATATGCCAGTATCCACCCAGATCCCTCTGCCCTCTCTGCATACTGTGGCTTGGTGACAGATGGCCAGAGGCAGGTCCAGCTGAAAGTACTGGGGAGGTGATGCTGCCTTCACTCAATGCCTGATGGGAATGGGTGGATAAGGAGCTTTGATGTCTTGCCCCTCGGATGGGAGATGAGACATATTGCTCCCTGGCTCCCAGGGGTCCCCCGTAGGACCTCTTCTGCCTTTCACTGTAGCAATTCATTGGTAGCTTAACCCTCATTGGCTACCTTCCTCCCTCCCCTTCCCATTGCTCTGTTGCACGGCCTGAAATGGCTCCCCATCGGATGTCTCTCAGGGTTAGCTGTGAGGGAACCCAGACCCAGACACACACCTGCACATTCATATACATATGTCTGTGCACCATATGTGTGCACATTTGCATATACATGCACCTACACACAGGCCCAGCCATGCAACATGCAGACGGCATGCAGTACATGAACNCTCCAGAGGCAAAGATGGAGCTATGAAGACTCTCACCCATTCCTGCTCACCCTGAGGTATCATTCCTTCTCTAGGCTGGCACAAGGTCCCAGACCTAACCAGGCAGTCTGTCTCACAGCCCAGACAGCACTCACTTCCTTCCCAGTCTTCCAGTATGCTGTTCTAGGCCTTGAGAAGAAGGAAAAGGAACCATATGACTTCCTGTGTCCTTCCTCCCTCTCCCTCCCTCCTTTCCTTTCTCTCTTTCCTTCTTTCTCAAGACGGAGTCTCAATATGTCTCTCAGGCTGCCTCATATAGACACTTACCAGCCTTACCTAGTTTGATCTACTATTTTCAACCCTAGTCTGTGGTTCCACNCACACACATCCTCTTCACGTCCCTTCTACTTCCATCCCTACCCTCGGATACAAATTTAGGCTCTACCAAAGATAGTGGGATGAGAGGCAGGGCCCTAGGGGCTTCCCACTCCCCCTGCTAGGAAGGCCTGTTCTGCGGAGCCTGGGCTTGTCCTAGAGTCCTTGGAGCACAGGCAACCACACTCCCCTATTCCGGATGAGACCTGCCTCTGGCATGCCTGGGGCACTTTAGTCCTGCTTCCCTGTTCTGCCTGTGCCTCCTGCCCTAGGTTCAGAGCTGTCCGTACCTCCCCTTCAGGCTGGCAGAGAGACTAGGGGCTGGGGAGGGGAGCTGGGGCAGTCCCCTGAGTAAAGGTGCCTGTGATGAGCTGCGGTGCCAGCACATCTGTGCAAATATTACCAATTATTTTCCTCACTATAAACACCCAGCAGGAAGGCAGAGAAGCAACCAACCCAAACTGTTTAAAATAGAAACTGAAATTGCTGCACAGGGAAGTCNGGGTANCTGGCAGAGTAGGGGCCCCCCACACCAAGAATTCAAGGTCCCCCTCACCAGCTGCCCTTAAGTTGCACCTGTTCCCACTACCCCCCAACCTTCTAATTCCATCTTGAGGTTTTCTGGGGGCCAGGAAGGATGAAGACAAGAAAAGTCTTTGCTTAGTGGATGAGGTGTAGGGCAGAGGGGGATAGCNTCTTCTGTGAAGGAAAAAAGACTGAACAAAGAGACAACAAGGATCCAGGGGCTAAGGCCACCTGGCCTGCGGTTGGCAGCTGCCGAGCAACCTCCTGCCCTAAGTATGCCACAGAGCCAAGGGTTCTGTGTGGAAAGGAGGGAGAGAGAAGGCGCCTTTTCATTGCACCCCAGCCCAGGTGAGAAAGCCATTCCCCCCACCACCCCAGAACAGACAGGAGGGTGCAGGGGGGTCAGGGGGTGTCTGGGCCAAGTAAGACCAGCACCTGTCCTCATTCTAAGAAAAGGCATTTTTCTGATGACTAGAAACCAGGTCCCAGGGCCCTAGCATCCTTCTCTAACCTGCCCTCCCCATAAGCATGCTGATGGACACCAAGGCTTCATGTAGTCACACAGACTGTCAAAACGGTGACATACTTCCATACCAGTTAATAAGTAGNCTCTGTCCTTCCAAANGCTTNTTNTGTTTCCCTGGCTACAGCCCCAGGACCCCAGATCTCCCCCTACCCTAGAGCTCAATAGTTAGCAGGCAGCTCAGTAGCCCCTTCCCCAAATGTATATATAGGTCTATGTCTGGGCTGCCCTGACGGTTAAACATCTACCTGTCCCTGGCCATGAAGGTGCCATCAGTCTGTCTGTATGCTCACAGCCTCCTTAAAGCATCTCCTCCAGGAGGGAGCTGTAGGAAACCCACCATCTTCACATGCCAAGTATTCTTGCTACTTTTTAAAGATCTCAGCCCAGGTCACAGACTGGCCAGGCCTGAACCCCACTCCAAGGTGGGGTGAAGACAGTACCGCAACAAGACAACAACCAAGTCTTCTAGGGCATGACTCTAGGAAGGCCACAGGAGGAAGGAATCCATAAGTGACCATGCTGCAGATAATCAGGCTGTGGAAGAAAGAACAGAGATTCAGCAAGGAGATGAGTTACCCAAGGTCACACAGCAGGTTATGAGCTAAGCCCTGGCCTCACTTCCCAGGCCCTGGTGCTGCTGATCNGAGCTGGTGAAATTAGCCTTCCTGGAGCCAAAGAAAACCCAGGGCCACCTACTGCCGCCTTCCTGCACATTCACAGACCCAGCCTTAGCTCCCAGGTATCTCTTGGTTCAAAGGCTTCCCCAGCTACCCCCTCCCTAGGGCTGACACCCGGGCCCCTGCTAATTTTGGTGGCAAGGCCCAGGGTGGGTGAGAGGGTGACAACCTTGCTTCAGCCTGCTCCCAGGGGTTCTCACATCCTCTCTTGCACAGAGGGAGAAACTACTCTGGGCAGAGGAGTCCCCACAGGGAGACTCAGATGTTCCGCACAAAAATAAAAGGTGTTCATGTGGCTCATTTGAATTTCCAACATTCCAGCCTCTGTGCCTTGAAAACACTGGCTCTCTCTCTGAAGAGCAAGGCTGGCTTCAGAACCAGTTCCAGCTCTGCAGGGAAATGGCAGAGATTCCCAGAGAGCANGGTCTCCCTAGAAGCATCCCAGAAGGAAACAAAGGGACCATGGGCATGTTTGCACCACAGTGAAATGGCAGCAAATGGCGTCTTGAGTACACAAAGGACCTTCCAACAGACTCTNTTCCACAGAGGGGGCTGTTCCTGTCCCCATCTTACAGACAGGGNGACTGAGGNTAGCAAAGTCTATATCACAGTAAAAGGAAGCACAGCCTCTGGGAACCTTATGGCATCACCCACTGCCTACATCTTGTCTGAAGCTTTCTGGCCTCGTCTACTCCCAGCCCTGTTTGTAACACTTCTACCCAGAGGTAGGCAGGGATACAGAATAATGGAAGCTGAGATGACAGCTTCCTGGAGACTGACTCCCCAGCTCAAGTCAGATCCCTCCTTCTGTGCAACCACGGACAAGCTGTGCCTTGATGTTTTCCCATCTGCAAAAATAGGAGTNCTGCAGGACACTGATGTCACATGCCTTTAATCCCAACACTCTGGAGGCAGAGGCAGGCAGATCTCTGTGAGTTCAGTGCCAGCCTGGTCTACAGAGCGAGTTCCAGGACAGCCAGGGCTACACAGAGAAACCC
>LZPO01029788.1:2215994-2230972 GCA_001675575.1 Neotoma lepida
GTATTCATGCATGTGCACTCATGTGTGAACATGTTGTCATGGGCAACTGACAACCTTCAGAAGTCCTTCTCTTCTTTCCCCATATGAGGCCCTAGGATTGAGCTTAGGTGGTCAGGCTTGGGTGGCAGCCACCTTTACCCGTTTATCCATTTTATGGCCCAGTGGTGGACCCTTAGAGGTGATGAGGTCCAGGGTGCATTGCCCTCCTGAATGCTCTGANGCAGTCACAGTATAGATGGGCTAATTGTAAAGGGGGTGGGTCTGCTCCCTTTCCCTCTCTCTCTGACTCTGTCTCCTTTTTCTCTCCTCTCTCCTTATGCCCCTAACCTTGTTTTTGTTGCCTTATGTACTGTGACCCAGTAGGAAGCCGCTCTCCAGACATCCGTCTTCAATCTTAGTCTGCTCAGCTTGCCAGTCCTGGGATAAACTTCTATTTTACAATTTATTATATTTTATGAAAATAAACTCCTATTTCCTGTGGTATTCTCTTAGAACAGTGGTTCTCAACCTTCCTAATGCTGTGACCCTCTAATACAGTTCCTCATGTTGTGGTGACCCCCAACCATAAAATTATTTTTGTTGCTACTTCATAACTAATTTTGCTACTGTTATGAATTGTAATTTAAATATCTGTGTTTTTTCATGGTCTTAGGCAACCCTTGTGAAAGGGTCTTTGACCCCCAATGGGGTTGGGACCCACAGGTTGTGAACCACTGTCTCAAAACAACAGAAAATAGACTAACATACCAAATGTCCCAAAACAAATTGATGGCCTTTTCCCTGTGAAGTCAAGCAATGCCACTGTCCAGTTGGCATTCAGCTGCTTGAGTTGGAATAAGCCCTGCCTCCCCCCCCTTTTGAGGGTTTCACTATGTAGTTCTGGCTGGCCTGGAACTCAAAGAGATCTGCCTGCCTTTTCCTCCTGTTGTGGGGATTAAAGGTGTGTATTCCCACATCCAGCACAGAGCAAGTCATTCTTTTTTTTTTAATTTTTGAAAAGATATATTAATTATATTTTTATGTGCATAAGTGTTTTCCCTGTATCTATGTCTGTACCACGTGTGTGTCTGGTGCCTGTGGAGGTCAGAAGAGGGGGTCAGGTCCCCTTGAACTGAAGTTAGGGATAGTTGTGAGCCACCATGTACATATGTGCGTGTGCGTGCATGCATGTATATGTGTGTGTCTGTGTCTGGGGATCTGAACTCAGGTCCTCCAAAAGAGCAACAAGCACTCTTAATCACTGAGCTGTATCTCCAGCCCAGGAGCAACCCATTCTTTTGTTTTGTTTTGTTTTTGTTTTTCTGAGATGGTTTCTCTGAGACAAGGTTTCTCTGTGCAGCCCTGGCTATCCTGGAACTCACTTGTAGACCAGGCTGGTCTCGAACTGAGAGGTTCACCTATCTGTGCCTCCCGAGTCCTGGGATTAAAGGCGTGTGCCACATCCAGCGGAACAACCCNTTTTTATGACACCCATTCATCCTCTATTCCAGCCCGCCCCTGGGTACTGTCCGTTTTCCTCTGTCAANGAGTCTTCCATCCATTTCTCTTCACCAGCTGGAAGCTCAGAAGGGAGCCAGAAAAGCAAGAATAAGAAGAGAGATGGAAGAAAAGAGTACCAGGAGCCTAAGGCTGTCNTCTGGGAAGTGTTGGGGTGTGGTAGCCGTTCTGTGGACTGTAGTGTAGCTGCTGGAATGAAGCGAACAAAAAGTAAATGGGCATGGTGGCCTGTGCCTGTAATCCCAGCACTCAGGAGAACGGGGCTGGAGCAGCTGGCATCTCAGCTACATAACTAGTTTGAAACCAACTTGGGTCATATGCGATCTGGTCTCCCGAACACAAAACTAAAGTAATAACTAAAGAAATCAATCAGCAAAACTCAAAATATGCCCCAGGGTTAGTGGTTCAGTGCAGATCATTTCTCACCGTCTCCTCCGACCGCGCAAGAGCCCTGTGAGGTGGTGTCATGGTAGATGAGTCTACCAGCCTCGGAGAGGCTGAGGGTCACATCTTTTTGATCCACGGTGACACTNTTCCCATCTCCCGGCAACACTGTTTTCATGGAAGACTGTTACCCCTGGGCATAGGCTTAGGAATCCCCAGATGAGGGAGGACCCTGTGCCTGGCTCAAAAGTCTGTTCCCTGCCTTGTCCTTCATGCTACTCTGCACCCCATCCACCCTTCCCAGAGACTTGTTCCATTTGCACACACGGAAACCATGGGCAGACTTAGCACCTTGTGGGAACAAAGACATGGGATATGGGGGAATATGGTCCTTTGAACATACTCTGTGTCTACTACTGTTCAGCTCAGCACTGTCCTAACAATTTCTTATCTTGTCCATCTAATTCCTATGTCCTTGCAATTTCAATTAGCTGAGCCACTTTTTATAAAAGTGTGTGTGTGTGTGTGTGTGTGTGTGTGTGCTATGTGTGTATGATGCCCTCGGAGGCCAGAAGAGGACACCAGATAATACCCTGGAGCTGGAGTTACAGATGGTTATGAACTGCCTGATAGGTGCTAGGAATTGAACTCAGGTCCTCTGGAAGAATAGCGAGTGCTCTTGACCACTGAGCCATCTCTCCAGGCCACTAAGCTGCTTAACTTGAACCACTTCCGCTTCTGAGCAGGTTCAGGCCCTGCATTTGAACCCCAGCACCACATATAAACCTGCTCCGCTTCACCTATTATCAGAAGTGAGGGTAAGCTTCCTTTGGCCTTGGAGGCCGTCACGATTACCTTGCTTCAGCACCCTGCCCCCAGGCTCCAAAAGTTCCCAAGCAAGAGTAGGAGGATGTCTTAGTTACCTTTCCATTGCTGTGAAGAGACACCATAACCAAAGTGACTTATAAAAGGAAGCATTTAATTGGAGGCTTGCCTANAGTTTCAGAGGTCAAGTTTCACGTCGAGGAGCATGACAGCAGGCAGGCATGGTGCTGGAACAGTAGCTGAGAGTTTACGTCTGATCCACAAGCAGGAGGCGGAGAGATAGACACACAGACACAGACACGNAGTGACTGACAGGCAGACAGACTGGGCCTGGACTTCTGAAACCACACAGTGACACACCTCCTCCAACAAGGCCACACCTCCTAATCCAAAACAGTTTGAACAACTAGGGACCAAGCATCCAAATTTGTGAACCTATGGGCCGTTCTCATTCAAAATACCACAGAGGGTAATGTCCACCTGATGTACTACAGGACAGCTTGTATCTTTTCCGCTTAGCACAAGGCCACCTACCTCATCATTCCTGACCCCTTTCCTGTGGCAGAGACTCCCTGAGGGCCACACACAGCCTAGCTCAGCCACACTGGAAACAAAGCCATGGAGATTAATGGGAGGGGTCCCAGGCCCGGCGGAGAGGAGTAGGGAGGGGAGTGATCAGTAGTGGGAAATTAATAGAGGAAGGCACTGTTGGTTCTGCTCAGCTGTAACTAAGCAGACTGCCCTGAT
Source organism: Neotoma lepida (assembly GCA_001675575.1). Classification (NCBI taxonomy): domain Eukaryota; kingdom Metazoa; phylum Chordata; class Mammalia; order Rodentia; family Cricetidae; genus Neotoma; species Neotoma lepida. Next base: position 2,219,448 of record LZPO01029788.1, read on the forward strand.
GCCTGGGATGAGGAACTGCATAGGGAGGGCCAGGGGTTATGAAGAGGACCGCAGAGAGGCCTGCAGGCAAAAGAGGCTACTGGCTTTTGACCAGAGGCTGCCAGGTGACTAATTTGGTAATCAGAGACCTAAGAATTAGAGACAGGGCAGGGGGCAGGTCTGGCACTTGTTCTAACCTGAAGATGCCACCCACTGAGGGCTGGGTTCCAGGTGCTCTCCACACCTGGCTCTACAGAAGAATTGAGAATTGAGGTCCAGCGTTCCAACACCTCTCCCACCCACCCCCATTTCCCATTATTAACATCTGTCATTTTTATGCCTCCTTAGTAATAACTGATGGGCCAGATGCAGCACCCCAGGGTTGTCTGGGAAGACAGAGCACTTCACCTCTCACGGAGCAAGAGAAAGACCCCAAGGCCACCGTGGGGTTGGGGTGCAGGTGACATGGGAGGTTGGAGAGGCCAGCATGGAGTAGAGACCAGGTCCCAGTGGTTACAAGAGACCAAGTCTCTCCTGTTAGTGTTTTCTCCAAGCCACAGGCCCTGGCCTCAGGAGCTCCCAGTCCATCCCCCACCTCCCACCCCCACCATGCACCACTCTCTCACNCTCAGCTGGCCTCCTCCTCATCTATCCCCGCCAGGCCTGTGCAGCAGCTCAGACAGGCCTCATCAATCAGTCCTTCCTGGCCCTTTTATCACTTTGTCGAGCTTCCCAAGGCACGCAGTTTTCTATGGGCAGCTCGTGGGGCTGTGGCCCCGGTGCCTTATCCCTTCCAGGGGTGGAGTTACAGGGTCTGCACCTAAGCAGNAATTCTCTTNGGTCTGCCCTGATTGGGCCTGGCCATCTGCCCTTCCTGCCTAGCTTTTCTGCCATTGATTATCTGAAGATGAGTGGCCAGCCCCCTGCCTCCTGGTGATTGTTGGTAGCCATCCCCTTCCTCGTCCCAGGTCCAGGGTGATTGTCTTAAGAGGATTGCTAGCATCCCCCAAACATCTTGACTGTCCCAGTTACCTGTCGCCCAGATATACCTAGGGGTGGAGCAGCCCCCAAGGGCTCAGAGCTCGGCATAGTGGCTTTGTGGGATTTTTCCCAGTATTCTTCATCCTTCCTTCCAAAGCTTCGAGAGCAGATAGTAGAAGGCAAGAGGTTCAAAGGTGAAACTCCTTGACCCAGGTCCCCCAGATGGTCATGTCACTGTATTTTTTGTTTTTGTGGTCCCTTATGTTTCTGAGACTGTAGGTCCTTTGTTATTTTACATTCACTCATGTGGTTACTGGAATCAGTGTCTCTCCCCTGACTGTAACCTCCATGAGAACAGGCATTTAGGACTGCTCTGCCTATTACTGTTGCCCAGTGCTTTGCCCGATGATACACACTGGAGGCTGATATGTATTAGAGCTCATACACATTAGATACTCAATAAATCTCGTTAAGTTATTGATGAGTAAGTTATAGATGGAACATTCAATCATCCATCCATCCACTCACTTAACAATGGTTGAGTAGCAGGCCCTTTGACGGGTCCTGGGATAAAAGGATAAATCAGATGTAGTCTCTACCTTTAAGGAAATCAATCTGGTGGGGAAGATAGACTTGCAAATTAAAAATTACACCATGACAGGGAAAATGCCAGAACAGTGCGATGTGCCAGGTGCTGCGACACAGTGGAGGCCATAAGCCCTGACTCGAGGGACAGGGCCGAGAAGTGGCAGTATGCTTTCCTTGAGGGTTGGTGTGAGTAGGAAGAGGGAAGGGCCTTCCTAGACTAAGGGGTGTCAATGTAGAAGAGGCCTCCTTTGTACAGGGAGTCCATCAGGCCGGCCAAGTTTTGACCCATCACCACACAGGAGCCTGCTGGTTCCCATGCATTCCCTCAGGCTCCAGGATGAGGAGGATCACACCTGAGGCTGATCAGGGTATGAAGACTTCCCCTTCCTGTCATTCAACTTGATGGGCTGCTAGCAATCTCTTCTGCCAGGGAGTTCCACGAGTTGAGCCAATTTGAAACAATCTTATGAGATTTCTTGAGCCCAAATGCCACCTATCTCGTCTGCTCACTGCACTGTCTCATCTTAGAATTCCACTCAAGACGTCATCAAGTTGCAGGTCACAGCTGTCTGCAGGCAATTTCATGCACCTTCTGGGAGCTGTTTCTTCTTCATTNCCGTCATCCTCTTTTAAAGATTGTGTGTGTCTGCGTGTGTGTGCCTGTGTGTATCTGTGTGTTTGTGTGGTGTGTGTCTGTGTGTGTGGGGGTGTATGTGGGGGTGTTCGTACCTTTGGGCACAGAGGCCAGAAGAGAGCGTCAAATCCCTCAGAGCTGGAGTTATAGGCATTTTGCAGGGCACCTGACTTGTTATGTGAGTACTGGCATCTGGTCCTTAGAATTGAGCAGCAAGCACTTGTAATGACTGAGTCATCTCTCTGGTCCCCCTTCCTCTTTGTCAGGGACTCAGCATCATCTGATGCATGTGCCTCTCCTATTTGCTATTGTTTAGGTTNAAGGTGATACACGCAAACACACAGGTACTAAATGAAGCAAGGCTGTGGACTGTAGGNGTCTCCAGAGAAATAGCCTTGAGTAGAAAGAAGTACCAGAGGGAAAAAATAATGTCTCCTTTCTGTGTGGGGTCGAGCAGGGACCTATAGATAATAACTCAGGAGATGTAAATTGGGCTTGCAATGGAAAATGGTCCCACAATACAGTGACAAATATCACTCAGATGTGGTATGAGCTCAGCATTGAGAGACAAGCCAGTTGTTACTCCTTGAAGTCTGGAGTAATTTGTTTTGCTTTTTTTTTTTAAACAGAGTCTCCTTAGCCTGGAACTTGTTATGTAGGCCTGGCTGGCCTGGAACTCACAGAGATCCACCTGCCTCTGCCTCCCAAGTGCTGGGATTTAAAGGCGTGCACCATCATGCCTGGCCAAAGTCTGGAGTAATTTTGAAAGAGGGAACCTAGTTTGGGCCTAAAAATTTTTGTGGATTTACCTTTTATGCCACCTACTAACACATGCAAGCAANTGGCCCCACCTAGAGGGGGCTTCTGGGTCCATTTCCAGCACTCTTTGCATGAATTTTATTCTTGCTTGTGTCTTTACAGAAAACAGCACAGAAATTATGCTTTTAATACCTAAAAGTTATGACAGTTCAGTGTTTCAAACACCTCAATATCCAGTTTCTTCCTTCCCACACCATGTACATTATTTATACACCAGGGCTAGAGTCTAACATCTCAACCCAGAAGAAGACAAGAACTTGGAAGCGGGAACGTTCTATGAATGGAATGAGCAGAAACCAACTGTCAAAACAGATTTAAAATCACAACTCAGTGTCANGGGCCTTTCTTGTGAAGCAGTCCCTGCAAAGGTGGGTGGGATGCCTAACTTCACAGGGTGAAAGGGGTTTTGTGGTTGGCCTGGGAATCCAGGAGCAGAGGACTCCGTAAGGCTGTGTGCCCCTGTTACCAATATAAAGACTCGGGGAGGGACATCTGCAGAGAGACCNTCAATATGGACAGCTCTCCTCTGCAGNCAGAAGTCCCCCAGTCCATCCTGGCTCCTTACCTATGGCCATGCTTCTGGGCATACAGCTGGCATGAAGCTCTGAGTNCCTGCCTGCAGCTTAGTGTAGGATTTTCACTGGCCACCTGCCTTGCTTTCTTTTGAGCTTTTCCCTGTTTCTTCCTTGTCACACATCCTTGATACATATGCATAGCCCAGGCCTGCTTTAGGTTTGGCCTTTTAGGAATGTCTAGGTCAAGGTGAGGCCAGGTCTGTGGCTTTCAAGCTGCACCATGTTTCTNCAAAGCAGGCACATGTGAACCAATAGGCTACAATAAGTTCTCAACCTGTGGGTCATGACCCCACACAAGAGTCGGATATCAAATATTTACATTACAATTCAAAATTACAGTTATGAAGTGGCAACGAAATAATTTTATGGTTGGGGGTCACCACCACATGAGGAGCTGTATTAAAGGGGCATAGCATTAGGAAGGTTGAGAACCACTGCTCTATAAGAAGCTCTAGCAGAAGGAAGCCTTAAACAGCAGGTCAAAGTCATAGGCAGAAGAGTCAGAATGCTTCAGAAACANAGGCCCCAGGGTGCAAGAGCTCTGAGTAAGGATTTGAGCTCCCCAGTGCTACAGTGAGCCACAGCGTTGGTGAGAAGTGCCCCCTCTCTCAGGGTGTAGGGCCTACACATCGATACCTGTGGTGTTGCCCACCTCTGCAAAGGAGGAACCTGTAGGGCAGCATGGCATGAGACAGGGTGGGGGAGAAACCCAGTCTGAGACTTGCCCCGTTTAGTCTGGAATCTGGCCGTCAGTGGGTAGGGCAGACAATGCAGAGGTTACATGTGGACCAGCAGAGCAATATATTCACACAGCAGGACCCAAGGTCCGGGCCTGCGAGAAGGAACAGATGGAGAGGGGGAGGACCTGCTGAGTCCTGGGGGGCTCAGGACACCAGAGCTGGTGTGCGGGGCCAAGTCACAGCTGCNTCAGGCTGTGGACTTATAGCAACAGGCTTCAGGCATGGGCTGGTNGAGTCCACAAGGGGAGTGAGTGGCAAAGGAAGACTCTAGGGAGCAGAGAGTAAGGGGCAGGCTTGGACAGCCAAGAGTCACCAAGGGATGGGGTGGCAGGACCTTGATGTTGGAGTGGCAAGAAGGCTCCAGAGGCAGGCTGTTAGGATGAGGAAGAGGAAGATAAANTCAGGAGTAGGTCCAGGATGTCTCAGCATAGTCCAAAGCTATGGCCAGAACCGGCCTGTGTCTAGAGTTGATGGGGTAATCAAGGGCCTGTGGTGTAGAGAAGAGAGACAGAAGCCAGGCCTGGCCTGGCCTCAGAGAGAATTCCCTGCACCACAGGCCCTGAGTGAGAGGAGCAGAATCTCAGGGTTCCAGAGCCAGCCCCTCTTGACCTAAGCCATGTCCTCCAGCTGTGGCGGGCTGAGCTTCTCGGCTGGCCTGTCTTCTTCCATGGCTTCCTCCTCTTCTGGCTTCTCAGCATTCCTGGTCAGGCCGTCAGGCCCCGATACAGTCCCCAGGACCTTGGTGCTGTGCTCTTGAGCTTTTGCTCGGAGGGCCGCGATGCTGTTCTCCCTCAGTTCCTCCTGGGAGATGGCTGCCTGGGCATCCGGGGCCCGCTCCTCCTGCTCCATCTTGTCGAGCTTGGGCAGCGTCTGCCGTTCCACCTCAGGCTTCCTTCCCGACTCAGCGGCTGCCTCCAGCGACTTTTTGTGCATCCCTAAAAAGAATTGTTGGTATTCGGGTTTAGAAAAGCGCCTGGGAAAGCCATCTTGAACTGAAAACGGCAAAGATAGAGAGAGGCCAGAATTAAGGAGGAGCACAAAGCCTTTCTTCACATACCACAGTCAAGTCCCACAGCTGGACCAGGGCCGGGGGTGGGAGGGTGGCTGATGGGGGTACAATTTCAGGCCACCAGCTGGGAACCAGGCCTTCAGCAGGATTCTCGCCACCAAACCCCCAACATGTCCTTCCTTTCAAGGCATCTCCCNTATCCCTTTGTCATAGGGTTCCAGGTTCTAGGACCCCAAGATAAGCTGATGCCTAGATGGCAGTTGATAGATGGCAGATGGGGAGGTTTGGGACAAAGAAGATCTTGGGCAAAACTAGAGAGGTGGCCCAAGGGACATAGGAGTCCCCTTAACTCACAAAGGGAGATATTTCATTCACTGTAAGCCCATTTTTAGTCAGGGAGAAAGGAGTACAGACTCTAGGGCAAAGGCCAGATCTTCCTCATGGGACAAAAGAAGCCAGTGACTCCAGAATGGGAGTCTTGACACCCAGGAGGTAGGTGCAAAGGATGGCCCCAGAAAGATGGGATAGCCTGCTTGGAAGACCTCTCTCCCATTGGGTCACTGTGGCCTAGGTCTTCCTACCCAGTGTTCAGTTCCCTCCCCCAGGGAGCCCGCTCTCCTCACCACAGGGGCAGGGCCCCAAGGAGGGTGCGGGCTCTTACCCAGTAGCCACGGGGCACAGGAGTCCATGATGCCATCCTTGGCAGACTTGAGGATNGACTCAGGCAGNGGGATNGAGTGCCGCACCATGGCCCCGTAGAGCCCGTACTCAGCCATGACACTGCTTCGGCCCCAGCACTTTTCTCTCTTCCTCCACTTGGCTCTGCGGTTCTGGAACCACACCTGGCAGTGCAGAGAAATGGTCAGAGCTGTGNTCTGAGAAACTCCAGGCCCTAGACTCTTACCCCTGTCTGCCTCAGGGGGTTCTTAACCCAGCCCCCCATCCCACCGAGTCCCCGAGGTATGATGATGACATCAAGACTTGAGATGACCATGGGCAAAATGGGTCCATCTGTTGTTTTAAATCAAAGTCATTCTGGGGAGATCAGCTTGGGACACTTCCAGACAAGGCCCTGCAGNTAGGCAGCATGGTCCTCAGTTTGCAGCGAGGATGTCCACGCAAATATGAAGGTTTGCAGACGCTCACACCTTCAGTGTACAGGTGTGTCTTGCCTCCTGACATTGCAACAGGACAGTATTATTTATGAAGTTCTGGCTGGAGTACCACACAATCAAATTTAAATAAAAATATAAAAGCCAGCCAGGCGGTGGTGATGTATGCCTTTAATCCTAGCACTCAAGAGGCAGAGACAGGCAGATCTCTGTGAGTTCGAGGCCAGCCTGATCTATAGAATGAGTTCCAGGACAGCCAAGGCTACACAGAGAAACCCTGTCTCAATGAGCCACCCCCCCCCCAAAGCCTAAACCTTACCATGTTTTAATTAAGTTTACAATTTTGTGTTGGGTAACATTCATAGCTGTCCCACCCACAGGCCATGCCTGTAACAGACCCTCTGATTTGTGAAAGGNCAAATTCCAGGAACACTGCCTGTTCTTCCAAAGGACCCAGGTTTGATTCCCAGCACCCACTGAGTTCACAGCCTTCTGTAACTCCAGTTCTAGGGGTCTGACACCCTCTTCTGGCCTTTGCAGGTACCAGGCACACAAGAAGTACATGGGGATACACATAGGCAAAACATCCATACACATTAAATGAATTAAGATTTTTTTTTTCCAAGACAGGGTTTCTCTGTGTAACAGTTCTGGCAGTTGTTTTGTTTTGTTTTGTTTTGTTTTTTTAAAGAGCAAATTCCCTGGCTCTGTTATCTGCCACAGTCTGGGAAGAGTACAAGAGAGTGAGTCTGTGGAGCCCAGAAGAGTGGGTGGTACACTTGGAGGCATCACCACCCAGGTGTCTGGGAGTCTGGCAGCAGGTAGCAGACTTCTTGAATACTGATCTGCCATGTTGCCCTGATCTCTCCCAACCGAGCCACTGTAGCCTCCCACATACTTTGCTGCCCTAAACTTTCATTTCAGGCCTAACTTTGAATGGAATTTTGGAAAGGTGGGTGACATTCCTGGGTCAGGTAAAGAACATGACATTCTCTAGAGCATTAGGGCAGGGAAGAGTAGAGACCTAGCAGAGGGCTTGGTAGGTGACATCCTAGAGACAGAATATTTGGCCCCAGAGTTGATTGGTATGGGCTGAATATGAATAACACTGGGGTCCCTTGGGGGTGTCTGCAGCTTCAGCCTCATCATCATCATCATCGTCGTCGTCGTCGTCATCATCACCATCATCATCATCACTGTCATCATCGTCGTTGTCATCATCATCATCATCATCATCATCACCATCATCATCATCATCATCTCCAGGGCTAGGGATGGAACCCAGGGCTTGCTCATGCTAGACAAGCACTCTATCACCGAATTACATCCCCAATCCCATTGCAGCTTCCAGGAGGAAATCCACACATTCAATCCTACTCAGGAGACCAGGATGTCTCCTTCTCCCCCAAGCAGCCTTCCTGAGTGAGACAGGCTGCTGACAGAACCCAGAGTTTCCCTACCCTTGTCCTTGATGCTCTCTGGGAAACTGGTGGGCCTGGAAGGCCCCAGGCACCTCTGATCCCATCTTGACCGCGGGGTAAGAAACTAGGAACAGAAAACCAGCTTCCTGGGCGCTTTCCATCCACTTGCCTCCGGCGCCCCCGCCCTTCCCTGCGGACCCCTCCCCCGCCCTGGGCGGCCAAGGTATCAGCTTTTGATGAAAAATTGCTCCTGCTCTATTCAGGAGGCGGCAAAAGAAGAGTCACCCCCAGGGGCAGCCCTGGGCTGATTGAAAAATAAGTTAATTTCAGCTTGAATCGATGGGCCTCAGGCACTGAAATATCACGGGAAATTAAAGCGGCTTCTCTCCCGGGAGCCACGGCATTGACCCGCACTAATTAATACTGGGGAGGCAGTGATCGCCTCACCGTGAGCTGCTCCCCCTCCCCGGGGGACCCCAAACACTTCTCATTTAACTAATTAGACGGGGAAAATTGGGTGTTAATTTGTTTAGGATTTTTTCCCCCTCTTCCCCTCGGCAGCTCCCTCCCCGGCCCCCGCCCGGTGCGGGGGCGCGGAAATGAATGCGGGGCTCGCCGGCAGATGGCTGCCCCGGTCACTCTGCAATCTTCTCCGACTTGATTGCTTGATTAGGTCGTTAGCACATTAAAAAAAAAAATTGCTTGCCGTCTGGCGCTGGCGTGATGAGTGGGACGCGCGGCAGCGCCTGGGTAATTTATCTTTTTATACGGCAAAGAATTTGATTTCAATCTGCAGATATATGGGGCGCCTTTGACACCTGTTTAACTTCGCGCTGCTGACAGCTTAACCCTTTGCTGCCTGGGCAGCGCGGAGCCAAGCAAGGCNCGGATGCGGGGCTCCGGAGGCCGCGCGCGCTGGCGTTTCCCGCCATCGCCGCCAGGTGGCGCAGTGAGCGCTGATCGTCCCTTAGCCGCGTAGTCTGGAGTAGGGCCAGCCACAGCCAGCAGGGGGCGCTCCTGGAGCTACCCAACCAGTTAGGTGCNCCATAGAGATGCCTTCTCTCCCCCTGGGAAAGACTGTACCTTTCACACCACCTTAAGTTAACCCATACAGCCATGTCTGGGGACCTATTCCTTTGCAAATAACCAGGAGCCTCTAAAAATAGGAAAGGGCCAGATGCAGTGGTGCACGCCTTTAATCCCAGCACTGGGGAGAAAGAAGCAGGTGGATCTCGGTGAGTTTGAGGTCATTCTGGTCTACAGCGTGAGTTCTAGGCCAGCCATGGCTACATAGTGAGACTGTCTCAAAAACAAACAAACAAACAAACAAACAAATAGAAATAAAACCAACATGGGAACATCACTGCCTCAGAAGCTACTATTCTCCCTGCCCTCACAGTGACCAGAAGCTTCAGAGCGCCATTGCTGGACCCTTCCTGGATGGCGGCACCTGCCAGAGAGCCACACTTTTGCCACACACCACCTATTGGAATCCACAGTTCCTGTTTAGATCTGGGGAGCAAAGCTACAAGACCTCCTCCTGGTATCCCAACTCTCTGGGAAACTCGGGGAAAGAGTTCATATAAAATGATGGCCACTAGGGGCTGGAGATTAAGAGCACTGGCTGCTCTTACAGAGGCCCTGAGTTCAATTCCCAGCAAGCACATGGTGGCTCACAATAACTAGATCTGGTGGCCTGCAGGCATACATGCAAGCAGAACACTGTATACATAATAAATAAATCTTTTTTAAAAAGGTGATGGCCACTAGATGGCTGTCCTCTGTGCATCAGAGTTNTGAGCCATGAGGATGGCCTACTTGTCCTGCCCTGGCCTCACTCTGTGTTTAGGTCCTTCTCAAGGCTGCCTGCCTGTTTTCCATGGTGTCTGCCCACTGTCTGCCCTATCTGGGTATGAGGTTTGTCTGGGGCTCCTCTTGTTCCATCTCCCATCTATACACGCTTGGTCCCCATCTACAAAGAACCCACTTGTTTCAAACTTCTCCCGACACAGGCAAAATCTAAAATGACTAACTTGTATACAAATATAAGTGACTTCCAGTTTCCTCGACCCCTCAGACCAGTGTATAATAGATGGTGACAGATCCCACCCACCAAAAATATGAATGGAAACAATCCATATGCCTCCAGGCCAGGAGATGGCCAGTCCAGCAGGAACACAGTGCTTTGGAAGTCATCAGGGTCATAAATCCTTAAACAGAATCCCTGCAGCCAGAGAATATCTGGGATTTTAGAAACTATGTAGCCTGGACTAGAGAGCTGGCTAGCAGTTAAAGAGCACATGCTGCTTCTTCAGAGGACCTGAGTTCAGTTCTCAGCACCCACAGTAGATGGTTCACCACCTCCTGTAACTATAGCTACAGAGGTAGCCAATGCTCTTTTACAGCCTACCAAGACACAGGCACACACAGAAATAAAAGCAAATCTTTGAAGAAAGTATGTGTAGCCGGTCATGAAGGCACAGACTAGTAATCTCAGCACTCGGGAGACAGAGGCAGACAGATGAGGAGTTCAAGGCCAGGCTAGGCTATATAGGAAGTTTAAGACCAGCCTGGGTCAAATAAGACCTTGTCTCAAAACTCGAGAAGGAAGGAAGGAAGGAAGGAAGTTTACATGTAGCACATGTTAATACCACTCTGCCCCAGAGCACCATGTAATCGTATCCACCAGCCTCAGTTTCTGCAGCCAAACACACCCACACTAAGAGATGTGTAAACTGCACAANGTCTGGTCTGCTTTTGCCACCAAGTGAGCTTTGATGCTAAAATCATTAAAGACCTTTCCATTTTCAGCACAGCTTGGACTGAGGAATTCTGGAGAAGGCACTGTGGAATGCTCAGATAACAAAACACTCCTGGCTGCCCTCCATGGAANGTGTATCCCCTAGGTGGCCCAGGAAGTGCTGGAGGTGGGGCAGGGCTGTCAGGTAGGAAGAACATTTTAGGAACTAAAGAAGGGGTACAGATTTGCGGGTCCGTTCTGGGCTCATAAACAGAGCCCCCTTTCCTGGCTCTCCTCTGGCAAATGAATCACTAGTGTGGAGATCAGCTTTCACCCATGACGCTCTCCCAGGGGAACATGGCTGCCAGCTGGTAGCTCGAACCTGGANCCTCAATTATGAGTTCCTAGAATGCCTGGCTCTCTGTGAAGACCAGATGTGGCTCCAACTTATGGAGGAAAACCTGGACAGCCAAAACGATTTTGTTTTAGGGCAGCTGGCATTAAAATAACTGCCTTGGAGGGAAGCGGATAAAGGATTAGTGAGCCATTTTCATAGCTCCCATCTCTTGTCTTGATGGAAGCAACCAGCATGTATGCAGAGCTTAAAGGTCACTACACTTGGGGCTGGAGACATGGCTCAGAGGTTAAAAGCACTGCCTGCTCTTCCAGGGAACCTGGGTTCTATTCCCAGCACCCACATGGTGGCTCACAACTGTCTTCAGGAGATCCAGAACCCTCTTCTGGCCTCAGTGGGCACCAGGACCACATGTGGTGCACAAACGTGCATGGAGGCAAAACACCCATCCACATAAATTAAATTAATTTAAAATCTTTTAAAAATCGCTGCACTTGATCTCAGCCAAAAGCAATCCGAGCTGAGAAGTGTGTGATCTTAGGTTCGTCCAACAAAAAACTGCAATCGGCCTT
>LZPO01029788.1:2245618-2259436 GCA_001675575.1 Neotoma lepida
TCTCTCCACCAAGCCCTCCCGAGCCTGGACGACCGCCCCATCCCTAAGCCCAGGCTGACCCTTCCCGGGTCTGCTTCTGAAATCAGAGATTTTGAACAAATTTCGTTGCAATAAAGGCCAAGGCCCAGGCGCACTGGCAGGCGGGGACGTGGGAGAATGAGGCGGGCACTGAGGATTCAGGGACCCGGGTTGGTACTCTTAGCTCTGCCCTGTCAAGTCCAAGTCCCAGGTCAAAAAGTTGACCTAAGGAATGAAGGCTTGTTATAGGGGAGCGGGGGCTCTGGAAAGGTCTGGAGACTGCGGGTTCGTTGTCTCCTTGGTGGCATCCACAGAATGTTTTTCAGTTTGAGTTCAGAGAGCCTGCGACGAACCACTTTTCGTTTCTTTCTACATTTAATACATAATAAACAATGGCACGAAAAACCTGCGGAATTACTGAGAGCCGGTGAGCTAGAACACACCGCCAGGAAAGTGGCCCTGAAAGGGCGAAGGGGAATTCATCCAGGGTCCCTGATTCAGAGAAAAATCAGGATCGAACACAGGGTGCGCTTAGGTTGGATCTGATGGATGCCCTTTGGCTGCCGTGGTGGCTTTATTTCCCCAATTCGTAGGAGAAGGAAATCGAACCTCAGCTAAGCAATACAGGGGTTTGAAACGGAGAAGATGGGAGGAAAAGGGGACAACTTTGGACACAGGGCAAGAGCCAGGGCTGGCTCCTCTTTCCTGTCCCGCAAGCGCTCGGGGTAGCCTCAGGCTTCAGGAGAGCAGGTCCTGCCCAAGGCCCGGGCACCGTGCAGCAGCAGAGCTGGGGCCCTCCAGCTAGCTCCCTAGCAGATGATGCGACAAAGACTCAGCCACCCGGAGCCCAGCATCCAGTGGGGCCCCCAACCCAGAGATGGGATCGAGCAGGGCCAGACACTAGTTCACAAGAACTGAGCAGGGGTCGGACAAAGCTGAATCTGAAAACCCTCTGAGTCCGGGTCGCTGGCCGGGGCCCTCTGACTCTAGGCCTGGGCTGAGGTCGGTTGGCCTGCACGAACTTTTCCTCCTGGGGGAGGTCGCGGCCGGCTGGCGAGAGCCGACGGCGCAGGGCTGCGGCTCTCCCAAGCAGTGTGGCAGGCGAGCAGCCTCGCCCTCACCTACCCGAGCTGGCCGTCTGGCTGGTGTCCAGCGGCCCCGACGCTCTGCCTAGTGGCTGCAAGTGGACGCTCTGCGGATCAGACAGCACTTCCAGGAAGGTGGGCTGCGCGTAGAAGCCGGGAAGCCCCCCGGGCCCCAGCAGCCCCATGCCGCCCACTCCTGCCGGGCTGAGCACCGAGCGTGCAGCCAGCAAGTGCCCGGGGGCCAGGCCGTCGAGGGCAGCCCGCGGGTGGGAGCTGGGAGGCTCCTTGTTCAAGCCTAGAATCTCCTGGATGCCGAACCCTGTGCACCTGGCCGGGGCGCCCCCCGAGGTACTCTTGGCCACTGTCTCGGATTTGGGCTTGCTCAGCGCTTCCCCTGCTTTCCCCGTCATCTCCCGGTTCTTTGGAGGGGCTGAGGCCGCGGGTCTTTTGCTCCCCCAACCCCCCCGCCGGGCTCCCCGTTTCGCGAAGTTGGTCCCAGGTGCCCCCTCCGGTGTCTAATGCTCTGGAGCCCCAAGGAGATTCCCTTTTTATCCAACCAGGCGGCTGCCCAAGTGGGGTCAGAGCTGAACAGCCAATCACCGGGGCCAGGAGCGATTAGGAATTCCAAAAAGCTGGCAGCTCCCGCCGCCACCGGCACCAAGGGGCCAGGGCGCTGCAGGCCCAAGTGTGGTGGACTCTGCAGGGTGCTCTTGGGCAGGGATCCTGNGGGATGCGGTGGGGNGGAGGTGAAATAGCTAGGTCTGAGGTTGTTCCAGGAGGCACAGTGGATGGGGGCTTTGAGTTGTATAACCTGCCTGGGACCAGTCCCGAGGTTAGCTGGGACAGATCCCTGGTATAGGTTTGGGGGGCGTTAGGATGGACTGCAGACAGAGGCTAGGGGCTAGGAGACCTCTCTTCCTTAACTCAGCAGGCTCAAATAGACTCAAAAAATGGGACAAGGAAGGCTGGAGGGTCCTGAACTGTGTGGTGGGAATGGGGGGATACAGGAATTGGCTTAAGCGGAGAGAGGAAGATATGTGGGTAGGACTTGTCTCCCCAGTACAGAAGAGCTGCTCAGTAAATATTGGGCCAACTTAGAGGGATCAGGAACAGGATCAGGCCCTAGGGGAAAGAGGAACAGCTAGGATTTTCTTTGACAACAAATATTGGGGTTCCTCCCCTCCCCTTTTCATCCTAGCTCACCCTCCTTGCCCAATCTTTCTTTCCCTTTCTTCCTGGTTTTTAAAGACTGAACCTCTCTATATAGTCCAGGTTGTTCTCAAATTCACTACTCTCCTGCCTTATCCTCCCGAGTGCCAGGATTTTATCAGGGGCCAACTTGACCAGCCAACTGTGTATTTCTGAAGATCTTCTGAGACTAAGCTCGAAGTGTGCCCAACTTCACTCAAAGATTGTATTTATTCTGTCTTCCAGTCATTCAGTCAGCAGCTTTGAGTCAGAAGCTTGGAGTTCTGCAGCGAACCAAATAAGTAAGGCAAGGGGGCCTCCGGCCTGGGGCGTTCACCGCGGGAGCTGGGATTGCCCATGTAGAAGAGGAAAGAGAAGGAAGGAAGTACAAGTAAGCAGCTTTCCCNGAGTGGGGCCCCTTTGACCTCCTCCTCCTCCAGTAGCTACAGAAGGGCGGTCAGGGGTACCAACCGTGCCAGCTGAAACGTAAGGAGAAGTGTGGGGACACTGCTCCCGGCAAGCTGGGAGTCTTACCTGGAGAGCAGATAGGCTGGATTCCTGAGTTGGAGGCAGGGCTATTGGTTTCTCACATCTTGCTTCAGGTCTCAGATCAGAGTGTGGTCCAAGTGTCACTTGCCAAGGTGAACATGTGTCCATACCTGCTATAGACCCTTCAGTTAGTGCCTCTGTCACCTTCCAGAACTGGGATTATCTTATTTAATTGGGACTTCCCTACCCACTGTGCAGAATATACAATGATTTTTAATAAGTGTTTCTTTGATTCGAAGACACCCTCAAAAGGAAGGTAAAGACAGAGTCGGTTACTTTGGGCAGAAAATGGAAAATCAGACTGGCAGATTTCATTCAGAATGTTTGGGCTTCTGAGCTGTGACCCTCCAAAAACGGGGCTCTCTCTCGCCATCCTCTGTCTGCTGCCATGGTGTCTGGTACTCTCTGTGGCCTCCATAGGGCCAGACTGAGAGGTCAGAGACACTACAAAGGGTGTGGAAATTGGCTTTGTTGAGCTGGGTATGGCAGCGCACACTAATGCGAGCACCTGGGGGGGGGGTTGGAGGCAGAAGGAACTGAGTTCAAGATCACCATAGCTACACAGTGAGTTCAAGGCCATCCTGGACTACCTAAAACCCTGTTCTCAAAAACAAACAAAGGACTTGGGAAGCAGAGGCCTCTCAGTGAGTTCAAGGCCTCTTAGGGAGTCCTGAGTGAGAACTCTCAGTGAGTTCGAGACCAGCCTGGTCTACAGAGTTCCAGGACAGCCAGCTGTCTCAAAAACAAAAAACAAAAAACAAAAAAACAAAAAACAAACAAACAAACAAACAAAAAAACAAAAAAGAAAAAACAGCAACAAAAACTCCCCCCCAAAACCGAAAACAAACAAACACACCAAAAAACAAAATAGGACCTGAGGATACGGCTCAGTTGGTAAAATGATTGCTGTGTAAACATGAAGATCTGNGTTCAAGCCTCAGCTCCCTGGTAAAAAATGTCTATGGAGGATTGCCTTTTAAAACTCATTATTTGTGTGTTTGTTTTTATTGAAGTGTACCTGTGTAGGGGTGTGCCATATGTGAGTTCAGGTGCCCCTGGAGGCCACAAGACTGCATCAGATCCCCTGGATGCTGGCAGATATCTTTCCATACGTTGTGAATATATGTTGTTCCCATTGGTTAATAAATAAATAAATACATAAGCTGCTTTGGCCGATGGCAAGGCAGCTTAGAGGCAGGTGNGAAAACCAAGGAGAGAGACAGGTAAGAGACAGGCTGGAGAGAGAGATGCAAGCCAGCCACCGAAGAAGCAACAGGTAATGGGATTCAGGTAAAGCTACAGGACACATGGTGACACCTAGATTAATAGTTACGGGTTGAGTTAAGTTAAAAGGGCTAGCTAACAAGAAGCCTGCCATAGGCCATACAATTTGTAAATAATATAAGCCTCTGTATATTTACTTGGGACCAAGCAGCTGTGGAATGAGGATGAGAGAGACTCTTCAGACAGACCGNGGTGCCAGGCAAGACTGGAGAAACTTTCGACTACACCTAGAGCTGGAGTCGTAGGCAGTTGTGAGCTGCCTGATGTGAGTGTTGGGATCCACACTGAGATTATCTGTAATCTGTAATAGCAGGTAGTGCTCTTTTTGTTTTCTTTTTTGTGTGTGGTTTTTCAAGACAATATTTCTCAGTGTAACAGTCTTGACTGTCCTAGAACTTGATCTGTAAACCAGGCTGGCCTCGAACTCACAGAGATCCACCTGTCTCTGCCTCCCGAGTGCTGGATTGAAGGTGCGTGCCACCACACTAGGCTGGGAGCAAGTGCTCTTAACTGCTGAGTCATGTCTTCAAGCCCCAGAAAATTATCTTGATTGTATTAATTGAGGTGGAAATACCCTCCCACTTTGAGTGGTACTGTGTCCTGGCTGAGGTCCTAGACTCTAAGTAAGGAGGCTTGAGAGATGTCTGAGCGGTTAAGAGTACTTACTGCTCTTCCAGAGGACCAGAGTTTGAGTCCTAGCACCCACATGGTGGCTAACAACTGTCTGTAACTCCAGTTCCAGAGGATCCAACACCCTCTTCTGGCCCCCTTGGGTACTGACATACATATAGGCAAAACCTATATACACTTAAAATAAAGTAAAAAGGGGAGGAGCTAAGTAGCAACACACACTCATTAATCTCCGTTCCCTGATTTTGGATGATGCAATATGACCAGATGCTTCAAGCTCCAGCGGTCTTGAATTCTCTGCGAAGATGGACTGTATCTTTGAACCTTGAGCCTGAATAAAGTTTTCTGTATTAAGTTGCTTTTGTCAGAATATTTATCACAACAATAGGAAAAAAAAAACGAAACTTCCTGTCTGGCCTAATCAGCAACCCCCTGGGTCTCAGGGAGAGATCCTATCTAAAAAACCCAGGGTGTCTAGAGAAAGAACCTCCTAGGTTAACCCTCTGTTCTCTAAATGTGGGTGCCCTCACATGCATGCACATTTGCACAGATGTGAAAAATGCACACATGAATTCATGCACACACATAAAAGAAACAAAACAAAATACAGCTAGGCCTTGCTAACAATACTGTTGTGAAGTGTGTCTCCTTCTTCTCACCACTCTGCTGTGGTGCACAGGAGCTAGGATTAGGCAGGGGTGTCACACTGAGCAGAAGACATCTGGGAGACGTATGCCAGGCACTCCGAGGGCACTACAACGCAGTCATTACAATGTCATGTCCACTGCACATAAACATCTTCCCAGCCGCTTAGTACAGCCTTTGGTCCTCACTANATCAGTATTAGGGANTGTGTTTTGGTTTGGATTTTGGTTTTGTGGAGGGCTTCATTGCTAATATTTTGAGGCTTTTGTGAGACGGGGCTCATGTATCCTCACGGCCTCCAATTCCTCTACGTACCCAAGGTTGGCTTTGAACTCCTGATCCTCCTGCCTCCATCTCCTGAGTTCTGGGGTCACGTGTATCTCCCAAAACACCTGGCTTACCACATGTGGAAGTTGGCTTAGCAGGGATCAACAATTTCGAAGTATCTTTCACCTTGTATTCATGAAGTTGGGTTCAAAGCAGGACCACTCACATAACTAACCACACTGTGAACAGACTCCTGGCCTATGCTGAGTGCTGTGCTAGCTTGGAGGGGGAGTGGCCTGGAGGGGGAGGAATTTCTACCTCCTTTCTGTGGAGACAGAAACTTGGGTTCCCCAAGACTTTAGCTAGTGAGTGAACTGCAAAAGCCAGACTTAGCTTCCAACATCTGCACTCAGAAACTGTTCTCTCTAGCCAAGTAGTGGTGGTGCAGGCCTCTAACCCAACACTCAGCAGGCAGAGGCAGGCAGATCTCTGTGAGTTTGAGGCCAGCCTGGTCTACAGAGTGAGTTCCAGGACAGTTAGAGCTGTTACACAGAGAAACCCTGTCTCAAAAAACAAAACAAAACAACAATGAAATAAAACAAAATCCAAAAAAACTATTCTCTCTTGACTCGGTACCTCTCTGGACCTCCTCTCCATGCTCCGTGCCAGCCTGCTCTGGGAGGATGGGTGGAAATGCTATGTTAATGGCATCTGTCATATCTCTGACTTATTGTGAGACAGCCGCGCTGAGCCAGATGCCAGCCGATGGGCAAGGACATGAGTGATGGAGAACAGAGAGTGAGAGATGAAGTTGGCTCTTGCCAGAAGATGAGGATGAAAAATCTCTTGACCAGTCCCCATTTCCGAAGCTGCAAGTTCCCAATGCCAAGGCAACAGTGACGACTCTGTCCCAGGAGTCACGAGCAGGAGTAGCCTCTGATTGTCTGAGAAACACCTTTGCCAGAGGCTCCAGGTGGAGGGAGGGACCAGCATCAGCCAGCAGCCAAAGATATCCTGGGAACTGGGACCCTCAGTTGATTTTAGGGTACAGGGTAAAGGGGGCTGCCCCATTCTGCTTTGATGGTTACTGGCCCACAGCTGCCAGGCTTGGGCTGGACTCTGACTCAAAACATCAGTGGAGCTGGGTATGGTTGTGCAGGCCTCTAATCCCAGAATTTAGGAGGTAGCAGTAGGAAGATTGCAAATTCAAGTAGGAAGATTGCAAATTTTTGGCTACACATCAAGTTTGAGGCCAGTCTGTGCCATATGAAATCCTGTTTTCAACCCCTGTACCTAAAAAGTCATTTGTGAGGTATTGAGGCTATCTATAGAGAAAGATTGTTCCCAAAGCTTGGGTTAGGTCTTGGGAGACGTCTACTGTGCCCTTTCAGACATTTAATCTGATCATGGTGGGTTCAAATTCTGGCTCTGCTTGCATCAAGTCATTTAACTTCTTCCTCAGCTTCAGCTGACTTACCTGTAAAGCAACCGATGTCAGTTGTAGTGAGGCCTGGGGACAGGCCTGTCACCTCAGTACTTGAGAAGCTGATGCAAGAGGATTGCCACAAATTCAGGGTCTGTTTGGGCTATAGTGTGGGAATCTGCCTCACTAAAACAAAGCAACCCAACACAAAACCAACTAACCAGACAACCCCAGAGCTGTCTGTCCCCCCACCCCAATCCTGAGTCCACGCAGAGGTCATGGATTTTAGAGTTGAGGTAGGTTGCCTGGGTTTTGACCTCTGCTCTAGAATTTGCTCGGTAACCGGGGAAAGCCATCCAAACTCTCTGTGCCTTTAGTTTCTTCACCCACAAAACAGGGGTGGCGATAAAACCAGCCCTTCAGAATCATCACAACAATCAGACATCTGCTTGCTGGAACACTCAACATAAAAAAAGCAAAATAAGGCTGAAGGGAATATTCACTGTGACTAAACCACGCAGGTAGAAAACTGTGCTGGAGACTGGTGACGCAGCCAGGGTGGAGAGCTAGCTCCTGCCTTCCTGGAACCTGAGCCAGCCATTGAAGGAGGTGGTAGTCTTTTAAAAGTGTTTAAATGTACCTGAGTGTTTGCCTGCATGTATGTGTGTGTACCNCATGCATGCTTGGTGCCTGAAGAAGTTAGAAGAGGGTATTGAATCTCCTGGAACTGCAATGACAGACGGTTGAGAGCTGTCATCATAGTTCTGGGAACAGAGTGTGTGTCCTCCAGAGGAGCAGCATGTGCTGAGCTATGGCACCTGGCTTTGGGGATTCAATTCATTACAGTCCTTCCTGCCCTTATTCATGGCTGCCAGGCCTCTTAACACTTTTGATCCTCTGAGCTCTGTGGAGAGTTCAAGAGGTCTGTCCCACATGGTGCAAATAAAACCCCAAAACTCAGAGGTTGAGATCAAGGAGGAAGGAGTTTGCTATGTCTGTGTGGCCCTCAGTGCCTTCCCAGGCTCCAGCCAAAGCCAAATCCTTCTCCCCAGCTGCTGTGTCCCTGAGTCACTACCCAGCACTCAATCAGCAACACATTTTTGGGAGGGGCTGGAAACTGCAAGAAAGCGAAGGAGAGGGTTTTGAACCATTAATACCATTATAAATCTGCCACCCAGGACGGAGCTGCACTTTTGGAAATACTCTTGTGTATTTGCGGCTTGCTCCTGGGAGGTGAATGTCATCTTTCCTTGTGTTGGACAGTTCTCCCCAGAGAGCCTGAGGATGGCTTCTGTTCCTTCCTTCTGTCCTCAGATGTTGTGCCTGGTTTTCTGCTCTCTTTGTTCAGGAAAGAGTCTGATGCCAGCAGAGGGATTTTTCTTTTTCTTTTTCCACATCGAGAGTCAAACACAGGACCTTGTTCATGCCAGGCAAATGCTCTACCTGTGAGCTAACCCTCAGTCCCTTCAAGAGGGCTTTTGATTCACATTTAATTTATGTACAATGAGCATTTGTTAAGTTTTGGACTTCTTTTTTTAAATGGTTTTTAGGTTTATTTATTTTTATGTGTTTGGGTGTTTTGCCTACATATATCTGTGTACCATGTGCATGCAGTGCCCACAGAAGCCAGAAGAGGGCGTTGGATCTTCTGGGACTGGAGTTACAGATGTTGGTGAGCTGCCATATGGGAAGTAAACTCAGGTCCCCTGAAAGAACAGCTGGTGTTCTTAACCATGGAGCCATCTTCCCAGCCTCCTGGATTTCTTCATACTATTTCAGTGAATCTTCCCAACTACCTTGAAAGATTTTTAACACTATCTGTGTAGCTCTGGCTGTCCTGGTACTCACTCTACAGTCCAGGCTTTGAGGTCTCCTCTATGCTCAAACCACACCCAGACTCTCAGTTCNCTTCCTGTTGCCTTTGGATCAAGTTATATGTACTCTCAGCTCCAGCACCGTATCTGCCTGCANGCTGCTTTCCTTCCCGCCACGATGATAATGGACTGAACCTCTGAAACTGTAAGTGAGCCACCACAATTAAATGTTTTCCTTTATAAGAGTTGCTGTGGTCATGGNGTCTCTTCANAGCAATAGAAACCCTAACTGAGACACCAATCAACACGAACCATCGAGCAGATGGTTCTTTCCAGATATCATCAGTAACTGACTTAAGGGCTTCATCTGGGCAGAATCCCTCTCACCAGGTTCAGCTGCCCACAACCCCCTGTGCCCTTCCTTACCCCTCAGAGGAAAGGAAAAACACCCTGTCTACACACATTGCCCCTGTCTCTCCTGCCCTGTTTGCCTACAGCAGTGGCTCTCACCCTTCCTAATGCTGTGACCTTTTAATACAGTTCCTCACGCTGCGGTGACCCCAACCATAAAATTATTTTTGTTGCTGTTTCATAACTGTAATTTTGCTACTGTTATGAATNGTAATGTAAATATCTGTGTTTTCTGATGGTCTTAGGTCCCTAGGAAAGGGTCATTTGACCCCCGACAGGTTGAGAACCTCTGGCCTACAGACAGATGGAACTATGAAGAAAAGCAGGCTCTAGTGTGCCTAGTGTCAGGGTGTAATGGAAGTTTTAGAGGAGGGATTTGGTTTCCTCTTTTTTTGTTTTTTGTTTTTGTTGTTGTTGTTTTGAGAGATAGTCTAGTCTCACTATGTAGCTCTGGCTGTCCTGGAACTCACTGTGTAGCCCCAGCTGGCCTCAAATTCAAGATCTTCCTGCCTCAGCCTCCCAAGTGCTGGGATCACTGGATCATAGGTATGTGCCACCATGCCTGGCAAGTATTTATTCTCTCACCAAATATTTATTGAATATCTACTATCGGTGAGATAATATTTTTTTAATTTTAAGTAATGTATGTGTGTGTGTGTTGGTTTTTCGAGACAGGGTTTCTCTGTGTAGCCCTGGCTGTCCTGGAACCCACTCTGTAGACCATGATTACCTCGAACTCAGCGATTCACCTGTCTCTGCCTCCTGAGTGCTGGGATTAAAGGCGTGNGCCATCACCTCCTGGCAAGNCTTTATTTATTTTTATTTTATGTGTATATGCACCACATGCATGCTGTGCCTGTGGAGGCCTGAAGAGGGTATCAAATCCCCTGGGATTGGAGTTACAAATGGTTGTACACTGTCATGTGGGTGCTGGGAATTGAACCCAGGTCCTCTGGAAGAGCAGCCAGTTCTCTTAACCACTGAGCTGGACATGGTGGCGCACAGCTTTAATTCCAGCACGGGAGGCAGAGGCAGATGGATCTCTGTGAGTTCAAGGTCAGCCTGGTCTATAGAGGGAGTCCCAGGACAGCCAGGACTGCATAGAGAGAGATCCTGCTTCAATAAATAAATAAATAAATAAATAAATAAATAAATAAATAAATAGACTAGACAACAAAAGAAACCTAAGATAATGAACTTAGAAAGAGAAAAGGATTATTTTGGCTCAGGTTTTAGGGGTTCCATTGTTGGCCGGTTGATTTTGGACTTATGATGGGGCAGTAGACCCTGGGAATTTGCTTACTTTCACGATGGTCAGGAAGTGAGAGAAAGAAAGAAGGGGCCAATGTTCCACAGGTTCTTCTGATGGCAGGTCAGTCATTTCTTCCTTCTGAGGGCGATGCCCCAGTGACATGATTCCCTTCTGCGACTAGGGCCCATCTCTGCAAGGTTGCACTGCATCCCAATATTGCCACACGAGGGACCAAGCTTGCAACCAAAACATGAACACGATCCAGATCTTAGTAGCAAGTGTACAGGCTTTGGGGAGAGACCCTGTGGGTTTCTCTTAGGANGAACCAGAAGGCAAANAGGCCAGAGGAGAGNGCTGAGAGCAGGCCAGCCTTTGAAAGGAGTACTGCAGTGCCATCGACACTGAGGGTCTCACAGGAGACATGGTTAGTCTAGGGACAGAGAGCACCCCTACAGGCATGCACCATCACACTCGGNTTCGTAGGATAAAACCTCCTTTACAGGGTTGTNTGGATGGCATGTGATAGATTTTATTATTATACGGGCCATGGCCTGGACCTCACCAACCTTGGCCTCCTGCTNTTTNGGGGAGAGTCTTTCCCTTGATGCCTGGCACCCTTTGTCCAACGAGAATATGGACATGGTTTCAATCCCAGTTTACTTATGGTGTCCTTCCGGGTGGGTGGTCATACAATTCCTCTGTACCTCAGTTCCCTTATCTGTGAAATGGGGACAGTGATGCCGGCCTGGGCTTTCTTTGAGGGCTCTGGGAGACAAACACTCATGAAAGAGCCCAGGGGATGGGAAATGAGATGGGAAAGGACCATTTAGAACCCCCGTCACCTGCTTCTTGATTACAAATGATGATCCAGATGGTGTTAGCCCTCTACCCACGTGTTAGTTATTTCTTCTGCCTTGTGCTCATCCACAATCGCAGCTCCCCTGCCCGCCTTTCTCAGCTCCAGTCTTGTAAAGACCTACCTGAGATTTATTCCTGTTGACTTGGTATTTTACTATCTAGCATTTACATAGCGTTTGCACGTATCTGTTGAGATTTACAGCTGCTTCTCAATCCCAGTTAATATTTATTGAGTGCTTACTGAGTACCAGCCATTTTGTGTGGCACTAATACATAGATTATCTTACTTAGTAGTCACAAAGAACTGAAGGGGTGGATGCTTCTTACTGTCACAGATGAGGAAACTGAGCCACAGTGTGGCCACAGTTGGGCAGCTAAGTAGCTGTGTCACTGGTGTTTGAACATGAGGAATTGGGTTGTACTGCAAGAAGATCATATCTGTACAGCAAACTCCACAACTCCTACAAATACTATGTAGCAAGTGATTTCTANACCTTAGGGGCTTTGTCTCTCTCTCAGGGTCCCTGGGTCGATCAAGTATGCATACCTGGCTGTGGGGGTTTGAACAGGAATGGCCCCCATAGACCATGCTTGGTCCATAAGGAGTGGCACTATTAAGAGGTGTAGCCTTGTTGGAGTAGATGTGGCTTTGTTGGAGGAAGTGTGTTACCACTGGGTGGGCTTTGAGCTTTCAGAAGCTCAAGCCAGGCCTCATGGCTCACTGTCTCTTCCTACTGCCTGTGGATTCAGATGTAGAACTCTCAGCTACCCCTCCAGCACCATGTCTGCCTGTGTGCCGCCATGCTTTCCNACATGACGATAATGGACTAAATCTCTGAACCTGTAAGCCAGCCCTAATTAAANGTTTTCCTTTATAAGAGTTGCCATGGTCATGTTGTCTCTTCACAGCAATGAAACCCTAACTAAGACTCTGGTCTTCCTTAAACTATGGTTTGGTTCAAGATTAACTTCACATAGCACACTCTGGGACTGGCGACTTCCAGGGCATGCCCTTCTCCTGGCAGAAGTCAAGATGACTGGAGGCTGAGCCAAGCCATCATGATCCCATTAGGTCCTTGGGTTGAGTTGGGTCAGCTTGTGTCTACTGGGTGAAGGCAGTATGTGGTCATTCCCCAAAACAATAGGGTAGAGGGATAGGTTCCCAACCCCCACCCCAACTGGGGAAAGCAGGACACCATGTGAGTCCTTTGTCCTGTTGCTGCTGAGGCTCAAGGGTCTCTTCCACCCTACTGGAGATTGTTCCATGCTCCAGCATTCTCTCTCAGTTGGGTTCTGTCACCTGCCGCTAAAGGAGATCTTTGCTAAGACACTCTGCATGTTGTCTGTCATAATTCCCATTGGAAAGAAGCATCAGACAGAGGCTTGTCTAAAGACACAGGGAAGTGAGTGGCAGAGATGGGTTTTGAACTGAGTCATAGGGGACTCTGAAAGTCATGGTTGTTGTGGCCTTCTTTGCCGGAGCAGTTTCTTCAGCCAATCTAGTCACCTGAACAGCCCCACTCTGTTCCCAGGCTGTCACAAAGACGCTGAAGAATGAGAGAGGGCAATCACTTGAACGTATGCACTAGGAGAATAAAAATAAAAGTTAAAAAAGATGTAGCTATGCAATAAAAAACAACTCAGAGTAGCAATAGGAAGTAATCCCTGGCTGATGGGCCCTTTGCAACTCTCTACCCCTTTCTTTTGTTTATGCTGGAGATGGAGCACGGGGACTCTGCTATGCCAGGCAAGCGTCCANCATAAGCCCAAANCCATCTTTATGAATCTCCTCTCAGCAAGCCCATCTAGCCTCTAGGGTGAATCATTATCTTAGCTCTAGAAACCCTGTCCTCTCAGGGCCATTTGTTATCTGCTCTGGGCCCTGGGCTTCTGACATTTCACTCCCTTCTTTTCCAGTGTCTCAACCCAGTATGCAAAGACCCCTGGCTACCTGCCTAAGAGCTCACTTCTGCCTTCTCTCAGAAGGTACCAGTGGTGGCTAGTCTTGGTTGTCAACTTGACTACATTTGGAATTAACTAAAACCCAAATGACTGAGCACATCTGTAGGAATTTTTTTTCTTAATTACATCATTTTGTGGGAAGGCCCACTTCTAATGCTGACCTTTGAGGTGGGAAGATGAACCTTTAATCTGGACCACACCTTCTACGGGCAGCCCTCCCTAGCAAGTTCATTCCTTCACTGGTGGCATTAGAGCCTATCTATTTCTTCAGGATTCTGGCACATACTGAAGACCAGCTGAAACATCCAGCCTCATGGATTGAACAACTACTGATTCTTGGACCTTCCATTCATAGGCAGTCATTGTTAGATTANCTGGACCACAGCCTTTAAGTCATTCTAATAAATNCCCTATATATNTGTGTATATATAT
>LZPO01029788.1:2259474-2269562 GCA_001675575.1 Neotoma lepida
ANACACACANANATATATATATTCATTCTATAAGTTCTGTTACTCTAGAGAACNCTAATACGGTACCTATGTGCATGGTTGATCCCCTGGACCTCCTTCTGGCCTCTCCTACCATTGCTGTACCACTGTGGAACATTAAAATCTGAGAAGCCAGGCATGGTGGCACACACCTTTAACACCAGTACTTGGGAGGCCGAGGCAGTGGATCCCTGAGTTNGAGGACAGCCAGGGCTACACAGAGAAACCCTGTCTNAAGAAAACAGAAACAAAGACAACACAAAAAAGGGAAAGAGCATTCAAGGATGCCATGCAGTGCACACAAAGGCCCNAGCANACCTACATCCTGAGTCTTGCCTTTACCTCGCCAGGCTGAAGTCACCAATAAGGCAGAGCTGAGGGTACTGGTTCTGACATCATCAGCTACTGGGCATTGACTATAGAGCCCTGAGCATGCTAAGCAAATACTCTACCACTAGCCCCCNCATGAAGAANTGCGTGACCTAGCTACTTAGCCTCTCTGTGCCTCAGTTTCCTCTCCTGTAGGAGAAAGTTTTGTCTGGTCCTGCCTGGCTCCTGNGGCCACTTAGACCCAAGTAAACACACAGAGGCTTATATTATTTTTAAACTATGGCCGTGGCAGGCTTCTCGCTAGCTGGTTCTTACATCTTAAATTAACCCATTTTTATAAATCTATGTTGCCACGTGTTCCCTGGCTTTACCTGTGTGCAGTTACATGCTGTTCTCTAGATGGTAGGATGGCNTCTGCCCAGCTCTGCTTTCTTCTCCTCCCCCCTAGTTAGAATGTCCAGCCTAACATTATTCTGCCTCACTATTGGCCAAACAACTTTATTTATCAACCAATCAGAGCAATACATATTTAGAAAGATATTCCCATCACTCTCCTTTTTTTTCTTTTCTAATTTTTAAAAATAAATTATTTAGTTTCATTTTATGTGCACTGCATATACATCTGTGTGAGGGTGTCAGATCTTGGAGTTATAGAAAGTTGTGAGCTGTCATGTGGGTTCTGGGAATTGAATCCGGGTCCTTGGGAAGAACANCCAGTGCTTTTAACCACGGAGCCATCTCTCCAACTCCTTTCTTTTCTAATTTTTAAAACACACTTATTTACTTTATTTTTGTGGTCACTTTCCACAGCTGATTTGTGGAGGTAAGTGGACAGCTTGTAGGAATTGGTTCTCTCCTTCCGCTTTTATGTGCGTCCCAGGGATTGAACTCACGTTGTCAGGCTTGGCAGCAAGTGTCTTTACCTGTTGAGCCATCTTGCTGGTCTCCCNCTTCTTCTGTTCCCCCTTGAGACAAGGTCTAAATAAATTGTCCCATCTGGCCTCAAGCTTTCAATTTTCCTGCCTCATCTTCCTAAGTGTCTGGGATTACACACAGACTGGACATTCCTTCCTGAGGGAGACAGGACTGGACTGTAGCTGGACTCAGAAGCTCTAATGCTTATGGGGACATCTTCAACCCCTTTGCCTGTGACTGTCTCCTCTCAGCCTTGCCCATGAACTAAGATATAAAAGGAAAGATCCTTCCTACTCAGCAGACCTCCTCATGGTTGTCCTTAGCCATCCTGGAGTGACTGCCAGGCCCTCAGGGCTGGGGTATCTCTACCTCATCCCCATTTTTTTCTCTTGGCCTGGAAGCAAGNGTCTTGTCATAAGCAAGGGCTGACATCATTTCCTGCCATGCAGAAGATGGTGGAAGGAAAGACCCCCCCCCCAAGCGTTCCCTGCAGTGAGGAGCCACTGGGGACTGTGGGAGGAAGGAGGACAATTGAATGAAGAAACACAGCCAGGGGAGGGCTTGGCCTGACAATCCAGTACCCCTTAATATCTCATAATAAGGTGCTGTCAACATGAGTTTCCTGTTCAAGTGGATTTGCTAAGAAGGCTGAGGGAGGTCAGAGGTGCATTCTGGCCCTCCTGGGATGGGGCTCACAGACCCCTTCCCCACCTCTGCAGTCCAAATAGGCTCACAGGAAGAAAGTTGTCAGACTCATGTGTACCCAGGTTCCATGAACCCATGACGGGGTGTGGAGAGGCCCTGGAGACTTCTGTGGACACTGTCTGNGCAGATACACAAAACCAGGATTTTGTTTTAANGTGAGGGAACTCAGAGCTTGCCCAGGAAAGTTGGACATCCCATGGGGACCAGGCATAAAGGGAGAACCACAATGCTAATGTTGAGACAGGGGGCTGCTTGATGAGAAGCCAGAACATAGGGGTTGGCCTTGGCCCCTATGAGTGACAACNCAGGGGGGTGACCCTCCCTGGTGTTCAGATTTGGCTGTTGGCTGTTCATTCTGCTTCCCTGTGGGATCCTTGNTAAAGATTCCTTCTTCCTAGAGTGGGGTTGTGGGACAGAGGCCTAGCTCCCTAGGTGCCTCAGTGTCTGAGCCAGCTGTGAGGTCTAGAAGGGCGCCATAAATGAGAACCAGCAGTGGTTGCCACGTACCAGGCCTGTTCTAGAGCTTTCCATATGGTGTTGCCTCATGAAGTCCAGTGGAGCCAGGCCAGGCGATAACACTGAGGGGTCAAGGCTGGGGATGGAAGTTGTGTGAGGACAGGGGCTACGATCCCTACTTCCCCAAGCTATCAGGAGCTGCTGGAATTTAAGAACAGTCCAGGACAAGATGGTGGAGCATGCCTATAAATCCCAGCACTCAGGGGGCTGAGGCAGGAGGATCACAAATTTGAGGCCAGCATAAGAGCCTATCAAACAAAACTAGACAAATGCTTAATGTGATGCAGACATACAAGGACAAGGATGGAGCTGTGTCTGACTCGGAGCCCCAGGAGCTGTGGGGGAGAGGCAGGAGTCTCAGACTAGAAACCCTGGGCTTGGATCTGGACAGGGCATGTTGTCACTTCTGCTTGGAAGCAGCTAGGATGACAGAGGTGGGCAGGGTGAGGTCATGCTGTGGGACCTGTGGGTGGGTGACAATGAGCTAGGTGGTGAGACCGGGGCGTTGAGGAGGGCAGGGTTGGCCTTCTATCCCTTTTGTGAGCCGTTTTAATTCGTGTAAATGAGGGTTTTTAATTTGTCATTCTGGGTTTTAGTTCTATTACCGTCTCATTTGCCTCTAAACCCTATTTCGCCTCAGCCTGGACCGAATTCCATTTGATGCATTAGGACTAATTCTCCTCCTAAGGGGTTAGACGTTTTCTCTCCACACAAAAGTCGCTTATTTTGGATAAAGAGACGATTAGATTTAGCTTTAATATTTTAATGGCAGCTGGGATTAGCGGGCAAACAGCCCCAGCCATCCTTGTTCTCCCCAGATTAGGTTCCGGTAAACTCTCAGATGGGCAGTGCCCCCCTTCCACACTCCACTTTCTGTTTTCTACAAAGTGCTTTTTATTATTATTTTTTTTTGTGTGGAAAAAAAATTCCCTTGTCTTTTGGAGCATCATAAATTCCATTTGCTGTTTTCTATTAAATCAAGTTGATTAAATTCGTTGTGACTCTTNGCACATAGATCTTTTTAATTTTAACGTCTCCAGCATAAAATCTTTAATGGTGCAATTTGAAATTGCTGCAATATACAGTGCAGGCCCTGATCAAGCAGATGGAAATGAGGTTCTGCGGGGGTGAGGGGGTGTCTTGTCAGGAGGGAGGTAGAGTGAGGAGAAGGCAGGGGATTGACTCTTCCCTGAGCAACTGAGAGAGACACAGAGTACCTCAGGCTCTCGTTCCTGTTCAGCCACTTTGAGCCTCAGGCTTTGCCTAGAACTCTGGCCAGTGTTTACAGAATACTCACTGTGTGCCTTTTACCGTGTGTGCACCATTAATACTCCTTATAAGAGGGGTTAATGGCTCAAGGTCACACAGCAAGTTAGTGGCAGCAGGCATTGAGTCCAGCTTGTCTGGTCTGCAGAGCGACCCCATCTCAACCCCTAGAGCCTCTATTTTCTCATCAGTGAAATGTGATCAGCGCTGCCTGACTTGGATGGCTTGGGCGATGGCCTTACACCGACTGCTTTGTGAACCGTATGGGGCTGGACTTTCCTGAAATCCGGGGTGATAGTTCTGATCCATTTGGGACCAGATGCCCTGCTCCCCCGGGGTAGAGCTGTTTTTTGAGGCCTTGGGAATCTTCCCCAGCTACAGGATCTCCCTAGCCACCCACTCCCCTCAGTTTCCCAGCCCTCTGGGCTTTCTCGTCCCTTCTTCTGTCATCTGACCTCATCAAGGCCTGGGAAGGCTGATCCACAAGAGCAAATCCCTCATCCAGAGGGCCAAAATCAGCTTAATTTGTAGCAATTTGAAGCAGGTCTTTGCCAGGATTTGAATATCAAATTATCCCATAGCCTGGGCTGGCCTGGGAGCTTCTCCTACTCCCATCCCCCATTGCAATATGGACGGATGGGTTCTGGGCTCTCTGGGGGACACTGGAGAGACTGGACTGGGTCAGAGGATGCTGATGGGGACCAGGGGTGCTGAGGAAGATGGGAGTCACCAGTCAGCCCCATTCCTATAAACCACTGCAACCCCCAGACCCAGGCCTGAGCGGTAGGACAGAGTGAAACAGAAACGTCCTGTTTTGGAGACTGACCTGGGGTCCCTGTCAAATACACTGGCTTTCCATATCCACGAGTTCTGCATGCATGAATTCAAGCAAGCATGGATGGACACTATTCAGAAAAACTGCAGGCTGCACCTTCAGGGCAGATTTTTCTTGTCATTTAATAATACAGTATAATATAATAATAACACAACTGTACAGTTTACACAGCACTCACGTTGTATTAGTTAAGTAATAGAGAGCAGTTGAGGTGTCCTGAAGGACACTCGTGAATTATGTACAAATATTCTGCCATCGTGTATAAAGGGCTTGAGCAGCTTTTGCTATAGATGGGTGTCCCAGAACCAGTCCTCCGTACTGAAGGGTGGCTCACAGGTTCCTGGGCTCCCTAAACATGGGAAATCAGGATCTTCATGACTAGGAAGGGTTGGGGATGTAGCTCAGTTGCTAGAGTATTGGCCTACCATGTAGGAAGCATTGGGTGAGTGGCTCATGCTTCTCACCCAAGCAGGAAGTTGAGACAAGATAATCAGAAGTTCAAGGTCATCCTCGGTTCCNTACTGAGTTGCAGGCCAGCCTAGGATACACAAGCTCCTGACTCAAAAGAAATTTTGATAACTAGGAAAGTTTGGGGGCCTCTCAGCTGGCTAAGCAACAAACACGGGACACACTCTGTCTCTCCTGGTGTTTGGGGAGGGTCCCATTCTCAGTACCACAGACCATTTCCTTTGCAGTCTGGCTCATGGTGGCCCTGGTTGCCCAAGTCAGCTGCATACCTGTTTGGCCTTCCTTGTCAGTATGCCTGTTTCCTCTGGCAACCTGCCTCTTGAACCCTGGTGTGTCCTATGGCCTGGAAGATGTCCACTCATGCCCACCACATGGGGTACACTGCCCAGACCCAAGTGCCACAGTCACATCCTCTCAGGAGCCTGTCACAACCTGTGAGGTGTGGGCCTCTCCAGGGAGGACAAGTTTTAGATAAGCTATTTAGATAAGCTATATTAGTCCTGTCCTTTCNGGNCCTTTGGTGTGGCTACTAGACCTGAGAGAGTCCTGCATAGGCCTGTCTGTCCACTCAATACCAAGAGGAGAAGCCAGCCAGGTGTGGTGGCTCATGCCTTTAATCCCAGCACTAGGGGGCAGAGGCAGGAGGGTTTCTGCGAGTTCAAGGCCAGTCTGGTCTATACAGATCAAGCTCTAGGCTAGCCAGGGCTACATAGTGAGAACCAGTCTCAAAAAAGGGGGTGAGAGGGGAAGAAGCCAATCCC
The DNA here is from genome assembly GCA_001675575.1 of Neotoma lepida. Classification (NCBI taxonomy): domain Eukaryota; kingdom Metazoa; phylum Chordata; class Mammalia; order Rodentia; family Cricetidae; genus Neotoma; species Neotoma lepida. Next base: position 2,265,289 of record LZPO01029788.1, read on the forward strand.
TGAGCTCTAGGCCCTCTTGTCTGGAAGCAGACAGACAGACAAACAAACTGAGCAGCAAGTATGACAAGTGCCAGGAAACCACAGTGTTGACTTAGTACCTGCTCTACACTCAAATGAGTGCTTTCCCTCCATTCTTGTGTTTAATTCTCACAGAACCCTTGGGAGTGGGGACTGCTACNAGGAANGTCCACTTTATAGAAGAGTAAACTGAGGCACAGACAAATTATCAGCATGCCCCAGGTCACACAGGAAGCTGAAGACTAGATGTTTATCTGCATGTAGTCAGACTCCAACCTGTCCTTTAAATCTCTTTCCATGGCACTACCCACCCATCTTTATCTAAAACTAGGACAGACGGGCAGAGTGATGGACAGACATCCTGCACAACACCAACTTGCTATATTTTAGAAAACTTTTCAACATTTTTATTTATCATACATGTGAAGTGGGCCATGGCCATGTGTGGAGTTCAGAAGACAACTTTTGAGAGTCCGTTCTCTCCTTCCACCATGTGGGGTCTTGGGGATCCACCGAACTCAGGTTATCAGGATTGGTGGCAAGCGTCTTTACCTGCTGAGCCATCTTGCCAGCCCAATCTGCTGTATTTTTTTTTNAAAGATTTATTTATTATGTATCCAGAAGAGGGCGCCAGATCTCATTATAGATGGTTGTGAGCCACCATGTGGTTGCTGGGAATTGAACTCAGGACCTCTGGAAGAGCAGCCGGTGCTCTTAACCTCTGAGCCACCTCTCCAGCCCCTGCTGTATTTTTGAGGGTGTTGTTTTGGGAGAGCAGAAAGGAGGATCCAGCCTGCATGAAGGCAATCACAGAGGGTTTGCTATCTTCGTGGATTGATGCACAGAGCACTGCTGATACACAGGCGAAAAAGCCATGGTCCTTCCCCCAGGCAACTCTCAATGTGGGGACCGCAAGCCTCCCAAGCAGATGGCAACAGGTATGGATGGAGAAAACGAACTGCATGGGAGATTGGGGGATCAGCCCAGGCTCCCTGGAGAAGGCACACTGGAGCTGAGATTGAAAAGCTGAAAGGGAAACTCCAATTCCCTTCACTGGGCCAAGTGCCCTGTCTGGGCCAGTCCCTCCAGGGAGCCTTCCTAGGCTGGCTAACCCATCCAACTATTTTTTTTTTTTAATGTGCATTGGTGTTTTGCCTGCACATGTGTGGAAAGATCTGTGTGCCCACACTCCTGTGTGCTCTGGAGCCCTGTACCCTAGACTGAGTAGGGGATCTGCTAGAGGCTCTTATGGGCACAGTGGCTGCCTTGGGAGAACCCAGTGGTTTGGTTTCAGGGTGCCCAGATGCCACTCAAACTACTTAGAAGTTACAGCAGCCACCCAGTCTCTATGCTGTAGTGGGGATTAGGTTCTTGTCTCTGGGGTGGTCTGCCACCCACCCCTGAGCTCCTCCTGTCCTGGGCCCCCATGTCTGCCCTGCCTGGTGGTGGCCAGGGCAGCTTCCCCGAATGACGATGGTATTGGCTCAGATTAAGGGCAACTAGCTGGCTCTTGGCTTTTCCTTTTTATATAACAACTAATCTTCTAATCAGCCATTATTAAATTATATTCCGTTTTTAATTCATTCACAGATCACCGTTGGGACAGCTGGATGGATAATTGGGGAGAGATAATTTATGTAAATGAGGAGCAGCAGAAGGTGGGAGAGAGGGAGACCCAGAGCCAAAAGGACCCCTCCAATGCTCAGGGTGAGGAGGGGACAGCGCTNCACCCAGTCTGGTTGTGATGGGANTTGGGGACCTATTGGACTGCATCACACTGAACATTTCCAGAGAATNNGAAGCATATTACTCTGGGGCATAGTTATTTTGGGGATCAGTTGTGCTCTTCAGTGTGTCCTGAGAGGCAATAGAATACCTTGGAGGATTCTAGAGTGGGGTAGTTTGCAGCTGTATCACCAGACAAGCTGTCCATTAACCTCAATACTTACATCTGCAAAATGGGAGTAATACAGGACCTGTCTTGTAAGAATGCTGTGGAACCCAAGTCCCTGGTACTAAGGAACTCAGTATAAAGCCAGGGGCACCTGACACTCTTAGGAGGACTGTAAACACTGAGTCCAAATGCTCCTCTCACACTTGCCCTCAGCCAGGAAACATCTTTGGCATATGTGAAGCTGACAATATGTACCAGGGATAATAGCCACATCAGTACTGGCACCTTGAGGGTCCCTCTGCCAGACCCTGGGCTGGGACACCTGATTATGCAGTGTCTTCTAGCTTCAGAACAGCTATTTGAAGAGAGAGGTGCTGACACAGTTTTACTGTAGACACTGGGTCTCTTTCCATCGGTCCTGAAACAGAAACCCAAACAGAAGCCCTGGAAGTTACTTAGGAAGCAGCGAGAGAGAGGTACAACGCTTGTCTAGCATGTTCGAGGCTCTGGGTTCCAGCTCCAGCCCAAGATAGATAAACAAAACAACAACAATAAAACCCGCAAGAGTTTCCTGAAACAGGNAGCCCAGAAGAAGGCCATTTTAGGAAGGTGTGTGTGGGGGGCTGGTAGACAGGGGAGACCTTCCACGTTCCTGACCCTCCCTTGGGGACCTCAGAAATGGGGCACAGGTGGTCTGACAGAGACGGAAGGATGGGAACTGCATGTGCCTGCACTGGCAGAGACTGGTAAGAGGAGGACCTCGGACTATTCCCAGAGGGAGGCAGGGGATTAAAAGGGACTAGGGAGGGTAGTCCCAGAGGGTCCATGTAGAGTAATGAGATTAGGCCTCAGACAGTGTGAGTGAAAGTTATAACCATGTGGGGCCTCTGTTCTGCCCTAGATTGCAGCTGTCACCTAAGCCTGGGAGAGAGTTACCAGGAGTTCCCTACTGTCTCTCTATACCCCCTGGCATTCCTGCTGTGGTCTTCTGCCAAGGGTCTGGCCTCGGAAGCTTAGTCTTCTGTCCACCCTTGACAGATGGGGCCACCCACACACAGTGCTCTGGCACTGCTCTGTGCCTTGGTTTCCTGGGATAGAAGGCTATGGTAATGATACTTCAGACAGTCTGAGAGAGAACTTCTGAGGCAGGGAGGTCCGGAGCCAGGTCCCTTGGGTTTGACAGCTGTGTGACTCTGGATAGGTTTGTTAGCCTCTCTGTTCTAATTGACAAAATGGGAGGAACAGCATACCATGGTTTTCACAGGAGAGGGCAGCGTGAAGTGCCAGGCACTCTCCAAAGTTGAAGTCACAGGCCTAGACCTCCCATTGTTTTTAAAATGTTCTTTCTTAGTATATGTTAATTATCTATCATAATGACTTTTATTATGGCATTCTCATATATATATCCATATATGTCACATATGTTTTGTCATATCCACCCTTCCATTACCTCACTTGCTCCCTATGCACTCCCGCTGATCGTCTTCTTCCCAATTAGCCTCCTCACACTTTGATGTGGAGGGACCTTTCCTACCTATGCAAGGCGTGTGGAGGGCNGAGCCCTGGAAAGAGGCCGTGGAGAGCCCTTCGTGGCTCCCTCTAGTGGTGATGGAGAGGATAGCACGGGATCGGGCACATCGGCTTGGGCCAGACTTAAAGACACTAGACACAGGCGGGGGATGCCCGCGTCCTTCCTTCATGGCTTTGAAGGTACTGTCACGGGTACCAAAAAGGCTTCCTCTCTTAACCAATGCTGACATCCATCAGAAGACCATCGTTCCTTCCATTGTATGTCAAAGGTTAAACGGAAGTACCTCCAAGCAGGGGCCACACCTCAGAACATCTCACCCAGGGCTTGCACAGCTCAAAGCCCTGCAGAGGAGGGAGGAGGGTGTCAGCGTCTGCGGGTGTGGACAGCTGATGCCTACCTGCTGAGAGCTTGAGGCATCTGGAAGAATCCAGAGCGGGAGTCAAGGACCACAGNTGAGTCAGTCCCTCTGAAACCAGAGCCCAGGCAGGACCAGAGCGTCAGCTCCAGTTTTTCAGTCCGAAGAACCATTTTCAATGAAAACACACACATTTCCCATATCCACCTCTCACATTTGACTCAGGAGCCTATGTGACCNTCCCCAAACTAGTAGTGCTTCTGTATGAATTGGGGCTTTTCAAATCTCAGTACCTGTATGTTATAGTATTATTCAAGAACAATTTTTAAAAGAAATTTAAATATAGTGAAAGGAATACAGCATGTTCCTATACCCTGCACCAAGCTTCTCAGTTATCATTTAACATTAGTGTGGTACCTTGTTATGACTAATGAAGAAAAATAGAACAATTTCACACACACACACACACACACACA
>LZPO01029788.1:2278746-2291396 GCA_001675575.1 Neotoma lepida
GAAAAGAAGAAAAAAGAAAAGAAAGAGAAAAGACACGTCCCCCACAAATGGACTGCAATGAAAAGTTGGCTTCTTAGTCCTCAGGCTGGGAGTTCCTTTGGCCTGAGGTTTCATCAAACGCACAGTGCAGACACTGTTGGCACAGTTCCATGCAGAATGGTTTATTTCCCCAAATCTCTGATACCAGGATTTTGTTTGTTACTCTGAAAAAAGTGATGGAGAGAGGACTGGGTATGGTGGTATACACCTTTCAAGATTTATTTTTACTTTGTGTGTGTGTGTGTGTGTGTGTGTTTGTGTGTGTGTGTGTGTGTGTAAATGAATGCCACATGCATGTGGGTGCTCATGGAGACTAGGAGAGGGCATCAGATCACTTGGATTGCAATTACATACGGGCACTTGTGCCACCTGATATGGGTGCAAGGGGACAGAACTCAGGTCCTCTGGAAGAGCAGTCAGTGCTCTTAACTGCTGAGCCCTTTCTCCAGCCCTAATGGCGCACCTTTAATGCCATCACTCAGGAGGCAAAGGCAGAAACATCTCTGTGAATTCTAGGATAGCCAGGTCTACAGTGGGACTCTGTCTCAAGGGGGCGGGTGTAGATAATTTATTTGAAAAGTATCAAGGCTTAGGAAATAAAATTAGAGTACAGCAACATCAAATCCCATACTTGAGTGCTTACTATATAGGATTNGGAAGCCAGTGAAGACNGAAAATTGTTTCTTTCCCCTAATGGGCCAAAATGACTCCTCAGACCCCCAACCCCTTGATGGCTTACTTGCAAATAAAGCTCATGGCTTGGTCAGAGCCCAGGCTTGTAGAAGGATCTAGGAGCTGACACAGTCTAGTGGCAAGTGGAACCCGCATGGCCCTCAGGTGCACAGTTGGGCCCACACAGCCATGGTCAGGATTGCTCATTGGGTTTGTTCCTGGGTCCTCAAGGCCAGCTCCTCCATGCTTTCCTGCTTATCTGTCCCCTTATTTAACCTTCCAAACCCTGCCACCCATCTCTGCTTTCCAGGCTCTCAGCCCTCCCCACACCCAGAGGCATCTTCATCATTTCCCCTTGACGTGTCTACTTTCATTTTCCTAGGANGACTCATTTGACAATCGCCTGCCCATATTTCTAAGCTCGCTGGGTCTTGCTGTGCGGGTTTTCCTGTCCTCTCNGGGGTTTCTAACACCAATCATCTGCAGGTTTCATTAGCTGTTTATCCCAGTCTTTCAGACCCACTAATGAAGATGTGAAGAGAGCCACCAATCNGCAGAGCCCCCACCAGGTGCCCCTCCCTTGCCTGTGCTGGAATCATTATCCTTCCTTGTGTGACAGGGTCAGAACCAAACCAATTTGCATCAATCTTTGGTGCTTTGGGAAGTGCCGTCCGTGCGCTACCGTCCTCCTGTAGTTACAACCGCTTTAGCTGTCTGGAGTGCTCCTGTCTCCTATGGTGGGCTGATCAGGTCCAGCCACTCCTCTTAGCTGGCAGAAGGCCTCAGACCTATGGTAATGGCCAGGCAGGACTCAGGGGTTGCACGTGTCTGCCCCNTCGCCCTCTTTGTGTCTTGAGCTGGACCTTTTTTGGTAAACAAAATGAACAGCACATCCTGGCAGAGGAAGGAGCACATGTGGCCACCTTGAGATTTACATTTCTCGCCATGTCATCTATTTCTATGGACATATAGGGCAATACTCCTTAGGACCCTCCAGGGCCTATGAGGGAACCGGNGCTGATGCTCCAGGCATCGAGGCTGGGGCGGGTAAAGCACTTCTCAGGACAAGGCCTCTCCTTCCTGCTCTTTTCTCCTATCTCTGGCCCTGGTGCTTCTGTCTTCTCCACTAGACCTCTTATCTTGCAGGGAGGACCTGAGTTTGATTCCCAGCACCTGTGTAAAATCCAGGCATAGCAGGGCCTGCTTGCAGTCTCAGAGCTGGGAGGTAGAGACAGGAGGATTCCTCAGGCTGGNTGGCCAGTCAACCTTGTTGAATTGGTCAGTTCTAGGGTGAGGACTATCTCAAGATAAGGTGGAAAAGCAATGCNGAGACACCCAACATTGCTCTCTGGACTATNCACAGGCATGTGCGGTCATGTAAACTCTAAGCTAAAGTGGAGGCAAAGTAGCAGTGACAGATGGCAGGGAAAAGGAGGTCAGTATGAATGAAGAGCTCTGAGTTTGCTTCTGAGNCGCCCTGTATTCATAGCCAATTTCCGGTTCTAGGCTCCACATGCCTGTGGTCCTGACCAAGGCGCCCCTGGCCACTGCAGTCAGCACTTCTCTCTCCTCCGCCTTAAGTCACTGACTTTTCTAACTTGATTCTTCCCTGCTGCTCCTTTGTGTGGAGCTGAGGGCACAGGCCACTGTGGCTCCTGGAGCTTGGCTGCTTCCAGGAAGGTCCCAGGATGCAACCTTCAGCCTCATTTGACCTGAGACCTCAGGCTACTTAGGTCAGGCTGCTCTCTAAGGGTTGAGGAGGAAGCTGAGGGGGAGGCTGAGGCCCTAGTCGGCCCTGTTCAGTCCTGGGAAGGAAATGGGAACCTGACCAAGGAAAAGCACCTGGAGGAATGTGGAAGAGCATGGAGCAAGGGCCAGGGGCCTGACGGACAGAATGAAGCAGGAGAATGCATTACTGGGCAGCGACTGGAGTAACACTGATGCTCAGAAATTCTCAGGATNAAGACCAGTGACNGANTGATTTGACACTCATGGGAAGACCATTGTCAGCTCTGAAATCTTTCAGGTTGTGGAGCAAACTTCCCTCTAAGCGCCTTTCAGCCACAAATGGCCTTTTGTGTCACTGTCTGCAGAGTCAACAACTGACTTTTTTGTTTGTTTGTTTGTTTTCTCGAGACAGGATTTCTCTGTGTAGCTTTGGCACCTGTCCTGGAACTCACTCGGTAGCCCAGGCTGGCCTCGAACTCACAGAGATCCGCCTGACTCTGCCTCCTGAGTTCTGGGATTAAAGGTGTGCCACCACCATCGACCAGCAACAAATTTTATTTATTTTTACACTTACTTATTGAGTGTGTGTGTGTGTTCACATGCACATGCCGTGGCACCCATGTGGTGATGAGGACAACTCTCAGGAGTCAGAGTTTGCCTTCCACCATGTAGGTCCTGGGGTTCAGACTCATCTCTTCAGACTTGATGGTAAGCACCTTTACCTGCTGGGTCACCTCACCGACTCTAGTAGATTCCTAAGTGCTGTTTATCATGTACTACTTTACATCTGTTTACCAAAGAGACTGTGGGACATAACACATTTGAATTTACTTCGACATCTCCCAAAAGTTATTTAAAAGTCAGGTATTGTTACCACTGTCTCTTGCACAGGGAAGATGGGAAAACAAAATCACTCTGAGATTTTTGGCTCCTTTGATCCTATATAATTGAACATTTTGGTTATTGGAGGCTGAGGAGTGGTACCCTAGCAGGCAGGCTGAGGAGTGGTACCCTGGCAGGCATGTGCTCTTTGAAAGCAGAATCTACATGTAGGCTGTGGGTCAATTCTTGACATGGCTGGAAGCAGCTCAGTGAAGGAGGAATGGTACCACAGCCAGTCTGCACGTGATGTCACTAGAGCAGGAAAAGGAGTGAAAACGGAGGGTGAAGAAACAGCAAGGTCAGAGAGCAGAGTGGGCTTCTTGGAAGGTCAGGGTGCTTAGTGCTTCAGACTCTGGCTCAAGAGATGGAGGCCAGGCTGTGCCCAGTACAGCTCTCCTCTGCCCATAGCCTGTGCCTTCTGGGGTTGGGGAACCCTCTCACAAGTTGCTTTGTTTAGAGACTCTGTCCCCATCCCTCAGGGTCCTGCACCCTCCTCCTCCCTGCATCTGTCCTCTGGTTAGAGTCGTGTGAAGCGGAAGGCAAGCTGGGGCTTATTAGTGCCCCAGGGAGACATGTAACTTGTGCTGCTGGGACCCAAACAGCAAGAGTCTTAGCAGCAAACTCCAGCCGAGTAAGGACTGAGGAATTGTCTCACCTAATTACAGGGAATGGCTCTCTTTGTGTTTGGGATTCGGTACGGTTGTCCGATCGCTTTTGATCGCTTTTCTCCATTTGCTGGCTCAGGTCATGCTGGAATTGTGCTAATTAGAAGAGAAATGGACAGAGTGATCCTGTCAGCCCTGGTTACTGGTGGGGACAAAGCAGAACATTATTCTGAGGCAATGTTTTGTAAGAGCCCTTCTCTTGCTCTCATTAGGAGGAAGAGGCCCCCAGGAGGGAAGTTCCGAATGCTTGGCCTGGCTAATGGAGCANTGGGGTGTTCTTGTGCTAACTAACAGGCTCTGCTAGCACTCGTGCCAACCAGGGGCCTCACAGTTGCACCTGGTATCACCTGAAGCCTCCAACTGTCCTTGGCCTAAAACAAAGTGCCAGACAAAAGGTGGGAAGGTTGATGGCCTTTTCAGACACAGGGACACACTTCCAAAGTGACAAAGACTCTAAATAGATATGAACAGCCAGTTATAGGCTAGTCAGAACTTACGAACTGAACTTGGAGAGACCTCTACTTGCTCATTCAACGGGCTGCTGGAATAGGATGATCTAGGATCTCTTAAAGGAAGAAGACACAGAACATGACTTCATGCTTGGAGATAAAGATAGGCCAAGTTTAAGCTGCTAAGAAACCACTTATTTGACCCTTTGGAGCAGGCTATCTTGGCCTACCTGCCCCCTTTCCAACATGCAGTCCATCTTCCTCCAATGCCTTAGTGTTGGGGGACTGGGACTTCACTGCAAAGCAGTCATGGGCAGCCCAAATGCTGTTCTGAGGTTGCAGTCAGTGGAGAAATTTCACTGTATCTTTACTGTCCTGATTTGAGTGAATCCACAAGAGCTACAATAACAAGATCAACACCAAGGAGCGGCTAGCAAATGCCTACTTATAACAAGGGCCAGATGTGGTGGTGCACACCTTTAATCTCAGCTCTTGGGAGGCAGAGGCAAGCTGATCTCTGTGAGTTCTAGGACAGCCTGGTATACATGTTGAGCTCCATGACAGCTAGGGCTACATGATGAGATCCTGTTTTTTTGTTTTTGTTTTTTTAAATGGATTATAAGGTCTTGTGAAATGGCTCAGTGGGTAAAAAGACTTGCTGCCTAGCCTGATAACCTGAGTTCAAGTCCCTGGACCTACATGGTGGAGAGAGAGAACTGACTCCCAGAAGTTGCCCTTTGACCTCTACACATGCTTGTGTATGCAAACACACACAATGAATGACCAAAAAGTTTTAAATTATGGAAAATACATTTTAAAACAAAAAGATCAAGAAAATTAACAAGGGTGCTTTGTAATTAACAAAATTAATATCCTATATGAGCTGTGTATCAATTCATTTTCCTTAAGTTGGAATGCTTTCTCTAGAAGGACATGCTCTGGTGAAGACAAATCCATGACTAATGGGTGACAGAGTGGCCCAAGTGAGTACTTCTCTAGGTCTCACACAAAGGAACTCACACTAAAGCAAATGAAGATGTCTTCCATGAAGACATGGAAGAACTAGATACATAGGAGGGAGACATACCAGGAGCTTGTGATATTAAAGGGCGGTAAGATCTGGACTCAGATTACTTAGGTGTGAGGTGCGATCAGGTGTGATCCTGTGATCAGCGTCACAGGAATGGCACATTTAAATGTTGAAGGAATGATGGGGGAAGGTCATCTCCAGTGGGGTCACCAGAGCCTACAAGAAGAACAGGTATGATATGTGCAAAATGAAATGGAGACTTTCTGAGACTCCAGTGGTGTGGGTAAGCAAGGCACTAGAACTGCTCAGAGTAAGAAGAGTTCTTACTGGAAGAGAGACTTTATAGGGAGAAGAAAGAATCCAAACTGAAGGCTCAACTAGGATGTCATTCTAAACGGTCATGTTTAAACATTTAAACCTCAGGAGAGAGATGGATCTTTGACAATATACACAAGGTGGTACCAAAGGTTTCTAAAAGTTCCTACTGGGTCAGAGAATTTAGCAGTAATGGCAGGATGGCTGGTGTGACAGTGGACTTGTTACTCAAGTTGTACTTTTGATGAGTCTAGGCTTAAATATGCAGCTCGGCCCTTTAAAGGAAAAATTCAACCTCCTATACAAGGGACATATTTATTATGAAGACATATTATACACAAAGTATAATCCTCTAACATTCTAAAATACATATGCATACTGTACATAAATTTATATTATCAATATAAAAATACATCATTAACATTTCTAAGGCTGACAAATACAAAAACAATAAATATCACAATTCTACAACATCTACTTACATTAATTTAAGTGCTGGTGAACAGGATGACAGTAAAAGGAGGAGGCCATAGCAGATCAAACACCAACTACTGGCTTCCCATTACAGACGAGTTGGTTGGGGAACTATCCCAGTATTCTCTACATACTTTTCAATGTCCCCAAACTCTGCAAAGTGCCTGATGTCATCAACTCTCAAAAACAGAGTGAAGAAAAAAATTTGACACATGGCATTATTTTCTGATCACTCGTACACATTCACTTTAACCGCATTTAGTGAGATAAAAAATGTGAATCACAGACTTCAGCTTAAAATCAACTGGCCCTTCTAGGGAATACTCCAGCAGAATGCTTCTCTTCTCATACTTATCTTTTGTGGTACATATTTCATTGCTTTTTCCTTTTAAAAAGTAAAATCGTGTTGATCAAATAGCACTAATGGAGGGGAAAATCCAACATCAACTCTAGCATTAGGCACAAGTGTCAAGAGTGGTCAAGGGACCTGCTGTGAACCTCAAGAGTACTGTGCCCTAACAGGTACATGGCCACAGACTTGGCCACAGTTTCTCTTGTGTCCAAACTCCCAATAGATGATGGCCACAGAGCTTTTCTTCCTATAACATTGAGGGAACTCTCTGCGCTTTTCAAAATGTGAGAGACTAGGTCTAATCCATTTTAACCATGAGCAAGACTTTCAGACTTTAGCTGACACATACAAGTAGCAAAAAAAATCTGTGAGAGCTGTATTTAAGCCAGAACATTTTCATATAGGTNTGTTTTTATCAGATAAGCAAAGTATCTGACCCGTGGCTGAGAGGAGGAAAAAGGACAAAGCATTGTTATCACCCGATAGCACACACTAAGTCAGTCAGGGCTTCTTGTTTCCAGTCAAATGGGAACTCTCACAACCATGCCCTTCCACTACCAGGTCACACTTACAAATGTAAGAGACTAACCAGAATTCCTTCCGTTGCCTTCCTACTAGTCTGGAGGTCCAGAACTCAGGGTGACACAGTATGAGCCTTTCATTCTAGAGAGTCACTACAAGAGCTCCACTTGTCCAGAGTCAGACCTGCAAGGTGGGCCTGGGAGGGGGAGAATGGACAGTGCTAAAGGCGAGAGTGTCACTGGAGGTACAGACTTAAAAAACCAGACGTACATTTCAAGAAGACTGTTTGTTTCAGAACGGAAGTCATAGAATCCATTAGATCTGCAGAGTTCACAGGTCAGGATGCACAGTCTGGTCCAGAATGTAGTTGGTCTCTGATGTCCTCATGAATGCTTCTTAAGAGGTCAGGTACAGCTCAACAGAACCCATTAGTAGACACATCACTACTGACTTTGCCATTACAGAATGGAAGGAGTTCTAAGATCCTGAGACTCCTAGATCACTTTTGGAAAGGACCTTTCGGAATGATGGGACCTCTACATTACCAATGTCCAGAGCTACAGAGCCCATTCAGTAAATGGCAATGATCCTTGGGTAGAACAGATTCTTCTCTTGCTGCCAAATGTCCTCAGAGGTGCAGAGTGCCAGGAGCAGGGGAGAAGCGCAGTCTTGGAAGTTCAGCCTCCAGTCTTTCCCAAGGAAGCACGCAGTGTGCGTCATCAGAGCTACACTGGGAAGGGAACTTGGTTATGGTCTTCAGGACACTTGTGCTCGAGCAGTTGCTACTTCTTGGGCTTCTCTAGAATGTTCAGGAATTTCCCCCTTGTCATCTCTCGGGCTGCAATCACAAAGTAAACAAAGTATCAATGAGAATCCAAAATGGAAAAAGGAATCACAGGAAGATTTAAGGTAACCACGCAGATTGGAACAAAAGACCCAACTCCCCCAAAGCTGTCGTCTGTCTTCCACACCCTTGTCCTGTGTACCTGCACTCATAAACATATGTTAATATAAAAAGTATATCGGTAATTAAATCTACTGTATACCAAACTGCTACCCCAACAAATTCAATCACCACTAGTGTTCTAAGAGAGGGAGGGATACAAACCACCACTGACAATTAAGACTGGACAGCAAATCTGAAGTTGGCAACTGTATAAGGTACAGGTGACGGGGGTGGGGAGCAGGGGGAGAGTATCAGCTATCCTTACCAGGGAATTCCCATCAGCCACTCTGTTTCTCTGTCTCTCAACTCTAATACTCATGTTCACTACCTTATGGAGTTTGTTCTGGGAGGCTAAAATCCAAACAGGATTAGAATCTTGTCTGGACTGTTGGTCTCTGCACATTTATAAACTCAAATCAAAACCAGTGATCATGTACCCCACCTCTGAGCTGCAGTGGGAGGCCCTGTGTGCTGTAATATAGCAGGGTTTATATTCCCTCAGCGCAGTTCATCTGGGGATGGTGTAATAAAGCAGGGTTTATAGGGCTTTGGTCTTCTCGCTCTTGGCATTGTCAGTCCGTAGGTATTTAATATAGCCAGGCAAGGTTTATGTGTCTTTCTCCGACTTTCAGCGCCATCAATCTCTGAAACCTAGTTATTGCTAGGTTTATTCAGCTACTTTCCTGTATGTAAGGCTTCAAAGTAAAAGTAAAACAGTTCCCAATTAAAAGGGGCACCATTCTAGAAGCCTCCCATTATAGTTCTGTCAAGCAAATTTTCAATAAGCATGTGCAATGTAACCCCCCCTCCCCTGCTGCAGCCCCATCTCCATTCCACAGAACCATCTTTTTAGATCTCTTAAATGGATTTAACAGTTCTGAATGGCTAGGCTGGGAAGCCAGAAGTCTTCCAGAACTACACAGTGGACACAGGGTGGGTAGTATCTCAGCCTCACAAGAACATGTCCATCTTGGCCAAAGAAAGGAAGTGGCTAGAGAGGTACCTGCAGTAATGAAAGGGCTGTTTGCCCCATCTTCTTGTTGCCTTTACCTAGGACAGAGCAAATGACTTGAGACAGATCCTCCACTCCAACCAACCTCAACTTAACAGCTGCTTGTTTGCCAGGCCTGACAGTAAAGGCCTGTAATCCTGGCCGGGGCTGGATAACTTCCTAAAACCCAGTCCTAGAATAAAGTAGAGTAAAATAAGGCCTGGGGGTGTAGCTCAGTTGGTGAGTGCTTGCTTGCCTGGAGTGTAGCAGGCTCGAGGTTCAATCACTGCCTGCACCCTGGCTCCTTCTATGTACAACCTGCCATCACAGGGACGCTTTTGGTGTTATCAGTCCATCCTTCCCGGTGTTCACTAGCTCCCGAGCTCCAACAAAGGCGGAAAGTCTGTCAGCTAGGTCTGCAAGTTCAAGGTGAGGTGTCTCCGTGCTGCCAATCCTGCCCAAGCCCAAATCTGAGCCTTCCTTGGTGGATTTACACAAGTTTTGTACACATTTCCTGTACTACAATGTCAGAATTAGGGCAAGCCTATTGAATAAATGCTGGTCACATAAACAATAATATACAAAAGAATAAACAGGAACACAGCAAGCGCTAATGCTTCCTTTAAACAATTAAAACTAGACAGTAGCTTTCGGTGACCCATTCTCTCTATATGGTAGGTTTTTTATTTTCATTTTTTGTTTATTTCTCAAGAAAACTTATTTAATTTTTTTTCTTGAGACAAAGTCTCTATGTAGCCCTGGCTGGCCTGGGACTCACTCTGTAGACCAGGCTGGTCTCAAACTCACAGAGATCCACCTGCCTCTGTCCGCAAGTGCTGAGGTTAAAGGCGTGTGCTACCTACCAGGCCCGTAAACACAACAAGTTTAGGTTTATTTATTTTGTGTCTGTGCACAGCACCCATGTAGAAGTTAGAGGACAGCTTGTGGGGGTTAGTTCTCTCTTTCCATCCTGGGTTTATGGGACTGAATTCAGATTGTAGGCTTGGCAGTAAGTACTCTTATTGGCTGAGCCATTTGAAGGAAGTAATGCCAAATTAATGGAGATCAGGGGTCAAGGACTAAACTACTCTAGAGAAAATCCAATCAACTACTTAGCCAAGGGGAGACAGCAAGGACATTTTATAGAGAATTCAGGACTTGGGGTTGGGGATGCAGCTCGGTTGGTAGACTGTTTGCCTAGTACTGCATAAACTGAGTGTGGGGGTGCATGTCTGAAATCCCAGCACTCAGGAGACAAAGGCAGGAAGGCCAGAACTTCAAGGCTGTACTTACAGAGTGAGTGAGAGGCCAGGGTGACTACATGGAAAAAAAAAAATCAAAGAGAACAAAAGAATCTGAACTCATTTCTAGCTCTAGCACGGTGTAGTAGCTGGGTAAGCCTTAGGCTGGACAGTCTCTAAGCATCACCTTCCTCTGTACAGCAGGAGCAGCAGAGCCCTTTTCTTGGATACTGTCAGTATAGTGGCGAACACTAACACGATTGTTTTTAGAGATGGTAAGTAACCAGTTTCGTTCCCTCCCACATTTTCTGGGTGAATGAGTGGATGAATGATGATGGTATGGGAGGTCAGAAACCTCAAAAACTCCATTGACAGAAAGAATATCTATCCTTACCCCAATCTTTACAAATTTACTTATACTTTCGGGTAGAGTGGCTACAAGGGTTAACTGCCTACTCTTGAGGGTAAAGTATAAGAACTTTAAATCCAAACAGCATCAAACCAGCCCGCAGCGTGGCTAGAGGCCAGTGTGGAAGCCAGACGTGGGCAATACAGAACCCTGACACACCATGATTTCAGCTTGCTGGTGATTTCAGACCTCCCAATTCTTTACTGTTATTTAAAATAATAGGGATTTATCTTTATTTATGTGTGTGAGTGTTTTGCCTGTATGTATGCATGTTTAGCGCCTGCAGAAGACAGAAGAGGGTGTCAGATTTCCCGGAGCTGGTGTGATAGATGTTGTAAGCTGCCACGTGGGTGCTGGGAACTGAACCCAGGTCCAGTGTAAGAGCAGAAAGTGTTCTTAACCACCAAGCCATCTCTTCACCTCTTACTGTTGCCCCAACCCAGAGTGAAAGAATGACCTGAATGTGTTAAGACTCAAATATTTGAGGGCTCAAGAGTTTAAAAGGAAAAATAAGCGGAGACCCTGAAGTCTCTCAGTGGTAAATTTTCCTTGAATTTAACCAATCCTTTTTTTTAACAACCCTCTTTCCACTCAATCATTCCTCCCCCTTCGACCTAATCCAAGTATACAGAGTTGCAGGAAACCACCGTAAAAGTAGAAGTAATTCAAAAGACATCATCTTCTACATGGGAGGGGAGAAAGTTCCCCTTCTTGCCAGTCCCATATAGGAGATATACGAATGCATGACATAGCCGCTCCCTAAAAGAGGGCTGTGTCCTATAAATCAGATCCTAAGCACCAACCCCTTTTTGTGCACAGGGAAATTGCTACGGGTCAGGGGCTGCTCCAGAGCAAGTGCCCTCCTGTTCACTTGTCATCAGGAATGTTAACACTTCTGATTAATTCATACAGCCCTTATTTTATTCCCTATTTCTTTATCCTTGCTCTCTGGATCTGGTGCAGTGTGAAGATTTTTACCCAACCTTCTACTGTAATCACTGCCCGCACACTGCACCCCCCCTAAACCTAGTGAAATTGTTTAGTGATGCCAACCGCGCTTTTAATTTGCAAGACATCAGACACAGAGGTAATTTATACCAACATCTGTTCATTTTTGACTTCTGAAACAAACTCGCACATGCTGTTACAAAATCCCATTAGGAGTAAGGAGACAGCCTTCTGCTACTGTTTCATATTCCTTACACACACACACACACACACACACACACACACTCTCTCTCTCTCTCTCTCTCTCTCTCTCTCTCTCTCTCTCTCTCTCTCTCTCCTAGGAGGGGTTATATATGTAAATATATTTTGCTAACGTACTCTCACCAAAGGATTTCAACTCTCTCTTGGGAAGAGCCTTCAGAGCTGTGGCTTCCTCTCAGGGGAAAGGAAGCTGTCTGTCGTCTCCTGCCAAGCTCTACCCCTCCCCTCTTTCTTCTCAGTAGTTAGTTTGTTTTTTTTTTCTGGATAAATGCCCGAGGTAAGAGTATATGTTCTTGAGCTTGGCACTTCTAGTTCCTCCATTTTCTCTTGTTCTTCCCAGTGCCTACAATGTGTTATACTCGAAGACAACGGCAGAGCTGGAAGATGAACAGTCACCAAGTGCCTGCTGTGTAGGCTCCAGGACCTGAGTCTGGTCCCCAGAACCCACTTCAAAAAGCTGGGTGTGGTGGCGCATGCTTGTTAGCCCAGGGCAAGGGNTGGAGACAGGTGGAGCCCTGGGGCTTACTGGTCAACCAGCCTAGCCTTATGTGGCCAGTTCCAGACTAGTGAGACTTGCCTCGGGTGGACAGTGCTTCCTCAGGCACATCTGCGACTCACCCTCACACATGTGTACTCAGCACACAAAAGAAACAATCCTAAGAGCTAGGGATACAGCTCAGTGGTAGATTGCTTGCCTAGCAGGTTTGATACCCGGCACCACACACA
>LZPO01029788.1:2305385-2319691 GCA_001675575.1 Neotoma lepida
TGGTTTTTCAAGACAAGGTTTCTCTGTGTAGCTTTGGAGCCTGTCTTGGAACTCACTCTGTAGCTCAGGCTGGCCTCGAACTCACAGAGATCCGCCTGCCTCTGCCTCCTGACTGCTGGGATTAAAGGCGTGCACTACCACTGCCCGGCTTATTATATAACTTTTAATTAACTTTAAACTTCCATTTTATTAACATTCAAACTAATATACAAGTGAGAGTAAAAAGACGAATTTTATAGATGCTAGCTAGACCACTAGCCTCAAAATCAAAAACTATCTAGTCTAGTTAACAAGCTCTTACTTCATTTTCATTATATGTGTATGACTGCAGGCGATTTGACACTAAAAGAAGCTAACAGTCTTCCTGAGAAAGTGCCTCCCTGCTCCTTTGGGCACTGATATGTTTCTCAGGAGTTGGTGCTCTGTACAAACACAATACCTGGGGAGTCTTAAGTGACTATGAATAGCCTTTCTCCCAAGACCTTGAGGAGGGGTTGGGCGGGAAAGGCAGGAAACCATTTTATTTCGGTAGACTGTGTGTGTTTGATTCCAGCTAGAGTCATTTCAAAAGAAGGAAGGTCAATTGAGAAAATGCCCCCACCGGCGGTAAGCCTGTGGCACGTTTTCTTCATGGATGTGGGAGGGCTCAGCTTACTGTGAGCTGGTGGTCCCGGGTTCTGTAGGAACAAGCCACTGGGAGCAAGCCAGTAAGCTGTACTCCTCCATGGCCTCTGCATGAGTTCTAGCTTCTAGGGGTTCCTGCCTTAAGTTCCTGCCNTGAATTCCCTCAGTGATGGAGAGTGTGACCTGCGAGTTGAAAGATAAATAAACCCATTATTCCCCAAGTTGCTTTGGTTATGTTGTTTTATCACAGCAACAGAAACCTATATACATGGAGTATATAGGTAGGTTAGCATTTTAAGCTATGTTAAGTGGCTCTCAAAATGTTGTTCCTGGACCAAGACATCAGCACTACCTGAAAACTTGTTAGGACATAGAAATTTGGGGGCTGGAGAGATAGCTCAGAGGTTAAGAGCACCGGCTGCTCTTCCAGAGGTCCTGAGTTCAATTCCCAGCAACCACATGGTGGCTCACAGCCATCTGTACTGAGATCTGTTGCTCTCTTCTGACATGCAAGCATACATGCAAGCAGAACTACATAAATAAATTAATCTTAAAAAAAAACTTAAAAAATTAAAAGACATATAAATTCTTAAGCCTTCCTTCAGATCCTAAATGGAAAACTTTAGATTGAGACTGAGCCCAGGAATCCATATTTTAATGAGCCCCAGAAGTAATCGTAATGTAAGTTGGTGCTCAAGAACCACTAACCCATATTATCCAGGATTTTTCATTTTATATTTCAGTTCCCTGTAGCTCAAATTCATTACTAATAGAAGCAAGGTTTTACTCTATCAGTATCATNATCATAAATCACATTTCTTTTTGACACAGAGTCTGTGTCAAACTTGCTATGTAGCCCAGGATAATTTTTGACATTTGTTTTCTCCATCTCCCTTCTGGGATTGCTGGCATGCACTACCATCCTGGTTTATGTGGTGCTGGGGATGGGACCAGGGCTTCAATCATACCAGGTAAATGCTAACTGAACTACAGTCCTACCTACCATAAAAGCATATACCTCTTATTCTAAAGCAGTAAAGGGAAAAGACAGACACTTTTAGAAAACATAGCAACAAAGGGGTGCTGTTAAACATTTAGTCAAATAATTAGATTTTCATTTTTTTTTGTTTTTGTTTTTGTTTTTTTCCCAGTGTTAGGGAAGGAACCCAGAGCCTCACATATGTTTCACAAGGGCTCTATCACTGAGCTACATTTCCAGCTCAGGATAAGAAGTTTTACCAAATTTAAGCTCTATCTCTATTGTCATCTATGTGCTTAATATTAAGCCTCTAATATAATTCTTAACCTTGAGAAGTTTGGCAGAAGATATCCTGGGAAATAGAGAATTGTCAAAGAATGGCATGGAAGCTTTAAGAGGAGTAGAGAACACAATATGAGTAGAGATGAAGAGAGTTCTGCCAAAGAGTTAGACTGGATGGACAGGAAAAGCTTTAGAGAAGGAATGCTGTTTGAAATGAAGTGCAGGGAATATCCAGGCAAGGAGAGAGCAGCTCGTCTAAACAGCTGTCCACTAGGCCACTGGTGTCAGATGCAAGTGAACACCATGAAATGGGAGTCTCCCANTGCACAGGGTTCTGTGGACACCACACTAGTGGATGAGGCCAGGCCTTTAGGAAATTAAGCCACATACAGGACTGGGAAGATAACAGGTTGGTAAAGTGCTTGCTTACCCAACCATGAGGACTTGAACTTGATCCCCAGCACCCATGAAAACAGTGGGGCATGCTAGGACCTTTGAATTCCAGCACTGGGGAAAACAGAGAAGGGTAGGTGCCCAAGCTCAATGGCCAGCCAGTCTAGTTGAATGGAGAGCTCTCCATTGAGTGAGAGATAAAAACAAGACAGATGTCTCCTGAAGAGCTACACCTAAAGTTGACCTCTGGCCTCACATGCCTGTCTTTTCATCATTTCAAATAAATAAATGACTTCTTTTCTTTTTTCTTTTAATAAATGATTTCTAAAATCCAGGCTGGAGATGCTATCCTAAAAGCTAAAATATTACTGTGTTTAACCAAATTCTGTGATGTAGTCATACCGCTAAAAAACTTTTATCAATTATCACTGAATGTTTGTACACAATTGGTGTGTAGAGACACATGCCATGACACACGTGTGGAGGTCAGAGGCCAACTTTGTGGAGTAAGTGTTCTACTTCTAATTTTGTTTTTTTTGCCCCCCTCCCCCAAGGTTTCTCTAAGTAGACCAGGCTGGCCGTGAACTCTGAGATCGGCTTGCCTCTGCCTCCCAAGTGCTGGGATTAAAGGTGTGCGCCATCGCTACCATCACCACCCTGGGCCTGCTTCTTCTTCCACTTTTTAACTCAGGTCAATAGGCTTGCACAAGAGGCATCTTTACTGGCAAAGCCATCTCTCCAGCTACCAAATAGCCAAATCTTAAAATCAATTTTGTCTCTATAGTCATGCTGACTCCAATAAACGAATATTTCTATAACCAAACATACCATCCTGCCATCTCCCCACTAAACTATTTTTTNAAGATATAGAAACTACAAAATCTAGTTCTCAGAACCTGCTCAAAGGTTTATTTCATAGACTATTTACCAAGTAAATAGCTGATCTATCTCTGATTCCTAATAAATCCCAACACCCTCAAATCCAAAGTTAACAGCCAAAGGCAATGTGAATAAAACTTAAAGGTCCTTTTTATTAACCACATTTTCTTTTATAAAAGACATGACTCTATGTGTATGGATGTTTTGCCTACATGTATGTCTGTGCACTCTACACATGCCTAGTTCTCCATGATGGCCAGAAGAAGGCACTGGATCCCCTAGGATTGGAATTACAGATAGGTGTGGGCCACCATGTGAGTGCTGGGAATTGAACCCAGGTCTTTGAGAAGAGCAGCTAGTGCTTTTAATAATCCCCAGGGCTACCTTAAGATTGCTCAAGTTCTACCTGAGCTACTAGTACACTCACCTCATCTGTACAATCAATGATGAAGTTAGTGTTAGTAGAGAAATTAATTTCTCTATGTCAGAAATGATTCATCATTTTTTTGTTTTTGTTTTTGAGACAGGGTTTCTCTGTGTAACAGTCCTGGCTGTCCTGGAACTCACTCTGTAGACNAGGTTGGCCTCAAACTCACAGAGATCCACCAGCCTCTGCCTCCCGAGTGGTGGGATTACTCCCGAGTGGTGGGATTAAAGGCGTGNGCCACCACCGCCCAGCATCTCGCTCTTCTCTTCATGTAGTCCAATACCCAGCCCATGAAATGCTGCTGCCCCCGTTCAGGGTGGGTCTTCCCACATCTATGAACACAATCAGGACAGTCTCTCACAGACATGCCCATAGGCTAACCTAATGTAGACAATTTCTCTGACTCAAGCCAGATGATTCTAGAGTATATTAAACTGACAATCAAAACGAACCATCACACCTCATATGAAAAGGTTAAAGATGGTGATNCTAAATTTTGGACATAAATGTTCATAGTAGCATTAATACACTGTAGCCAAAATTTGGAAACTACTCAAATGTCCATCAACTGATGAATGAATGAATGAATGAATAAAATGTGGTATTATCTACAACATTACTTGGCAATAAAAGGAAATTAAATCCAGAGAAAGGAAGTAGGTTAGTGGTTACTTAGAGCTGGTGGGGCAGGGTAGAGGGAACCAGGGAAAAAAGAGGGCCTGTGAATAGGTATGGGGTTTCTTTTGGGATAATGGAAATGTTGCAAAACTGTGGTAACAGTTGCACAATTTTTGGAATACACTAAAACACCACTGACCTGTATACCTTAACTTTTTTTGAGACATGGTCTCATTAGTCTAGGCTAGCCTCAAATGCCTACCTCTGCATCCTGAGAGCTGGGATTACAGGCATGTGACACTGCACTTGGCCTCAAAGTTTGTTTAGGCTTTCTTCTTGCTGAAGAACTGATTGTAAGTCTAAACAATCAATGCTCTATTTTCTTTCCTTCCTTCCATCTTCTCCTTCTTGTAAAACAAAATGTGCATGTGTGTTCTCTGTGTGTGCAGGTGCCCAGGCTTGTAAAGCACACAGAAACTAGAGGACTTCTGGTGTCCTGCTCTATCACTACACATGTTATTCCCTTGGGGCAGGCAGGGTCTCTCACTGAACCTGGAGCTAGAAAGCTACCGTGATACTCCTGTCTCCCACTCCACCCCTCAGGTTATAAGCGATGCATAGCCATGTGGTCTTTTTTATGTGGGTGCCAGGGATTTGAACTCAAGTCCTCAAGNCATTTTCCTACCCCCCTAATCAATGTTCTTTATTTTTTAAAAAATTGGGGAACTGGAGAGTAGGCTCAACTGTTAAGAATATTTGTTGCTCTTACCCAGGTTGGTCTCAGCACCCAGACAGTAGCTTACAACCACTCTAAACTCCAGTTCCAGGGGACCTGACACTTTGTTCTGGCCTCTGAGGATATTAGGCATGCACACACATATACATTCATGCAGGCAAAACACTCATACACATAATAAATATTTAAACTTTTTAAAAATTAGGGTGTTATAACAGTACTGCCATATGCTACAATAAAAAATATACTTGAGGTCTGGAGAAATGTCTTAGTGGTTAAAAGTACTTGTTGCTGTTTCAGAGGACCCAGGTTTAGTTTCCAGTCCTTAAATGAGTGCTCACAACCATTGGTAAGTGCAGTTCAAGGGCATCCAATGCCCTCTTCCAACTTCTGCAGACACCAGGCACACATGTGGTACACACACATATACACAAGTAAAACACTCAGAGAAACAAAATATATAATATTTACATTTTTTTAAAAAGAAGAATATGCCTGATAAATTAATGGGGCTGGAGAGATGGCTTAGCTGCTAAGTTAACAGCACTTGCTTCTATTTCAGATCAAGGTTCAGTTTCCAGTGGCTGCCAATGGTCTGTAACTCCAGTTCCAAGAGAATCCAGTGCCTTCTGGCCTCCACAGGCACCAGGCACACACACACCACACATATAAACACATACAGACAGACAAAATACCCTTACACATAAAAAAAGAAAAATAATATACTCGATTTAATTTTGTCTAAATTCAAGTAACATCAAATTTATACTTAAGATGTATTATTTTAAAAAGATATTATAATTTAAAAGTATACTATTTCAACTATTAAGACACTATGAGTAATTACTTGAAAAATATTCCTTCTGTCTAAGGACTAGATATATATCCTAAGAAATTAGGACACAAATAGATTTAATGTGAGTATATCAGATTATTATTAAAGCAAATATATTAAATACAAAAACATTTAAAATGTTTATTTAAACATCAAAATCCATGAAATGCACACTAAGTTTTTTTCGTGTATATGTATGTATGCGGCCATGTGGATGTATGAGCNTGTGTGTGAGGGTGTATGTAGAGGCCAAGTGCCACTGACTTTGATCACTCCAAGGATCCTCTTACCTCTCTCTGCCCTGCTGCTCTGGAGTTACAAATGTTTGCTTGGCTTTTATGTGGGTGTCATGGATTCAAATTCAAATTATGCTTATGTGGTAGGCAGCTTATCAAAAGAGCCATCTCTTCAGCCCCAAGATTAATATTGCCATGAAATTTAAGTGATTCTTAAGTGCATGCAAACACCTGGCCATATTCNTCCATTCTTATTTATGACTCAAAATTCTCACTTGTTCCATTAAGTGCCATCTTTTCTTTTTTTTTCCGAGACAGAGTTTCTCTGTGTAGCTTTGCGCCTTTCCTGGAACTCACTTGGTAGCCTGGGCTGGCCTCAAACTCACAGAGATCCACCTGCCTCTGCCTCCCGAGTGCTGGGATTAAAGGCGTATGCCGCCACCACCACCACTGGGCAAGTGCCATCTTTTCTAGCTGCTGGCTTGGTGTTGTGCTTCTGAGATCTTATTCAAAACAAGTTGTGTCCTATTCTACAAGCCACATGCTATAAGCTGGTGAGTCTTAAGTTAGATCTGTCAACACAGATCACTCTCTTTGTCACTCTACAATGGGTCTCAATATTATCTCTAGTCCTATGCAACAGATTTGTCTTTTTTAGAACTTTCTACATAAAATCCTAGTACATACTCTCCAGTATAACATTTTGAATATTTATCCATTTTATCACATGTATTAGTAGCTTGCTGCATTTACATGTCATTCAGTTGTATGGCTATACCACAAATTTGTTAGTGTATTCATTTACCTACTGATAGACTTTTGAGACGTTTCTAACTTATAATTATTATAAATGAAAGTCTCAATACTTTGTATGTCTTTGTATAGAATGTTTTCATGCCTCTTGAATGAAAAATTAGGAGTTTTAGGTATGTGGTGCTTGCTAACTTTACACAACAAACTACCAAACTTTCCCAAAATGACCATGATATTCTATATTCCTATCAGTAATGTATGAGATTTAGATGCTCCACACCTTCTCCAACCCCTGTAAGGTCTACTTTTAGTTTTAGCCAAGCTAATGGATATACACTGGTACCTCATTATGATGTTAATTTGCAAACGTAATTTTCCTGAAGACTAGTGAGGTTAAGGATTATTTCCCTGTGCTCACTAACCATTTATTTATTTCTCTTGTAAA
The DNA here is from genome assembly GCA_001675575.1 of Neotoma lepida. Lineage (NCBI taxonomy): Eukaryota > Metazoa > Chordata > Mammalia > Rodentia > Cricetidae > Neotoma > Neotoma lepida. Next base: position 2,312,593 of record LZPO01029788.1, read on the forward strand.
GAATCAGGTCAAATATTTTACCCATTTAAAAACTATGCTCTGCTTCTTAGCTGGTTCTAGAGATGTTTAGGGTACACTGCAGGCCTTCTGGTTTCTACCATTACCTCTAGGTCCTAGATGCTGAGCTTAGTGCCTGACTTAATTAGGGTTTCTACTGCCGTGATAAAACACCATGACCAAAAGCAACTTGGGGAGAAAAGGGTTTAGTCCAGTTTACAACTCCCAGGTCACACTCCATCACCAAGTGGAGTCAGGGCAGGACCTCAAGGCAGGAACCAATGCAGAGCCATGGAGGAGTGCTGCTTACTGGTTTGCTCAATCTGATTTCTTTCTTCTTTTTTAAAAGATTTTTATCTTTTTATGTGCATGAGTGTTTTGGCTGCATATATGTCTATGTATCACATGTGTAACTGGTGCCCACGGAGACCAGAATAGGATATTGGATCTCCTGGGACTGGAGTTATAAATGGTTGTGAGCTACCATGTAGGTGCTGGGAATTATACTTAGGTCCTCTGGAAGAAGAGCAAGTGTCCTTCACCACTGAGCCATCTCTCTAGCCCTTTCAGCCTACTTTCTAATAGCATCCAGGATCACCAGCCCAGGGATGACACCACCCACAGTGATCTGGGCCCTCCCACAACAGTCATCAATTAAGAAAATGCTCCAGAGACTTGCCTACAGACCAATCCTATGGAGACATTCTACAGATTAAGATTTCCTTCCAATGACCCTGTCCTGTGTCAAGCTGACATAAAAACTAGCCGGCACAGTGCCTATAATCATACCCATAGCCTAACAGGAGCCCAGGGAGGGCCACATTTGCTCATTACTGTCCGCTACAATGAGAACAGGCCTGGCATCTGTCAGGAACCCATGGTACTTGTGACTGAAAGTCTCTAGTGTGAGGGAAAGAAATATGCTAATCTGTGTGTCTTGGGATGAGTGTCTTCAGGCTTTCTTCATTTTAAAGGGAGTTGAATAAAAGACCATCTAAACACACACAGATCTGTAGGCTGAGACCCATAGAAGCCAACAAAAGTGTTATGAGTACACTGGGAGTCAATAAAAAAAGATAATTTTCCTTCATGTTGTTAAATTATTATTTAAAAAACTCCTTGTATGCAAGTGACTGTATGTCTATCTCACTGTATGAAAATGACTGTACATCTATGTCACTTTCAGGCTGGAATAGAACTTCCTCACACAGCTCCTGTCAGCCCCATAGCCTGGGACTGAAAGCCAAGCAAGGTGTGGCTCAGAGCTTTCAGTGGATGGATTTGGTCTCTAGAGTGGTTACATAATTGGTCACATCTAGCAAACGACAGAACACCCATCCCAATGACCTCATTCCAATTTTGGGGTTTTCTTCTTTGAAATAACATTCTTCATTAAATATAAACCTAGTACACCCTCACTTAAGATAATTTGGAAAACACTGTAAAACCATAAACACATGACGGTCATCAGCATGTGGGCACACTGCACCTACATGGAGCTCCTGCACCGCTTGTGTTTTAGACTAGTCCCAGAGTGAGAAGGGCCCAGTTGGACAAGAAGTAGCAGTAACCAGGGTCTAAAAGGAAGGGGAAACCTGGGTGTGGTGGCACATGCAGGCATAGGTAGGGAAACTTTAAGCTCCAATAACAATAGCAAGACTCCTTAAAAAACAAAAATGCAGAAAATAAACAAACAGGCAAAAAAATAATGAGACAGATAAACAGACAAACAAACAACAAACTGAGGAAAAGACATGGTGTGAGGAAGAGTGCTCCACCCTGGGGTTGAAGGTTCACAGACGTGTTTTCCTTTCAGAGCCTTGGAATGTGAAATCCAGTTCTTAGGAGCTGGGGTAGGGAGGCACCAGTGCCATGGTTGGTTCTCATCTTCCTTTTTTGAGGTACTTATATGGGAGGCAGCTGCTTTCCTCTGACCAGCAGTTTGTTGATGGCCTCCAGTAGGCCTCCTCCACCTTCTCCATTGCTTTAGCTTGATGTTGAGGTCTTGATGGGACGAGAGCCTCCAAGATGTACCTTCTGGCCATTATGCCTCCTTATGGTGGCACCAGCCAGCGCAGCTGGCCAGTTGCTGACTGCACAGCTTTCATCATGGCTGGCCCTGGACTCCTCAGGCTGGCAGAGAACATGGGGGAGGCAGGTGGGCCCTGTGGGTGGAGGCAGGGGCCCACTCCACATAAGGGGTGTGTGGCTCTGGGTGACAGTATGCCCTGGTGGGAGGACAGGCCCTGTGGGGAGGACAGACCCTGTGGGGAGGCCTCTTTTCTTCAGAGCACTATCTGAGTTGCTCAATAAGGCTCTATTAGTTTCGTTTTTAGTATTATTTCTTGTGTTTCATTTTGGATAGTTTTTATGGTTTTCATTGTGATTCAAGTTCAAGTTGAACCAAATTAACTTTAAATAAGCTAAGTCCCGTTTTGGTTTTATATATACCATTATGAGTTTAATAACAGTCAAAAGTCAGGGGGTGAATGTTCTTTCCTACAGTTTGTAGCTGAAGAGGGCAGTTTCAGAAAAGAAAAGAGACCAAAGAGTAATCACAATAAAAGGCTACAGTCTGAAGAGAGAAAGAAGAGAAGGGAGGAGATATAGGAAGGGTTATGCATCATTTATTTTTATGATCAAGCATCAAATTGAGAAGGAAAAATGTCATTTCAATCTCTTTTATTTTTAATAAGATAAAATGGAGCACTTAAATTCCAAGCCAACTTCTAAAAAGTAGAATACTATAGAATTCACCTCATCAAGTGTATTTTTATACTGTTTTGTTTTAAGGTTGCTTGGCAAAACACAGCATACCAAGTTCTAGGGGGTGGTCAAGTGGTTGGTATATTTATTTCAGCAGTCCTTTAAGAAGGAATGCCCACCAGCAATAACGCTTGTGAAGCTTTAGAAGATGCAAGTACTAACAGTGGGGAAACAACCAGTCTTAATGGAAGTTAGTAAGGCTTGTGAAGCTTTAGAAGATGCAAGTACTAACAGTGGGGAACAACCAGTCTTAATGGAAGTTAGATGGAAATCACCTACTTGTTCATCGTTAGTTNGCTGTATGACCTCACTCTTCCTTCACAAGAGGACAGCAAGAAGCTTTCTAGTTTATTAAAAGTCCTATTTGAAAAGTATGTTGAGATTTCAAGCTACTATACAATTATTGAGGCCACCTATAACTACCTTAAGAATGCACAGCTGATAAGAAGACTGCACAACTTCTAGCTAGGTGCTGTGGCGACATCTAGTTGAGGCGGGGGGTTGACTGAGTCAAGAAGTCAGTCAAGGCTGGGCTAGAAAGCACAGCAAGATTTTCTTTCTCAAAAAAACAAAAAAACCCAAAAAACCCTAAAAAACTAGGGCTGGAGAGGTGGCTCAGTGGTTAAGAGCACTGGCTGCTCTTCTAGAGGACCTGGGTTGGTCCTGAGTATCTGATACCCTCTTCTGGCCTGAAGGCACTAGGCAGGATCATGGTACACAGACACACATGCAAACAAAATATCCATATACACAAAAAACCAAAAACAAAACCACCACCAACACCACCACTACCAAAACTCAACCAAAGCAACTTTAAAAAAAAAAAAACTTTCAAAGGCCTATAAAACCAGTAATTTCACAGTTCCATCCAAATAGTAATAGTCATTTGTATCCAGAAAATTTTACTACTGTCTAAGTCATTCAGGCTTCAGACAAAATGTTTCCTTTTACTCTAAATGATGTTTTAAAAACTCACTGATTTTTGAATCAGACGTCACTAATCCAAGTTAGAGCTAGTAACATTACTACTACCTCCATTAACAAATAACTTGACCACAGAGGACTGGAAGATTAGAAAGAAACAGAAACATGGTGAAAATGGAGCATCTTATTGTGAAGACCTCTGAAAGCAAAGAGAATGGGCTCTTTGACTCTTATAAATAAAAAGCATATTAGAGATCAGTCCATCCGTGCCCAATCCGACCCTNCCAGCTGCTCACAGTTCTGCCTGAGCACCAGTTAGCTTCTGGACATTTAGAATGGCTTGCTTGCCTGTCTGAGTATCTACCTATTATCTACTGAGCTAATTTGTTTTTCTTTTTGAGATTGGTTTTGCTATGTAGCCCCTAGCTGGCCTGTTACTTGCTGCAGTCTAGGCTAGCCTCAAACTTGTAGCAACCCATTGGCCTTAGCCTCCCAAGTACCGGGAGTTAAGATATTCACCACCACTCCTGGCTTCGAAGTTCTTTAATAGTGTGGCAAACACATAAGTAAACACCCAGCTGCTCTCTAACTTCTCATTGCCCCTAACTCTGTCCTCTGGGATAGAGCAAGGATCAAAGCTCAATTAGCCAAGGGAGAAAAAATGGAATATAAGGAGTCTAGTCTAGCAAAGGGAAGTAGGTGAAATCTTAGCAACAGCTAAGTCAATGGGCAAACCCTAAACACTTCAGAGCAATGAAACCAACCCTTCACCATTTGAAGAGAGGATGCTGCTCAAGTCCATAAAGGTTTCTAGAAATCGTACACGTCTTTTATGATTGGATACTAAGTCCTTCTTTAGCTGGAACACACAATAGAGAGAAATGCAATGCCATGTCCAAACATGGATGATCCTTAGACAGACAAGTGACAGCTCAACTCTCTCCAGGAACATTTGTCACCTATGCTTCATCCTTCAGGGATTTGAGTGAATGACACATGCTGTAGGTTGATAATTAATTTTTCTTTCGTCCTTAAAAACAAAACAAAAAAGCATAGGAGGCCACTGTTGGCCTCTTCCCCAGGAGAGACACTAGCCTGAATGGTTTGGGGAACACACGCCTTGATCAGACTTGCACTATGACTGCTGAATGCATGTGCCATCCCAGCAACACCTGCTCTCCCGACCAGCCACCTGGGACTGAAGAAGGATCCATCAATTTCACCTTCCCTAGAGAGATCACTCAGACCCAATGCTTAATTCAGTGTCATGTCAAAAAAAAAAAAAATGCTACCCATCAACATCCATCAGCAACCAGAGGTCAATATTTAAAATAGTATACTAATGGGGATTATCATATAATTTTATTTTGTTTTTTCCAACTCCACTAAATATGGGCACAGAATCACTTGTATCAAGGCAGGAAAGACAGAAGGAATAAAATTTCTTACTCAAATCTGTCCCTGACATCTTGCCAATGGCTTAAATTTTGAACTTCATTTCCACATCACTGGATGGAAATAGTTGCTTCTCATCCAGAAACTGTGAATTATTTATCTTGGATCATAGTGATATTTGGTTACAGATTTTATAATATAGAAACCAAAGCCCATAAACAACCATATTTTAATTCAAAGCAATTAATTAGCCTTCTTTTTCATAAACAAAGAGAGGTAGCCTTCTTTTATTTTTGGCACATTTATATGCTCTTTGCTTATTTTGGTTTCCATTTATTTTGCTACTAAATGTTACTTAGCCTATATATCTAAATGTTATAATACTCAGCCTCTGTCCTCCCTATTACCAATTTCATCGAATTTTTGTTTGTTTGTTTGTTTATTTCTGAGACAGTGTCTTACTGTATAGCTCTGGTGGGTCTGGAACTTGCTATGTAGACCAGGCTGCCTTTCAAATCCCAGAGATCTGCCTGCCTCTGCCTCCTCAGTGTTGGGACCATCACACTTTTCAATTTCACCTATTTTTAACAACAAAGTTATATGTGTACATATTTCAAAAGTCAAATAATTCTAAATAATTTTTAAAAGAAAAAAACCCCCATAGTTCCCATTAGTTACTTCACAGTGGCAACCACTCTTACCCTGTTCAGTGCATTATTTTATATTACCTCAATGTCTCTTCATAACTAAATAATACGCTATATTATTTATTGCATTTTTTCCTTCAATTTGACATTTTATCTATCGACTTGCCCCAATAAAGACGGTGATAATTTAGCTCTGTTTTCCACATGTTCCCCTACTTTTAATTCCAATACTATATATCCAAGTACTCTATCTCCTTAGAGTTCTACAGCCTTGTGTCACTTAGTACCAGTGACATATTCAAAGAAATGATTCACTAGGGTGATTTTCGTCTTTGTGTAAACATTAGAGTATAGTTATACAAACATAGCTGTTCCAGCTTACCATATACCAGGGCTAAATGGTGCATCTTATTGCTCTAGGGCCATAACAAATAAAATAATACAATTAAACCAAGCGCAATACAATCAGAGACAAAGTAAACACAAGATATACGAGGGCAGTGCTGGCAAAACATGGCATACCTTATAGGACATTTTATATATATAGATAGGAATATACTCTTAAACCATCAACAATTTAGTGTAGTAAATATATACACAGCCCAATCATGTATTGCAGTTATCAAGTACTATGTTCCCTACTCCATCATATCTGCTATATATATTAAATATTAACCACTACTATCATTATTGTTGTGTGTGGGTGCATGTGTACCATGGTGCAAATGTGTACCATGATGCAAGTATGGAGGATGGAGGGCAACTCTGGGGAGTCAGTTCCCTCCTCCTATCTTATCTGGGTCCTGGAGACTGAACTCAGGTAGTCAAGCTTGCANAGCAGCTCTTTTACTTGCAGAACTGGGAAGCTGGCTGCTCACCCGCTGTATTTTCATTACTGGCCATGCAGATCTGTTACAGCAGCATAAACACAAGCACAGGAACACCATATATTATTATGGTCTTATGATAGCTATCATGTAACTGGGCAATAGGAATTTATCAGTTCCATTAAAATCTTATGCAATCAGTTGAATATATTGTCCATTGTTGANCTAAAGGATTGTTATATGGTAGAACGTCTATGTTATTATATAAGTGCTACGATAGCCTTGCCACACAGTAAAATAAGCCAAATTTTTTTTCCTTCCTGGTATATCTGTATGTTTCTCTGGGATTTTGCTTGTTTTTCTCTGTTGTGTTTCTATTTACTTCTAATTCAACCATGGAATCTATGTCTCTGTCTAAATCTTTAAAGAAATATCAAGATGTATCATGAAATTTAACTTCACCTTCCTAAAAACATACTCTACTTACTCCAAGGTCTTTTTGGTTATTGTTGTTGCCTTTGTTCTTTAGTTTTCATATTAAGA
>LZPO01029788.1:2329267-2344032 GCA_001675575.1 Neotoma lepida
ACAGAAATGTAATTTAAAAATCCCAGGGGCTGGAGAGATGGTTAAGAGCACTGGCTGCTCTTCCAGAGGAGCTGGGTCCAATTCCCAGAAACCACATGGCAGCTCACAACTGTCTGTAACTCCAGTTCCAGGGGATCCAACACCCTCACACAGACATATATGCAGGCAAAACACCAATGCACATAAAATAAAAATAAATTGCTTTTAAAAAAATCCCTCAAGTACATCACAGTAACCAGAACATTATATGCTAAAAGTGATGGCTGTGGAGTCAGATGGCTTAGACTTGATTCACAGCTCTTGGACTGGTCCAGACCTTTGTCATCTGTAAAATGGAATCAACAGTTTTAAGAGACAAAGTATGTGAGTGCACTTTTTGCAATGCCTATTAGTAAAGACTCAAATAATGATGCTGTTAAAACTTAAGTTTTCCACTATAGGAAAACTCCAGGAAACAACTGAACAGTATGAAAAACATTATAGCATCATCCACAATGCCCTAAAGACAATCCATCCTTTTTGGTACACTCAACAACCCACAAGGAATGCTGAGAAGTTATTATTTACTATCTGTATTTCATAGACAAGAAAAGGAAAATTTAGGCTACCAGTCACTAGCTGATATAGCACAAAGTCAAGATGAGTATCATTCTTCTAACTCCAAGTTTTTAGTAACTGAATCTACTTAATAGGCATGTTTTTGTCTTTTGCCTGATAATTATTTTAAGATTTATTTGGGGGGGGCTGGAGAGACGGCTCAGTGGTTAAGAGCACTTTCTGTTCTTGCTGAGGTTTCCACTGTCCACATGGCAGCCCACAGCCATCTGTAACTACAGTTCCAGGGGCTCAAAAGCCTTCTGGCCTCTGTGGGCACCGGACACATGTGTGGTACACATACACACATGCAGGGAAAACATGTATAATACATAAAAATAAATAGGAATATATTTAAAACAATTATTTGCTTTTATTTTGGGTATAAGGGTTTGCCTGCATGTATACATGTGCACCACACGTGTGCCTGGTGGCCATGGAGGTCAGAAGAGGATGTCAGGACCTCTGAACTGTAGATCTTTGTGAGTCACCATGTGGTCCTGGGAACTGACCCAAGCTGTTCTTCCTCTGCAAGAACAGTGAGTGCCCTGAACCACTGAGCCATTTCTCTAACCCTCTATCTCATCTTACTTTAATTAATCTAAGGCAAATTCCTTGCAATGAAAGCTCCTATATCCCAGAGTTCTTAAATCTAATGCTTTCTTCCAGCACCAACATTTAAGGGCAATTTAACATAAAAACAGACTATTCAAATAACATTTTATTTGTATTAAAATAAACAGCAAGGGTTGGAGAGATGCCTCAGTGGTTGAGAGCACTTGGTGTTCTTCCAGAGGACCTGGGTTTGATTCTCAGCACACACAAGAAGGCTCACAATCATTTGCTACTCCAGTTTCAGGAGATCTGATCCCTTTTCTAGTCTTTGTGGGAACCAGGCATGCAAGTGACACACCTATGTACATGCAGGCAAAATACCCATATACAGAAAATAAAAAATTTTAAGAATGAACAGCAAAACAGATTAATTTTATTTTTTCTTTTAATTTCTATTCAACTACACTCCTTGTCAGAAAATTTCACCAACATCTTTGCCCAAAGCAGTCAGTAATAATCTCAATCTTGGAACATATATAGATATTCCTAAATATTAACACTCTCTGAAGTAATACCATAGTAAACAAACTTCTTAAGGCTATTCTATGATTTTATGTAGAAAACTATGACTTCTAGTTGTTTTTGGATTTTAAATCTTGTTGGTTCATTCAAGATAGTAATATAGCAAATAAAAAAAATTCTTGTCTACTTGTCCCACTTATGGGACCCTTTTCATTCCTATAGAAAAAGTTGCTAAGATTCACTCCATGTACCTACCTTTTAACTAAAAAACTTCAAAGGAAATGCTGCCATCTACTGAATCATATTCATTATCATCCTTTCTGTAACCCAGCGACACCTTGTTTAATGAGTCACTGTGAGCAAAATTTTATTATTAAGGATGTTTGTGTTTAAAAAACAACAACAACAACAAAAACCACAATCAGCCAGGCATGTTGACAAATACTTTTAATCCCAGCACTTGGGAGGCAGAGACAGGCAGGTCTCTATGAGTTCAAGGACAGCTTGGTCTACATAGTGAGTTCCAGGTTAGCCAAGGTTATATATATATATATAGTGAGACTCTGTCCCAAAAGACAAAACAAACAAAACCCAAATAAAAACAAACCCAAATTTGAAGGCACAAAGAAAGACATTGTATACATTAATAGCTGCCAGTGACAAAAACACCCCAGAAACCACTTCAATCATTCTTACTCCATTAACTAAGTCAGTTAAGAAAACCTTCTGAAGTGTGGAGGGTGGGCTCCCTTTGTCTCCAAGCTCTCTTCCTATCTGGCTAGGAAACCACTGCTGTTCAATGTCCTTTTTTCATGAGCTTCAAAACCCAACCCAGCTGTAAGGGCTACATCTCAACTTCAGGGAAACCGGTTATTGGACTCCTGTAAGTTTATTTCAATTTTTACTTCTTGTCTTTACAAACTTTTAATTTTAGAGGTTTAACACATATACGGGAAACTATATTAAAATTATATAAGAAACTTTACAAAATCACATATTCATTGAAACAACAAAATATAAAGAGAAAGACTACAGTCACCAAAGAGCCTCTCTGCTTGTGGGTCCCCTCAGAAATCACAATCCAAAGGCAACCCTTATTTTGACTTGACTGGGTGTCTTTGAACGTTATAGGAATGAGACTGTATAACCTATGCTCTTTTATATTTTTGTATCACTCAGTGTTCCTATGATGACTTGTGCTACTGCATATAGCTAACAGTTCGTGTATTTTCACAGCTATAAATATTCTATTATATGCTTTTAAAATGTTTATTACTTATTTAATGTGTATGTGTGTGAGAGTATATNTATGTGCACTNCGTGCATTCAGGAGCCCCAAAAGGTCAGACGAGGACTCTGGATCCCTGCAAATGAGTTGAAGGTAGTTGTGAGCTGTCATGTGGGTGTTGAGAACCAAACCCGGGTCTCCTGCAAGTGCTCTCAACTGCTTTCCACCTCTCCATCCTCATTATATTCTTGCTAACACATGATTACACTATTCAGGCTACTGTTGATGCACTTAAGATTATCACCAGCCATCTCCCTAACCTTGTATGCATCTTTTGATACACAAATGGGTGCATTTCTATTTTGAGGATATCCACCTAGCACTAGAATCACTGGGTCATAGGGCACATGTCTGTAAACAGCCTTAGCAGATATTGCCTACCAGTTTTCTGAAATGGTTGCATGAATGTTCATTTCTCAGCAAAGGCAAAAAGGATTTTGTTACAGAGTAAGGCCACTCCCACCTTTTTCCTCCTTTGCATATTCTCCCTTGCTTTTCTGCTGTATTAGCANGCAGCATGAGGGTCTTTCCATATGCACATATCCAACTTGAACTTCAACCCTTCAGAACTGAGAGCTAAATAATCCTTTATAAATTATGGAGCTTCAGGTCTTCCGTAACAATAACTTACTAATTCAGGAACAATATTTCAAACTGCACATTGTTTGAAGTTAAAAGAATCTGAATCAATATGAAGCAGGCAGGAAGTGCTTAGGGAAAGAGATCAGAAAGTTGCTAAAATGACTACACCCTCCCAGACTCTGAGGCCCCCACCTGGATCTGGAGTCCAGGGATTACTAGAAACCCCATTTGAGGACAGAAAAGCCTGTGTCAATACCTGAAGCTCCATTCCAGATCTCTTTAACATTCTCTTAACCAGATCCTAACCAGAACCTCTAGCTCCTAAAGAGATTATGCTTTTCATTTCTTGTTTTGTTTTGTGGATCTGGGGAAGGAATTCAGGACTTTGTACATGCTAGATCAACTAAAATATATTCCTGCCCTTGGCTTTCTTTTTGTGTTTTTCAGACAGTGTCTCTCGAACCTTGTGGACAGATTGGCCTTAAACTCCTGGCACTAGTCTCCTACCGGAGGTTCCCACACGCTGGAATTACAGGTCTCTGGCTTTTTGAGACAGAGTCATGTTAGTTTAGGCTGGCTGCAAATGCATTATATAGCCCAGGCTGACCTCAAACTAACACTCTTCCTGTTTCTACCTCCCTAGAGCTGTTTATGTGTATGTGAAATATCACATCTAGTTTAGATGATATGTTTTTCAATATCAAGTAAGTTATTTTAGTTAGAATTCAAAGACATTTTTATACCTTCCCTTCTTATATGAACATATGGAATGTGTTTGAAGTACTTTCTTAAAATCAAGACTGTTACTAGAACTGAATGGAATTACTATAATTGGAACCTCTCTCCCAAGATTTCTCTATTTGTAGTGACTAAGGCCCTTGTCAACAGTGTGAGAATACTGTGCCTAACCTCATTCACGTACTGATCAGGCCTGATGCAGTCTTATCTCATCATGATGTCTCAACTTAAGGGCAAAAAGGAGACAGCTGCCAGAATATTTTAATACCTATGAATTTAGAGAATTGCTTTATGTCAGTCTAATCATTTTGTAGAGTTATAAACATATCTGCTACAAAAGTGGTGCTATAAGTATGTGTCCTTATGTAGCTGAGGGTAATAAAACATTGCACAGTCCTGGGTCAAAGCCTGCCAAGCCAGAACTGATATATATCAGGGCTGCTGGGAGTTTTTAACACTGTTCTTGCTAATCTTTTTAAAGAATCCTTGAATAGTTAAAAGAAAAACAAAATTAGCTGCAATAGTAGCTAACTGCTTCAGGGCTTTAACAATGAGCTGAGCCTAATGGATATTTAAAACAATCATTGCATGTCATAAAGAAGTAAACATTTGACATGGAAAAGGCATTTTCAAAAAGAAAAGAATATCTTAAAAGAATGGTCTTTGAGACTCCAATGAGTAGTAAATCCATTTAACACAGAAAGCAAAAATAGTCAAAATCATTGTCAAGGTACAGGTCAAATTCACTAGGCCAGAGATGCACAACAGCGGTGACTTTCCCCTTTTTCTTTGTTGCCACTCACAGGCTTAATAGGACAAAGATAGAGAGTTCAGTGGCCAAATTATGCCACATGATCTGCCTCTCGGTTTAATTACTGGTTTATATGTGTAAGAACAGGCAAACAAGCAATAGTTCCTACTGGACTGCCAACAAGAGAAATGGATATGAATAAAAGGATTTGAGTTGGTCAATGTAATAGCAACTGCTCCATGGAATGATATATTTTACACAGAATCTGACAGTGAGGTGGGAACCAATTTACCACTGAGAAGTATTTTGCTTCTTTTACTTCACCTTCCCCATGGTCTACTCTACCCCTCTGTCTGTAAACTGTGCTAGTCAAGCACCTCGCACTTAGCACACTGTCTTCACTGTGAGCAACCTTTATAAACTGCCTTGTTTCCCTAACAACATCATTAGTGCTTTGAGAGATGCTTATGGATTTGACACCCAAGGTCTAGCACACTGCCCATAATAAATGTTCTATTTATTATCCTTATTATATTATACAAATTCAAAGAAATAGATGTTAACCCTTGGTAGGATCCCAAATATTAAAATAACACCAGGGAAGATCAGGAGATAGTTTCACACCCATTTGAAAGATAAAGGAAAAGCAGAAGTGAACAAGACTCATTCATGATTTGAAGAACAACAAAATCAGTATATATTAAAGAAAAAAAGATCTTTCAACTAGAAGCAGCCTTATAAGACAGGCTCCCTCACATCCTTTAGTGACTCTTGGACAAGGTATTTTCTTTTTCCTCATACAATTTTAAAAATTGAGCCATAATTCACCTATCATAAAAATAGCACCTCTCTTTTTAAAGTTATAGTAAACTACACATTAAAATTCATCATCTTAACCATTTTAAATGTACAATTAAAACTGGTATTAAGATCAACTAATATCAAACAACCAATCTCAAGAACTTTTCATCCTCCACAATTGAAACTCTGTAACCATTAAACATAACTTCTCATCCCCCTCTCCTCTCAGATGGCCACCACTCATCTGCTTTTTGTCTCTATGGACTTGATTGCTTTAGGGACCTCAAGTGAATGGAATCATACGGGATTTGTCGTATAGTGTAATATCCTCAAAGCTATAGGTCAGATTTTCCTTCTTTCAGAGTGGAGTAACAGTCCATTGCATGTGGTCACTGCACTTGCTGTTTAACCATTCGTCTGTCAATGTGCATGCAGGCTACTTTCTTGTCCCCCGTCCCCCTGCCCCCGTCCCACCAATTCTCAATGGTACTTTTACAGCACAAATGAAGTTTAAAGTTGAACTTTGATGGACCTCAGTATTTTCCCGTTTCTAAGCTTTATGCTTTTGGTACCACATCTAAGAAGCCACTGGTAATTTGAAGGTCATGAATATGCCGATTTCTTTTTAAGAGTTTTAAAAGTTTCAACTCAATATTTAAGACAANGATCTATTTTCAGTTAAGTCTTTGTATATTGTGAGGGAGGAGCGAAGCATGGTTTTAAACTTTGCTAATGAATATTCAGTTNTCCTTATATCATTTGTTAAAGAGACTATAGTTCCCCCTTTCAAGTAGTTTTGAACTCTTGTCAAAAGCCAAGTGACTGTAAATGTAAAGATTGATGTCTAGGCTCTCAATTCTGTTCCATTGATCCATATGGTCTCCGTGCCACTTTCTCATGCACTGATCGCTATAGCTGGGGCAGGAAGACAGACAAGGACAATTCTGCGGACACGTGGAGAGAAACTTTATCCTGGAGCCTCTTGTCAGCCAAGAGTAAACTGCAACATAATTAATAAGATTTGCTGTGAAGAGTGTTAAAATAGAGACAATATTCCTATTATATAGAAAGAGTTCATTTAAGAATGTTTAACAGGAATGAACCATGTGTAAGGCCTAAGGCCTAAGGGTGGATAATCTTTCTCCCAATCAAGCTGTAAACTTACCAATTTTCTAGAAATCTCATGAAAACCNATTACTAAAAGGACATGTCATGACCCCTTGTGAAACCTTAGAGGCTCCATAGTCTTAGCTTATCAAATTGTAACCCATTGCCAGGTGGTGCACGCTTTTAATCTCAGCACTTGGGAGGCAGAGGCAGGCGGATCTCTGTCTTACAGAGTGAGTTAGCCTGGTCTACAGAGTGAGTTCCAAGACAGCCAGAGTTACACAGAGAAACTGTGTCTTACAAAACAAAGCCCCCCAAAATTGCAAGCCCATCGAAGACATCTCCAGAGACACCCTATAATCTCATTTATTGAAAGCGTGTGGGCGAGTTCTTAGCAACCTTTTGAGATGTAACTTGAGAACTACCAAAAAAGGTATCTGTGCATACCTGACACCTACTAGCAACTCTTCTTTGAGAAATCCACACCCATGCTCTTAAATGTGCCTTATTCTTCCTTGAGTTGTGGGGGCCCAATCTACTCAGGGTCAGAGAATCTGGCCTTGCTTTACCCAGCAGGGCTGCAGAAGGAGATGATTTNGTCACGGGCGAGTTTACCAGGTGTTTGGAAGGGTCTACACTTGGCTGTACAGTGTGCTTTGATCTTGCAAGGTGGAGGTCTTTTGCAATATCCCCTTGGCATATTATAAAAAGCCCTGTTGAATAAACCTGTGGGCTGTTGGGTATTGACCCAGGACCTCCCGAAGCTGTCCTGTGTCTCTGTCTTTTTCCTCATTGTCTAGGTCTATCTTTCTACCTAATATTTCCTCATTGCTCTCTCCTCCACCCAAGAACCCTTTGATAGGTGGGAGCAGGTCAGAGCTGGACTCCCATAGTCTCCCACATTGAGTACCTTTCCATTTTTAATAAATTTCAACTATGCTTGATACTGACTTATCCTGAAATTCTTTAAATGTCAAGGATTCGGTTTTACCTGAGTTGAGGTCCCCTAAAAGACTAAGGGAATTCTTTAGGCTGCTGGAGGTGACAGCACAGTGCTGTGCCACTCACTGTGCCTCTCTGTCCTTGCCATTGCTGACAACAGCTTTGAAGTAAGTTGTGAAACTAAGAATTATGAGCCCTTCAGTTTTGTTCTTTTATAAGACTGTTTAACTATTCTGGATGTGTTGTAATAGAATGTGACCCCTAGGATTCGCTTACCAATTTCTGCAAAATCAGTTTCATTCTTGATAAAATTAGAGGACAGACAAAAAATAAAAATAAAATGCCAATGAGATGGCTCAGTGGGTAAAAGCATTTGCTGTGTCAAGCCTNATGACTTGCGTTTGATCCCTGGAACGCACATGATGGAAAGAACAGACTCTAAATTGTCTCTGACCCCCAGCATACCATAACTCTCTTCCCACACACATAAATGTAAAAAGCAAAAATGAAACAAAAGGACAAAGGTAGTTTCCCTTGTAAGACAGTCTATAGTTTTCAGGTCTACTAGGATCCCCTTCTTGTTTATAGCTACTAAACAAAAATCAAAGCACATACAGGTGNTAACAGCCCATTGGGCATACACTCATTTCACACACTGGTAGTAAANAACAGAATCAGAAACCAATGTAATTTCTAAGACCAGCAGAAGAGAAAATAGTAGATCTCATTTATGGTAAAAAATCATATTCTTTTCCCAACAACATCACAAATATAAAACCTGACCTCCCCTCAACCCTTTCTTCTTCCTTTCATTATTTTGGGGGGTTGGGAGGATCACAGTGCAAGGGATCAAATGCAGGGCTTTACCACACTAGACAAATGCTCTAATAAAAAGCTATACCCCCTAGCCTCAATATGACTTATAATAAAGGGAAATGCCTTTGTTTACATAAATTATGAAAGAGAAAAAGCATGTACCAGACAATGGATAGCTATAATGTTCCAATTATGCTAAGTGTTGGCAATTTAGTGGTGAAAATTCCAGATAAGCAGATATCCTTTGAGAGCTGATAGACTGACTCTTCCACACTGTGGTAACATTATGGTTTAAGTACTAAGTATTTCCTCCAAACACAAAAAGCTTGACCTCCAGCTAGTTGGCACTAATGAGAGAGGATGACATCACAGGGCACTTAACTTCACTGGTGACTTAATACTGATGAGCCACAGCGGAAAGGGCTCTTAGCAATAAGTCTGTAAGGCACGGCTTTAAAGGGTATATGTTGTTTCTAGACCTGCTTTTTGACTGCCATGAGATAGGCAGCTTTCCTTTGCCGTGACTTTCCATAATACTTTCTTCCTTTAAGTAAGTTCTCTGGGACATTTTCCTGCAGCTAACATGAGCAATATACAGTTTGTATGGAAAAAAAAAAAAAAAGAGTATTCCCTACTAATCTGAGAGCTTTAGGACACTAAAGAAAATGCCTTTTCAAATGGTGGTAAGCCAATTCAGGAAAAAAAAAATGTCTCAGATACAGGGCAAGCCACCTCTTCACACATACCATTTTGGTTATCTCACTGTTATTTTGAAAAGGGGTCTTGCTATGTAGCCCAGCCCAGAATGGGTTTGAACTCACTAATACTGCAGGCTAGGCTTAGACCCACCTCCTTGACTCAGAGTCCCTCAAACACAAGTGAGGGGATTATTGGCTATGCCACCATGCCAGGGCAAGGCTTTCTCTTTTGTTTTTACAGCTTTTATAAGTATTTTGAGATTGAAATGGACAAATGTCTAATTTCTCAAAAGCTTGATTTCAGGTTCTCCCCATCATGTACAGTGGGAAGGTCTTCTTAATGGCTGTAGTTTGTTTATAACTCCAAATCCTAAGGCAACATTCTTTCTACATCATACTTATAAACTATCAACTGGAGAACAGAGACTTAAGGAAGATCATGTGACTTTGCCATCTTTCCACCAGCATCATACAACGCTACAGACAAGGCCTGGTAAACAGCCCTGGGAGGTCCATCTGTGATCCTCTAATTAATAATGAGATCCTTTACTGGAAATCGAGAGATCCAAAAGAAGTTACTTGTCATGCCTTATGGAAGGAGCACTTCAATGAGATTATTTTCACAGACACTGAGTAGGAGTACTTAGTCCTGACAAGGCAAGGGGATGAGGCAAAAGTTTAGAGGACACACATCAAAGTGTTACAAAAAGCCTGAGAGATAGGTTGGCAAAGAACAGCAGAGGTGTGGTACAGAAGGCTAGAACCTTGGGGACTTAAGTTCTAACATGAGCAGCTGCCAACACCATAACCAACTGTGGCCACAAGAGCTTTTGGTGATAAAATCAAACCCTGTTATAATTCACTGATTTATCTGAAGGAAGCTTTTACTTCCTGAAGGTGTCTCTGGAAATACCATTTCATAATCATCTTCCTTCAGGGCTCTGTTGAAATGTGACTTTTTCTGTTTAGTTCACTCAATGACCTACAACAGCCCTTACTAATTTGGCACCTAGCTCTCTTGAGTTTAAAGATTCAGGCAAATTCAATTTAAAATTTAACTAATAATTCAACATATTTCACTGTGGGAGCCCATTTTCAGGTTCCTAGTGGCCTTACCCAGCAGGTCTGCATAGAGAGGATGATTGGACCACAGGCCTGAGAGCAGGTGTCTGAGATGGTCTGCACTTGGCTGTGCTGGGGGGAGGTCTTTTGCTCCACCCCTTGGCTTTTCTATAAATACCCTACGGCAGAGACAGTCGGGGCTGGATGAAATAGGTTCCAGGCCCTCTCGAGGCTATCCTGCATTTTCTATCTTTATCTCCACACTCTAAATCCTTCTAACTAATATTTCCTGCTACTCTCACTCAAGAACACTCTGGGAACTGTGGAGGTTGGTAGCCAGCCACCCCACATTCCACCAAAACATTTATTTTAGTGGGAAAACCACTTTAGTTACCTCTAGTTATAGAATGATTTACATAAAAGCCTAAATGTAATGTGATACAACTTTCATCAATTATGCCTTCTTTTCAGAGGAAAAATTTTATGTTTGGGTTTATCACAAACTTTGGAATTCATCATGAATGTCAAGGTCTTAGGTGCAAAGCAACAAGTTAATTCTCCAATTTGTCCCAAAAGTTCCAGATGCTCATTTTAAAGGGAGATTTTGTGAGCCTTACATTTAATGAAGAATTGTTAGTTATACATTTGTCAAAGAATATTTCTCAGATGTTGAGGATACTACTGACAACTTTTTTCTTTGTTCTTCCTAGAAGAACAAAATAAGTTGAGAGCAGTGGTATAGCACTGATCCCTAGCACTGAAAAAATATTTAAAAAAGTAAATTAAAAAATATTCATGGTAAATGATTTCCTAACATAAGCCAAATACATCTGCAGAAGTATAGTCATTAGATTTCTTTCAGAACAAGACAGAACAACTTATTAGCTAGAAGACACAAAATAGTGTACAGAATCAGAATGGGGTTCTGTTAAACTAGAGCTATTACTCACAAAGCTTAAGCAAGTTGATAATTACATTTTACCTGTTTTAAATGCTCATCCAGGTTGCTAGCTTCAGGAACAGACACTTGTGTGCTCTGGCTCATTCTATACTCCCCTATCCTTCATCATAAGAACTCAGCTCTTAATTCCGTCTATAGACCTGCTTAATAGATTCACAACCTCCTGATAGCGTAGGAAAACTCTTATCCTAACTTAATCAAAAACCTGAATTCAGGGCCAGAGGATAGCAAAGGTCAGGGAGGTCCAAGAGTCAGTAAATTTTCCCATAAAGAAGACATTAAGTATGTTAAGCTTTGAGAACCATTTGCACCTTCTGTTTTACAACCTTCTCTGTCCCGCATGTCCCCCGAGCCCTGACAAGAATGTAAAAGCCACTCTTAGCTCATAGAAAAAAACAAAAATAGTTTGCTAACCTTCAGTTTAAAGGGGTGCTGTCTAATAAGGTGGCTGACTAGTTAGTTACATGTGGCTAATGAGCTTCTACTAGTGTGGCTGAGGGATTTCCAAGTTTATTTAAGTAATTACATTGAACAGACACATGTGACTGGTGGTGACTATTTTGGATAGCGCAGGTTTGGAGGACCTTCAACACCCAGAGAAGCCTCAGAAATCTCTATATCTGTTACTCATGAATTACCTGAAGAATAAGTAATTATTATTAAGCCAAGGGCTATACACTATTCAAATGTCTAACATATCAAGGACAGGAAAAACATTAGCCAGTCATTTTTAGACAAAACAGAACTTTTGTGGTGTGAAGAGAATGAATGGGTTTAAAAGCTTTAAGTTTAAAAGGGTATGCAAGGTCCCCAATTTTAACAGACAGGAACTTTCGTACTCTTCAATTTGTAAACAGATTCTTCTACTGAAGTCATATCCAACTAAAATTAGGTTTGTTAGCCCGAGAAGACAATTGATTCATCCTATCACTGACCTGAAATGCTCCCAGAAAATCACTTTGTTTCAATGTATTCATTACAGTGCCACTCCCTGGAAGGCCCTTAAAGCTCATGAGACACAACTTAACTTTGTTAGTCAAGCTGTTAGAAGCTTAACTCTTGCATGTGTTAACAATTCCCCAAGTTCATTGATGTACCTAAAGACTTGATTCATGGACTTCTGCAGCAGAAAATGAAGGGAGAAAACACTGATTCAATTTTAAAGGATGTCTCTAGTAGATGCTTTGGGTTACAGTCACAGTTGTTTCTCCTACCTATTTGGTAANGAACACTTTTCATTTACCAAAATAAAGAACAGAAAATATGCAGCAAGGAACATATCAGTAGACAAATACCTCGCTGATGACACACGGCAAGATTCTTGCTAACTTTCTAAAAGTTTTGCCTTCAGCATTTCCTATTTGAAAACAATCTCAGATTAAACACTCCTGAAAACAGGAAAATCACTGAGAAATCAGAGTTTGAACCATGGAGCTCAAATTATGGATGAGACCAAACGTGACAGTAAGTATTCACTTATAATGCCTAAGCCACATTACCTAGTGAAATTAAACAATTAAATTAAATCAACACAATGATATTCTAGGCAGCAAAGCTGTGTAACAACCAATACAAACCTAAGTACAGAACATGTCTGTAAGTGTTCATGGAGAAACTGGTGGCANTAATGGGTGACCTCTGATAAATTCAGCACAGGTGTTTTCCTTTTGTCTTTATATTCTTCCATGCTATCTAAATTTTTTCATATGAAGAGCTTGTATCACTCATATAAGTTTATGATATTCCCTTTAGAGCCCATAGAGATCTCCAAAGTGGTTCTTTCAAAAGAAGTAAGTGGCTCTTCTTCATTGTTGCAGTGTCCATAATTTAAATAAAAAGTCAAAGTGATTCTTTTTGTACTTGAAGCCATTATAGCATTCCAAACACTGCCTTTGTTCATGAATTTCCATAGCGGGCAGGAGAGAGAGAGAGAGGAAAAAAAATCATACAACAGCACCATGAAACTGGAGGGAGGGAGGGCACACTTCAAATAGGACCTGGGTAGGACAAGACAATCCACAAGTGCCAACCAGTTCCAGGGCTGGAAAGATCTCAGGAGGGCCATCACATTTCAATTACCATCACTAACATTACTTATTATGTGGCCTGCTCCAGTCCCCCAGGAAGGCAGCTTGTGATGATAATACCCAGCCTCTGCTTGTAAAACAATTCATTAGGCAAAGCACAACAGCTGGGGCAGCCACGTGCGAGCTCTCAAAGCACCGCCCCACTGGGACCTCTGGCCCAGATTTCCCTTTTCATGGGGGACAGCTCCCAGCCCTCTGACAGCTGTAGCGTTCTCCAGGGATACTTCAGGTTTAATCAGTATGTCCTGCACTGCAGAGGGCCATTTGATTTCTAACATAAACTAATGGCACTCCTGCTTTCAGCAGGTTACAGTGGACATCAGATAAGAGGCTTTAAGGCATTTTTATCTTGTTCTAAAGCTCAGGAGTTAATGAGGCAGCAAAAGATACTGTCATAGAGTCCCGTGTAGCTATATTATCCAATAAACAGACTCTCTCCAAGACAGGTTTAATATGGATCGAGGAGGTAAAGACGGCTGGTTTAATATTGATCCTATCGGGAGGAGGAGAACCCAGTCACCGTAAGCAAGACAAAATCATGCACAGTCTGCAGCAGGCAGAATGCTACAAAGAAAGTAAGGAGTTGCCTTAAAAACCAGGAGGAAGATGCTCCCCCTCCCCACCGTAAGCAACATAAACTCATTTGGCATTTTAAACTAAGTTTTTTGTTTTTTTCTAATGTTTCTCAGTGAAGCTACCTACTTTCATGTGTTAGGCTGAAAACTGTTCTTGCTAGCTTTACTGCCAATTAAAAAGTCTACTATAAAATAGCTTTATATTACAATATAAAATATTATAGTAAATATTATATATTATATAACATGTTTTAAAAACAATGATGGCTTTTTAAAGTGTACCACCTACAAATCACATTTTATTTTGTTAAATGGCGAAGCTGCCTCTAACTTCTAAATTTCACACAGAGCTTCCACAATCATTCAATCAATCATTCAATAATACTAAAAGCCCTTTGTAGGCAAGGCTATGTATGTCAAACACAATAAAAATAAAATCTAGCCCCTGGTTCACTAATCCCTGCTAGTTGTGTAAACAAAACATTACCACCCCCCATCGCCCACCCCCCACATCCTAGAATCTGCTTTGGCAAATATACAGAAATCAGAAAACCAAATACTCCTTTTACATGGTAGAAATATCTATCACAGGCTTTTCCCTAGCAATTTTAAGAGTTGAATATTTCTAGAATAGCAGCTTGTTCCCTAAAAATTAGAAAGAGTTGAGTTGTTTTAGGTTTTTTTTT
>LZPO01029788.1:2347803-2372859 GCA_001675575.1 Neotoma lepida
TTTGGTTTTTTGAGATAGGGTTTCTCTGTGTAGTTTTGGTGCCTGTCCTGGAACTCGCTCTATAGCCTAGGCTGGCCTTGAACTCAGAGATCCACCCGCCTCTGCCTCCAGAGTGATGGGATTAAAGGCGTGCGCCATCACCTCCCGGCTTTAGTGGTTTTTTGTTTTGTTTTGTTTTGTTTTTTTAAAAGCATATTTTTCATCATGGTTTCTGGGGAAAACTCAAACAATTCTATATCTCCATTAATCTTCCCACTCCTGTCTACTGGTAGATGATTGTGACCAGCTGTGGCCAGAGGTTAAGAGCACTGGCTGTTCTTCTAGAGGTCCTGACTTCAATTCCCGGCAACTACATGGTGGCTCACAACCATCTACAGTGGGATCTGATGCCCTCTTCTGGCCTGCAAACATACATACATGAGATAGGGTACTCATATGCATTAAATTAATTAATTTAAAAAAAAGAAGAAGAACCCAAAGCTATGGAGAAACCAGCCAAATGACTCCCATTCCATGTGGACTTGTGGCTGACTAGAATGTGAGACTTACCACACATCTGTTTGTACTTTGACTGGCTTTGTAAAGTAGTTTACAGAAGGCTCAGTGTATGCAAGGGCGTTCTGATTAGAGGGTCTGCTTAAATATTAAGTCTACTGGAAGGAAAACATTTGGTCTGTGACTCCACCTATTTAAAAGGAAGTTCTCTTAATTTTCAGTTTCTTTCTAAACTGTAATAAATAAAGACAACACTAAAGAGATTCTAAAAATGGCCCCTACCACCCCTTTTTTTGAGACAGTGTCTCACCATACAGCCTTAGCTTGTCTGGACTTTGCTATTTAGACCAGGCTAGCTCTAACTCATTGAGATCTGCCCACCTCTGCCTCCCAAGAGCATGCTGGAATTGAAGGTGTGTATCACCACACCCTGCCAAGCTCTAAAAAAGCCTTCTTAAAGGCAGGTATACTGAGAAATTTTCTCTAAGTCTGCCTTTCTGATGGTGAATGGCTGCCAGCAAACCACTTTAGGCAATTAGAAAATAGTTGAGAAAACATGGCAGAGACCGTCTTCATCTTACCTTTAGCTAGAAATGAATGTTCTGAAAGAGAAACTGAATCTTAAAATGCTAAGAAAAGGAAAATGGGGGCAGGGAAGTTTACTTATCAACAGTGATAGGAAAGGGAAGGCATCTTAAAAGTGTTGTATAAAATGTAGTTAGAAAGGATTCTTCACACTTAATATGAAATTACCAATCTAAGCTACGTCTTCATTTAGGGGATGAACATAACTTGTCCATGCTCCATTTTCAGCACAGCCTTATCCTAGGGAGTCATTTGACCACAAACAAGCAAGTGAGCAAATGAGAGGCCAAGGTCCAGCATCAATTCCCATCCAAGCATCCCCACCTAATCTAGCAAGCTAATGCAAATCAAAGCAAACACTTGAGTGCTGCTGGTGGTGAAGCCTGTACCTTTCCCAAGAGAGGCCTGTAAAACAGGACAGTCACTGACAGCAGTACAATTACTGACACAGATACAGACTTTATGGACATGTTTATCTCCGCTGTAAATCCACACTCTCTCTCCACTCCGATTCACGAGTCATAAAGAAATTGCAGATAATGAAAAAGTTGGGGAAATTTACAGCATGTCGGAAACCTCAGACAGCCAGAAGAAATTAAAGAGCTGACTAGGGATAAATCACACAGGTACAATTAAAACTTCCCATATACCTCTTCATTTCCAAACTGAGGCACAATCCAATGGAGCTGATGAAAAGTTGAGGTCATGACTCCTCAGGCTGCAATCATTTCTTAACTAACTGCATGTTAAAAATTAGCTAATTCATAGGTCATGTGTAAACGCTGATTTCTTGCTGCTCTCTTGATTTCCTCTTCTCTCCACTAGAAGCACCCACAGAGCAATTCTGTCTGTAAACAGGCCAAATTGCAACAAGCAATAAATGGAAAGGTGATGTCCCCTCTCCTACTGCCATCTCTGTAGGTGCAGGACATCTTTTACCACCATGACCATGGACTGAGCATTAAAATGAGNAAGTGGAGCTACAATGAGTGAATAAAACTGGAGGTTTCTTGTTCCCCAATAAATAACCACTCTGAAGTTTTCATTTTATCTCTTTTCAACATTCCAAAGGGGATTTTAAAGGACTGTTATGTTTGATACTAGAATAAGANTCACTTCTGGTGATACTTGTTTTTCAACAGTGGACGAGTTAATGGTTCCCAGTCATACAACCATCTCTGCACGTGCTGATTGATATGCAACTCGTTTCACTAAAGTCAACAGAAAACTTCCAAAGAAGTAACGCCTATTCCTTAAACAATAAGGTTTAAAGAGACCCCCCCCACCCACTGCAGCCCACAAGAGTTGATACTGGGGCCCTTTATTCTCTAAAGCCTTTCATAAAATCCTGACTGAGAGGAAGGGAGGACTCTATCACATACACTCTCTCCTCACCTTCCCCAACTTATTTAGATGCAATAGTAGCTTTAAAAACATTAGGTCTCTCTTAAAAGCAGAAATAGGAACATAGATCTTACCAATTAACTTCTATGTAACCAAACAAAAACAAGACTGTCAATGAGGCCAGATGCAAGTCAATACTAAGCACTATGTAGGACAAAGCTTCAGCCAAATTAGCTCTAATATGATTTGAAATTATGAGCCCTATCAAGAAATGAAGGTTTTTTTCAGAAAAGATTTGATGGATGCAATTGACATGGCTTCGATTTTTGTTCCAATATGATCCCTTGATGATCTCAAGTTCATTTTACACTTCAGAGAACCCAAATGTCATTTTCATTTTATATATTAAGATTTTATTCTCTAGAGTAAAAATAGGTCTAAGAAACTGTTACTAGCTTCAACCCACACAATCATTACCAGAAAAATTTAGGTCCTACTAGTAGATGGATCTCAATTCTATTTATTCAGTAAGCACAAGGCATGGTTTCTGAACTGTTCTTGCTTTTAATGAAAAGTACCTTCAGCTTCTAAGTGTCATAACCATCACATCAGTATCTAGTAGCAACAGCAACTGTTAAATAGAAGCAGTTTTATTTACAAGCTCCAAGAAGCAAATCATATTTTATCAAATGAGTATTAGAGCAAAGCCAAGAAACATAAGCTCTGTTCCTTTGCTGACAGGCAAGGCTACCCTGAATCAGAATCAAAAGATCTGCAGTCTAAACCTAGATTTACAAATAACTACATGACTCTGGGCAAATCAGTTACATTTTCTTACTTGTTTATTTAGAAATAGGTTCTCATGTACCCCAGGCTGACTTCAAATTCACTGGGTAATATGAGGACCTTGAACTTCTCTTACCTCTACCTCTCAAGTGCTAGGACTACAAGCATTGGTTTATGTGGTGCAAGAGATGAAACCCAGGGCTTTGTGCACGCTAGGCAAGCTCCCTTACCAGAGCTGCACCCTCAGCCTCTATGTCTACAAATTTTAAATGTACATTTCATTTGATCTAAGAAAGAATGATTGTTGCAGCATCATTTACATTAGTGAGATGCTAAAAAATGACCTAAATGACAATCGAAATAATTATTCCAATAAACAGCAAGTGGTCATACACTGCTATTCTAGAGTCTGTTCACAGCACATTACATCAAGAAAACATGTTAGCGAATAGGAATAGTATAGAAGCAGACCTGTAAAAATTATTTATCTGCACAATAACATGTATGAGTACATGTGCACACACATAATGTCTTTCAATATGATATCACTTAGAAGATATGTTTAGAGGGTTTGGCAAGATGTTTACCAAAATGTTAATAGTGACAATTTTAGTACAGAATACACACACACACACACACACACACACACACACACACACCCCTCACTCACTCACTCACTCTTCTCTACAGTATCCTCTGAATCCTGCCATCTTTCCAGTCTGGCTGGTTTAAGTAGGCACTATCACTGGTCCTATGGTGTCAGGTACTCTTCCCCACAAGCCCTTCCACATGACTTTCTTCACCTCATGTGGCTTCCTCACAAGAGTGTGCGGAGCAGTCCTTGATGGCCTCCACAAGGACTCTCATCTGTCTGGCATTATGTCACTGGAACTCTAGCTCCTCAGCTGCTCTAAAAGCAGCTGTTCTTCAAGACAGGGAGACAGCTGGTCTCTGCCTGAAGTCCTTCTCTTGATGCTACTGACTNGAAATTCTCAGGGCAGTAAGCTTCGACAATCAAAGGGACACTGTAGTTTGTTGCCTTATGTCCAGTATTACAAACACATTTTTCCTATATATTTTGTCATTAAAAATTTATCTCTGGCAAGAAGATGACTCTAGTCCTTGATATGCCATTTGGCCTTTCCTTTGTTTGTGTGTGCCACTGGCTAACATACTCAAGAGAGAAATCCAGAAGCCATTCTTGACACCTTTTTCCCTCATCTCTCATAGCATCCATCAAGACTTGTCTTCATCCTACAACTTTCTCAAACTAATTACCTTTCTCCATGTCCATTAATAGTACCCTTGTAGTGATACTGTGTCCCCCAATATATTGTGCACCCTAATAAAGCTTATCTGCGGATCACAGGAAAAAGCCAGCCACTATATTAAACATAGATGTCAGGCAATGGTAGCACACGCCTTTAATCCTAGTATTTGGGAGGCAGAGATTCATCCGGATCTCTGTGAGTTCAAGGCCACACTGGGAACAGAGCCAGGCATGATAGCACATGCCTTAAATTTCAACACTAGTTAACCATAGAGGTCTGGAGGTCTGTACTGACAGACAGGAAGTGATGTAGCTGGGCGGAGAGAGGAAGTGAGATGGCAGAAGAGAAAGGCATATAGGCATGGGTATACAGGAAGTAGGTCTCTTTGGAAGCTGAGGAGTTAGTGAGGTAAGGTTGGCTGTGGCTTGTCCTATTCCTCTGATCTCTCAGTTTTAACCCCAGTATCTGGCTCCGGGATTTTTATTAGTAAGACTGTTTAGCAATTCGTCTTACATACCCTATGTTCAGGTCTTTGCTACTGCAATGACATTAGTTACCCTAGTTTCTCTCCTGTCTTCCTCTTTAAAAAATTTGAAATAATAATATTGTTATTTTTAGTGTGTATGTTTGCACATGATGTCTGTGTGAGTAGTGCCACAGCACATGTGTGGAAGTCAGAGGACAACTTTATTAAGTCAATTCTCTTCTACCTTTCCAAGTGTTCCAGGCTTGTGCAGCAAGCACCTTTACCCACTGAGCCATATCACCCACCTTCCTGCCCGCCTCTTAACCATTTCTACTTAGCCAAATTTGGGCTTCACACCAAGATTCAATTTTAAAGTGCTACATGATGGGTGTCTCCTCACATGTGTTTGTTTTCTGGGTTCTATATCCACATATTCTATTTCTCCCTAGAGAGCCTGGACACACACTTCTAACTGAATTCTGTATTTGTTTTCTGGGTTCTATATCCACATACTCTATTTCTTCCTAGAGAGCCTGGACACACACTTCTAACTGAATTCTGTATTTGTTTTCTGGGTTCTATATCCACATACTCTATTTCTTCCTAGAGAGCCTGGACACACACTTCTAACTGAATTATCCCAAACTCTCAGAGATTGTTCTTTCCTAACATTTACTCAAACTTTAAGCACAAAAGTTCTTTTTCTTGAGACCAAAATCTCTCACATAGCCCAGGCTGGCCGTGAACTCACTCACTAAGTAGCCAAGGATGACCCTGAACTTGCTTCTCCATCCACTTCCCAAATATTGGGATTATAAATACCTGCTCCCACTCCAACACCTACAAGTTACTTTTCATTCTTCCCAGAGCTCTCCCAATTCATACAACCAGTCAACAAGACTTTGCATTCTCCCACCTGATTTCTAGACCTCATCCCTTATTTTGAGATTCTATTTCCATTATCACCCCTCCTATTCTGCCACTTACAAATTTACCACTAGAAAATATTAAGTATGGTTTGGATTTTTATTGCTATATTTTTTTTGAGATGGAATCTCACTATATAGCCCAGGCTGGGTTTGAGTTCATAGATTGCCTGTCTCTGTCTCTGTCTCCTGTCTCCTGAGTGCTGGGATTAAAGGCGTGCGCCACCACACCCAGCTCTATTGAAATTCTCATAATGAAGTTGTTCAGACTCCAGAGATGGCAGTCTCCCTCACTCTATAGTCCTTACTGTTGGCCATACTTCACCTGGCTAACACTTATTTCCAAGTGATTGTTCCTTCCCTATTTTAAAACAAAACAAAATGCTTAAGAAGCCAGATACATAAAAAGATGTCATTTATGATTCCATCATAAAGTCCAAAATTAATCAAAATTCTTCTAAGATTGTATGAGTCACAAGTACTGCTTACCTTTGGGGAAGGTGTTAAACAAGTACTGGGAAGAGCATGAAGAAAGAAGGCTTTGTATATTGTGAAAATCCTATATCTTAAATCTGTTCTGGGCAACAGTTACATGAGGTTGTTTATATTGTAAAAATTGAGATATACACTACAATGTTTATTTCTGTTTATACAGATTATATTCAATTTTATTAAAAAAAANTTTGAGACAGGGTCTCATGTAGCCTAGGCTGGCCTCAAACTCATTATGTAGGCAAGAATAATCTTAACTCCAGACCTTCCTGCCTCTACTTCCCAACTGCTGAGAATACAGGTGTGTGCCACTGTGTCCAGTTTTATGTGGAGATGGGGATCAAACCGAGGGCCTCATATCAACTGAGCCTCAGCCCCACCCCTCTAGAATTTTTTGTGTGGAAGCCAGAGGTCAACTTTAGGTGTTGTTCTTCAAGAGCTGTCAACTTTATTTTTGAGACAGGGTTTTTTACTAACCTTAGATCTGTCAAGTAGGATGGGCTGGCCGGTCAGTGAGTCCAGGAATCCTGTTTTTACCTTCTCGGCACTGGCTTTTATAAAATGTGTATTCTGAGAACTGAACTCTGGTCCTCATTACTGACTGAGTGATTTCTTCAGCTCTAAAACTTTATTAAAGAACAAAAACTGGGGAATACTAGAATATTTTTATGTCAGAAATATCACTTTAGCTGTTTTCTCATTCCATATCCAAAACTGACTTGTCAGAGTGAATTGTCCTCTTGAAGGACATCCTACCCAAACAGCCAGCCTTAAATTTAACCTCGTAGAACAGTCATTATACTACAGTTATTTTCCTAACCAAGAGATTTCTCTAGTTACAGGAAAAAGTATCCTTTAACAACTATTAACTTAGATTTAATGGTTGGAGATACTTTTCATTTATGGATGTTAAAGCCATTATTTCTCCAGTACCCCCAGCAAAGTCCTTTGTATTCATTTATGAATTCTCAAGCAATGTCATGTCTTCCCAGATTATATTTTCAACACAAACCAGTAGATAAAACAAAGGAACTGATCTTTAATCTAAAACAGGAAATACTGTTAAGCTGAAATCTCTAGAGTATCAATAACTAAACTTATAAAACACAAGCAAAAACAGAATGTGCCTATTTATTTCCCCATGAACACCTTCATTCCTAAATTCAAAGCCTAGGAAGGATTCAACTTCCATGAACCCTACTGAATTATTGTAAAATAAAAATCTGATAAATCTTACCTGTTGTGTCTGTAAAACAAATGGCTGCAGTTTCACTTCCGACTGCCAGGCATTCTCAGTGGCTCTTTGTTTCCACTGTATAGTTAATACTAAGTGTTTAATTTTCCAACTACAGGCAAGACAGCCTGAAATAAAGCTTGACAAAACTGGCCAATGTTTGCTTAATAAAAGATGCCTCTTTGTGTTTTTAAAAACGTAGTTCTTTTTAAGTCTAAAAACTGTTGGCATGCATGCATGTATGTGCACCATGTGCATAACTGGTGCCAAAGAGGCCAGAAGAAGGCATCTGATCCTCTGGAATTCATGTTACAGGTGAGCTGCCATGTGGGCGCTGGAAACCGAACCCAGGTCCTCTACAAGAGCAGCAAGTGCTCTTAGCTGCCAAGCCATCTCCCCAGCCCCTTTGGGTTATCATTGATATAGCTGTCTTGCTATGTAACTAGTCTGTTACTCAACTCACAATCTTCCTCCCTCAACCTCCTGAGTGCTGGAATGACAAGAGTGGGCCACCAGAGCTGGCACAAAAGATGCCAACCAAATAATCTTGTGCCCTTGACTAACACCTTAGCACCTCTTTCTCTCCCAAACGTCTACTTCTGCAAGGCCACACCAAAGTTGGAAAAAGAAGTCTCATTTACTTCTTAACCTCACTAGTCANTGGGAAATCTGACCAGCTGTTTTTAATTGACAGAACAACTCTTACTTAGAAACAGTCTATCAAAGAGTTAAAACCTCTCAGGAAAACAGGGAATGCACCTTTTAAAAAACTCCAATTATTTCTAAAATGGGATTTAGTTTTCCTTCGTTTATAATATTTTTCCTATATAATTTAAAATCACTTGTAGTATAAATTAAATATATTTGTTTTTCCTTTCTGACATTTAACTATATTTCTGCTCTCAAAACCAAAAATTGCTGATTTTATGATCTCCTTTTTGAAACATATTTTTATTTATTGGGCAAGGTGTGATATCACCAGCACTTGGGACAGAAGCAGGATGATCTCTGTGAGTTCAAGGCCAGCTCATGATCTATATAGGGAGTTCCAGGCCAGTTAGGGCTACACAGGAAGGCCCTGTCTAAAATTTTACACACACACACACACACGCACACGCACACACACACACACACACGCACACGCACACACACACACAAATATATATGTATAGGCATATTTATTTCTGTTGTATGTGCACATGCATGATGCGGTCCAGTGGAGCTCAGAAGACCACCTGCAGAAGTTGGCTCTCTCTTACTACGTGCATTCCAGGGAGCAACCTCAGGTTTCCAGGCAGCAAGCACAGTTACTCACTGAGCCACCTCACTGACCGATATTCTGCTTTTTTATGCTTGGTATTGTCCTTACATGTGAATATTTTCTGTCACTGGATGTTCTCTAATGCTTTAACATTATTTTTAATGGCTGCATTATCCTTTAAGGGTATATAACAGTGTACCTGGTTATCCTTCTAGTTTCCATGGACCTATTTGGTCTTTCTGTGATTACAGCTCTGGAGNCTGACCCCAGGGCCTCATCGTCTATCCCTGAGATAAATCTCACACACAGTAGTCCCTCTAAACATACATCTTCTTATCTAGCATATATTTTGTAGAATTATACAAAATGATACTTTGAAAGCAATCTCCTCCTAATTCATCTATGTCCTGCCTGCTCTCCTCTACCCTGTCCCTCCTCCCCAAATCACAAGAGAGTAAGATACCAGAAGCATTTTATGGCAAAATCCTCTTTGTGAGTAAAACCATTTCAGAGGCAATGCTGGTTTTATGAAATAACTTGACTAATGGATAAAAGATATGAATGCTTATAAGCCTTAAAGGTAATTTGAGGATTTGTATATCCTAATTTGTTAGCCAAGGGAAAAATGAGAAATACTGGCATGTTTTATTTCTCATTATCATAATACATTTTTAAANAAAATACTTAAAAGCTAAATTGACAATTTCTAATTACGAGAAATAACCTTGATCCTTTCAAAGTGGGGATTCTAGATTTTATACTGTATCATTATCTAAATAGGATGCTATGATGAAGAACATGGCGAGATGTTATGGTAATACGTGAAACAAAAGAAGTAAGGTTAAATTTTGAATGGTATTTGAAAAAATCAAATATCAGTAGATTTTGCAGTGCTTTTGAATCACGTTTCCTGAATTTATATTTTTAGGTTATAATAATTTATCCTTTTTTACCCCCAAGACAGGGTCACATATAGCCCAGGCTGACCTGAAACTCAATAGACAGTAGAGCTTGCCTTTGAACTCCTGATCTTCCTGCTTCCACCTTTTGAGTCTTAGAGATGTGTACTATCATGTCCAGATCTAAATTTATANTTTCTTGATTCTGCAGCCTTAACAATAGATATGATCAATATATATGAAAATGAAATTCACTTTCACAAGTCGTTTTTTGCCTATCAAATTGACAATGAAAAAATTCTAATTCTTGGTGTTAGCAAGAAAAGAGAGGTGGGAAGCACCTTGCTGGAAGATGAGATGGTCACATATTCTCTCTAATTCCACAGAAAATGGGGGTCTTCATTCTTAAAATGAACTAACCTAGTGCAGATATAATCTAAAGATAGCTATGCAGCAAAAGCAATTTTTTGGTGCCAGTTACCGTCACTTCAAATTTAAATTTCTAAAACCTTTTCTAGTTAGCAAAGAATTTTCTACCATACATATATAAAGGGCTTAACTACATCCATCTGAAGTATTACTTGTCTCCCATCTGGTATGGCTCAACTAGACAAGATCGCTGCTTTCATACTGATAGTAAAATCCATCTTGAAAAATGACTTTTACTTATTTCTAAAAAATAAAAACAAAAGGGATGCTGCCTACAAGAAGACAGAAAAGAATCAGATGATTTTTGTTGTTGTTAATCAAGTATCTCACCTCCTTTCTGACTTCCCTATCATCAACAGCATGGAGGACTGGGGACATGGAGGACTGGGGACGTGGCTCACCTGGCACAGTATTTACCTAACATGCACATGGCCTTGAGTGCAATCTCCAGTTCCACATACACTAACTGGGAATGGTGGTGATTTCTGTGATCCTACTACTCAAGATGTGGAGGCAGGAGAACGAAGTTCAAGGTCCTCCCTGACTACACAGGGAGTTTGAGGTCAGCCTCAAACAAAACAAAACAAACAAAGCCCCTAGCATGATGAACTCTAATTACACCTTACCTCCTAACATGCACCCCCAGGCATTTGCCCATTCCTGAATATTACAAAGCTAGAAGATACACTCTCCTCCATTCTCACTGCCACCCTCCTTAATTTCCTGCCTCTGGTCTCTCAAAATTCACTCCATCCTATCTTAACCAGTGCCTCCTATAGGTATGTGGTAGAAATCTTAGGAAGAGGAAAATATGTTAGGAAAGCATCTCTGGCCGGGCAGTGGTGGCACACGCCTTTAATCCCAGCATTTGGAAGGCAGAGGTAAAGTGGATCTCTGTGAGTTCAAGGCTAGCCTGGTCTACAGAGAGTACCAGCATAGCCAGGGCTACACAAAGAAACCCTGTCTTGAAAAACCAAACTCAAACAAACCAAAACCCTAGGGAAGCATCTCTGTGTATCTACATGGGCACAAGTAGAAATATAAATACTCGAATCTATGTACAAAGGGAATAAAAGTAGCCAAAAATGTTTACAGCAGTTACCTCTTAGTGATAAAGTCATGGCTGTTATTTTTTGCTTTCCTATTTTACAATAAAAAATTATGTAGCTGAGTTGTTTTAGCCAAGTATCTCTACTACCATCTATAATGAACACATAGCTAACCTCATAGCCATTATAATCTCTTTTACAGAACATTCACTCTTCACCCCTGGAATTCAAGGTCTTCTTCAGTCTGATCCCAAGACCCTCCCAGTCTCAGTTCTTATGGTTCCTAATATAACCCGGGGTCCTCAGGGACTAGCTTCCATCACTCACAGCATTCTTCTGAACACAGCTGTCGCTTCCAAACTCCACTTTACTCCTAATATTCAAACCATCTGGAATATGTTCCCTCGCCATTTCCATCCATGAAAACTCTATGTGTTCTTTAAAACCCATTTTCATTTGATGGGTGATGATGGTGGTGGTGGCGGTGTGTGTCTGTGTCTATGTCTGTGTCTATGTGTACCCACAGGTACACAGGCAGAAGCGAGATAACTTCAGGTGTCTTCTTCTGTCATGCTCCACCTTATTCCCTTGAGACAGTATTCAATGAACATGAAGCTGGTCATTGAGGCCAGAGCTCTCCTGTTTCTACTGGGGTCACAGACATATGTGGCTGAGCCTGGTCTTTAATGTGCGAGCTGGGATTCAAAATCAGATCCTCATGCTTATTCAATAAGTGCTCTTATCTACTGAGCCATCTCCACAGTTGGTTTGTTGTTTTTTCAATAATTTATTTATCTTTATTTTATGTGCATTGGTGTTTTGCCTGCATGTATGTCTGTGTGAGAGTGTCAGATCTTGGAGTTACAGACAGTTGTGAGCTGCCATGTGGATGCTGGGAGTTGAACCTGGGTCCTCTGGTAGAGCAGTGGGTGCTCTGAACCACTGAGCCAACTCTCCAACCCCGTTTTTTGGTTTTGGGTTTTTCTTTTTTCCCCAAGCCAGGGTTTCTCTGTGTAACAGCTCTGGCTGTCCTGGAACTCTCTCTGTAGACCAGGCTTTGAACTCACAGAGATCCACCTGCCTCTGTCTCCTGAGTCCCGGGATTAAAGGAATGGATCACCACCCAGCAAGTCAATTATTTTCAATGTTTCAAAACTTACTGCCATGCTCCTTTCCCTTGTCTAGGGCAGATATCAGTAATGAGTAACTGACTTCTCTCAAAACAGAATCCTTCTCCATTCAGTGGTTCTAGACAGTCTTTACTGATCAACTCATACCAATATATAAAATGAAGCTTAATTGCTCTTCCTGTAGCAACTTACACAACTGCCCTCTTCTCTCCGAAACAATTACTTCTTTGTATTCTTAAAGAACTTATTTCTCTATGGTCCATTAAGAATTACTAACTTCTCATCTTTCCTTCTCCTCATAGACTTTAATGTGCATAGTGAAGCAATGTGTTTTACTCAACTTCATATCCCATACAGAGAGAGTCTCATGTGAAGTAGAAAAATTGCTGAGTGGGACATCTTTCTTTCTTTCTCTTATCTGATCATTCAAAATGACTTAATGTCTGAATGCTTTATTCTAAAATAATTTAATTTGTCTTAAAGGGCACTAGCCCAAGTTTATTCTATCAATTTTAGATAAAATTCCTGTTTTCATTTAATATGGCATTGCCTGATATTGCATGATAACACACCAGAATCCAAGGATGCCAGAAAAACTACTAGGAAGAGAGAGAACACAAGTCAGAGCACTGAGCCCATTCTGGGAGTCTTATGTCCAAGTGTGGGAGCAACTGACTAAATAATCACACTTTTGGAATGTTAAAAATCCAACCTCCATGCTGGTGGCACACATCTTCAGTTCCAGCACTGGGGAGGCAGAGGCAGGCAGATGTCTGTGAGGCCAGCCTGGTCTACAGAGTGAGTTCCAGGACAGCCAGGACCGTTAGACAGAGAAACCCTGCCTCGGGGGGAAAAAAATCCAAACTCCATAATGAAGTGCAAAATGCTGCTTTGAACAATAGAGAAATTAAAGGACTCTGAACATCAAAAATATATACTGCCTAAAAAGGAAATTAGCTTTAAAAAATAAGATGCAGCAATGAAAAGGGAAAAAAATCTGAGCAGTGGTGGCATACGCCTTTAATATTGGCACTCTGGAGACAGAGGCAGGTGGATCTCTGTGAGTTCAAGGCCAGCCTGATCTACAGAGTGAGTTCCAGGATAGCCAGGCTTACATAGAGAAACCCTATCTCAATAAACCAAAAATAAATAAATAAATAAAAGAGAGGGGGTAAAAAAAAGCTGAAAGGCAAGTTGTAGTGGCACACAACTTTAATCCCTGTGCTCAGGAGGCAGAGGCAGGCCTGTGAGCGAGGATAGGAAAGCCACATACAGATAGCCTGTCTAAAAAATGGAAGGGAGGAAGGAAGGAAGGAAAAAAGTTAGGCGAATAGTCTGGTAAAACCACAAAAAACTGCTTTTACCGAACCCAGTTCAAGTAGTATGGCCAGAATTAGAACTACTGTAAGACTTCTGCTGCCATCTAGAGGTTACATAATGAGATGAATTCTTTCCTTCATCAAGGACTACTATTTGTTATAGACAGAGGTTACTGAACAGGCCACAAAGAATACCTAGAGTGTGGAGTCACAGTTATTCTCTCCTTCAGTCAGAGACTAAAATTAGAACTCAACAGAGCTAACTGTCCTTTAGATTTATTTAGAGCTAGAAGTGGTAGTCCATGCCTGTAAATCCCAACACTTGGGAAGTGGAAGTAGGAAGATAGCTGTGAGTTCAAAGCCAGCCTGGGCTATACAGGAATATCCTGTCCCACAAGCAAAAAATGTAGATGGAGAATAATTTCTCAATATAATTAGCTACTTTTCAAAAGCACATGCCTAGAGGGCCCTAACAGAAGAGTTCGGAAGCATTGTTTTTTCTTTGGTACAACCACTTATGGTAAAACTTACACCATATACTGGTACAGACTTCACAATGTAATTAACTGAGTGGAGTGTCAAGTGTAAATGAGGGCTGGAGAGAGAGCTCAGTAGTCAAGAACTCATACAGCTCTTGTGTAGGATCTGAGTTTGGTTTCCAGTACCCACAGCAGGTGGGTCACAATGGCCTCCTTGGGCACTCACAAGCATGTGTGCACATGCATATGCAACTAAAAACGAAAGAAGTTTGCCTCACAGTGGGGACACACGCCTTTCATCCTAGCACATGGGAGGCAGAGAGAGGCAGGTGGAGCTCTATGAGTTCAAGGCCAGCCTGGTCTATAGAGTGAGTTCCAGGACAGCCAGGGCTGTTTACACAGACAGAACCTATCTTAAAAAAACAAACAAACAAACAAACAAAAAAAAAAAACAAAAAAAGGAAAGAAAGAAAGAAAGAAAGAAAGAAAGAAAGAAAGAAAGAAAGAAAGAAAGATCTTTTGCAAAGCTTAAATAGGGAAGTCTCAAATGTCTTTTACACAAAAATGTTTTTAAAAGCTCTAAAAACCTAGGGAAATAACTCCAACTTCTAAACAAACACATGAGTGGATGAAAAAGAACAGAAGTAGCTATCATTATCAAAATAAGCTAAATTCTTTAAAATTTTCTTAAGAAGTAATATTTTCAATGTAATTTTATTTCCATTAAAAATTGTCTGTGAAAACAGCACAGTCTTTAACACCATACTAAACGCTTTCTGCCAAAATCAAGAAGGAGAAGAAGATCTACTCTTACCACGTCTGNTGACCACTGTAGTGAAATTGAACTAAGGTAAGAAAATGAAATCAAAACATATGAAAACATGTTAAGCATCTATCATCATTGGGCAAATGCAAATCCAAACCACAGTGAACCTTATACCCCTGGGATAGATGTAACACTTTTTTAAAGGACAATAATGAGTATTAGCAAAAACTCCTCTACTGCTGGTAGAAGTATACAGTGGTTCAGCCAGCTTGGAAAACAACCTGACAATTTCTCAAGAAGTCAGATACAAGTAAGGAGCACACCTTTAACCCCAGCACTTGGCAGGCAGAGGTGGGCAGATCTCTGTGGAATCAAGTGTCAAGTGCAGCCTGATCTACAGAGTGAGTTCCAGGACAGCCAGAGCTACACAGAGAAACCCTGTCTCCAAAAACCAAAAAAGTCAGATACAGTGCTACCATATGACCCCAGTTATAAACACAAGAAAATGAAAATGCATGTCTACACAAAAACTTATATATGACTTGTCACAGCAGCACTGTCCAAATCTAACAGTAACAATCTCAATTGGTGATAAATACAATGTGATATACCAACCCAAAGGAATATTATTTGACCATATAAAAGAGAGCATTGATAATACATTCTATAACACAGCTGAACACTGAAAATACTATTTCAGTAAAAGAATTCAGGGCTGGAGGGATCTAGCAATATATATGTGGGTCTGATACCCAGCACTTTGAATAACAGACAATGAAAGAGAGAGGAAAAGAGAAGAATAAAATGAGACTCCAGCACAGAGACTCTAAACTCCATGATTCCAAACTAGGCAAATCTATACTGACATCAAACAGATTAGTGAAAGGAGCCTGAAAAGAAATGAGGAGTAGGGCAAATGGACCCAGGGTTTTGGGTGGCAATGAAAATATCCCAGACTTGACTGTGTTGCGGACTCAATTGTTCAGTATAAATAGGTGAGTTACAGGAATATGAACTGCAGCTCAATAAAACTGTTACAACAAAAAAACAAACGCATCAGAGTCCCAAGGTTTAGCTCTAGCTGCAAAGACATGATTCGCAGTTTTTCCAAATTTTTACAATCTATTTTCAGTTATTTCCAAGTTAGTGATGATAAATAAGTAGGTCGTTAACATGACTACTGAGAAACTTGTCACCTTCAGAACCAAAAAAAAAATCAGAAAAGGGTAAAAATTGCAGAGACTCAGTAGTAGGATTCACAGCAATTAAATGGGTCTCAGGAATAAAGGCAACAACCTACTGTTGCAATTCACAGGGCTAAGTCAGCATCCCACCCACAGCATAATGGTAATGAGGCAGGGGTTCATGCACATATAGCCAAACAATTAACACACTTCATGCTATATGTACTATATAATTACCTACTGCTATAAGAGAAGAGAATACCACAAGATCTTCAAACACTACTTCTCATCAATACGCACCAATTACCTAAAACTAGAGCAATTTTCAGAAGCTTTCATCCTTTCAGTGGTTAAGTCAACAGGCTTCAGTAGACACAGTGTGTCATCCATCTCGGGCATCATTAACTAACCATTCCTTCATCCCACCGGCAAATGTTTACACACTGCAAACTTGGGGTTATGTCAGTAGATCCACAGACTACAAAGGCAGTCTCAAAAAAATGACTTTAATCTTGAAAAGTTACATTTAATCCAAGGGCTAAAACAAACATAACAAATTTCCAAGAATGGTAAAAATACCTTAAAAATGAAACAAATCTATAATTGTATTCTAAAATCTGTACACCAAAAGGGTTATTTGACATATAGCCATGTACCAAATCAAAGGGTAACATAGGGCTCACCTTCCAAAAGATACAATCTAGTTACCACCAGTACTAGAAGGTTCTTGTTATTCCTATATCAACATTTAACAATGCTGCAAAAAGACAATCAGGTTTTGAGGCTAAATATTTTCTGCATTTTTTTTCATCTCATCATCTTTATCAAGGCAGATATTTGCATGAAAACAGTATCACTGGTCCTCTGGGATTCATCAGTTCCTACTGCTTATTTTTCACCCATGTCATCCTTTCAATTAATGTAGGAAAAAAATCCCGAGACATCGAAACACCAGATTAAGATGTCAAGTGAAAGACAACCCCTAGAGTAGATGAATAATCTAAGAAGACAAAAAAAGATGTTTTTATGCAAATACACTATACACACTAAAACAAAGAGACTGTATCCAAGAAATCCAATACACATCAATGTAATCTTTTCAATTTCTAACTTAAAGTATTTTCTTACCTCAAATAAATTCACTATGGTCAAGGAAAATGGCAGTAAGTTACAAAGTACTGTTACAGAAGTTGAAATAGGCTGAATTATGAAGTATAACATAATCTATGTCTCTACTGTGTGTTGTAGAATATTATTTCAAGGTGTGTTATTTTTGTTTACACTCTGGGACATTTGTTTAATGATGCAAAGATGTGTTTGATTAAATAAAATTGACTTGCGTTCAGGAGGCTGAGTCAGCAACTAGCTGACAGGAAGTGGTAGGGAGGAGCCAGGTGGAGAAGGGTTTATAAGGAGGGGCGAGGAGAAGCACGAGGGCTTTTTAGAGCAAGGACAGGAGGTGAGCTACTTGCTATTCAGCCTCTCTGAGGAGCAGAATTCCACCTTAACCTTTGAATCTTGGGTTCTTTACAGGGACGAAGGTTTAGTTAAGTTACCTTAGTAGCTTTGCAAGAGTCAGAGCCTGAGGGAACAGAATTCCTTCCAGCTACTGCCAGTGTGCCTAACCACTACTGGTAGCTGGGGAGTTGCAGTTGCTGATTCAGACAGCTGCGGCTTAAAAGGCAGCAACCATTTAAAAAGGGACAACAACTGTGTTCATCCTACCCACANTGGCAGGAAAACAGTCTTTGTTGTTCAGCTTAAGTTCAGTGATTAAGATGGCTGAATTAGTTGACTATAACTAACCCCCCTCTCAGTGTTGTCAGTTCTTAGAAATACAAATACTTGGCAGTAAAGATGGCTCAATGGATTAAGGGAACACACTGCCAAANCTAATGACTTGAGTTTTGTTCCTTGGAACCCATAATATAAAGAGAATCAGNTCACCCCAGTTGTCCTCTGACTGCTGTCCTGCAAGTATGTGTACCAGTGCATAACAGCTAAAGTCTCTCCCAGAAAGATAACTCTTCCTTTCTTTGGGAATCATGATATTCAAAGACACAAACTGGATTCCTTTTTGCTCACCTTCCCTAGTTCGGAGAAAAAGCTATCGGCAGCAGCAAAGACTCTACGGCTAATGGCATGAGTAAAGTGGAGCCTGNACACACAAAAGCAAGAAATAAGAAGAACCCCATGACATCAAGGGTCACAGATCTAGATAACCAAAGCTATTTCTACTCCTGGATTTTTAACAAATGAATGTGAACTAACCAAGTCTCTCTTNAGATTGAGCTAGTTTTAGTTGATGTCCTAGCATGTAAAACAAAAAGGTTCCAAAAGATGTATATTGCACAAAAACGTTTTTACCTATTGAGTCCAGTCAATAGTCCAGCACATTCTGTCATAAAAGGCACAAAGTTACACCAAGTTCCTACCTTCAGATGGCTTGTCTTTGCCTTGGTAAAAGGAAAAGTATATTTCATGAGTTATAAATAGAACTCATTGTGGAATATACAACATGCAACCTTGTATAAAATTAATTGGGTACTCACACTCATCCAGCCCCAGCTGATAGGCCAGGTTCTGGAGGCCTCGTACCTTCTCCATCAAATTAGCTGTGGTGAGGCTCCCCAGCTCTGAAATAGAAGACTTCATTTTAGTAATACTTCTACCCATTGGTCTCCAGCAACAACTGATTTGGGTTGATAGTTCTAGTAATGAATGATTTCTGCCTGGGCTGGGGTTACAGCTGAATGTTAGAGCACTGGCCCAGCATGCAGGAAGCCCTGGGTTTGATCACCGGAACAATGAGAGGGGGAGGAAGATTTCAAGCTTACATTCCTTAGTGACTAAGTACAAGACAGACCCTTGATTTCTTTTCCTCCAATTTTACATACTCTCTCGCAAAAACAGTCAAGTTTTCTACCACTGCAAAAACACCTCAGCATTATACTTAAATTAAGCAGGCTTTAAAATCGTTTTTTACACTTTAAAAAATGTATTTAGTGTGTGTTGGTGCACACTACTGCATGGGTATCAGAGGACAAGTTCAAAGAGTCAGTTCTTCCTTCTAGCATGTGGGTTCTAGAGAGCAAACTCAGGTTGTCAGGCTTGGTGGCATGTGCCTGTACAGCTGAGGCATCTCACCTGCCCAAGTGTTTTATGCCAGGGATCTGTTTAGAACACTCATTTTTGCCTATCATACAAAATGAACATACCATTAAAATATGAAGCCTTTGATTTGACATATCATTGAGAAAACCTTGCAGACACATCTTGGTCATGTAAAATTGATGTGGTCGCCTTTTATAAATCCCATGATTTCAACTANATATAGTAGCAATAATAGCAACAAAATACTGTTCACCATGTCCCCAACTGTAGAAAACAAAAACTAATCCAAACTTTTCCTTCAAATCCCATTTTTTGCTTAGTACAATTAATTTTTCTTCCCAGATTTTACTTACTTAAAATAAAGGCTACTCCCCAGATTTTCATTAATTAGCACCTAAATCTTTGTTTAAAACAGAGGTCAGATTGCATGAAACATAATGCTATGTGAACTNTCACTAAAATTNAAAGTTTTCTTAGGAAATTTATATTTTTGGAGTATCA
The DNA here is from genome assembly GCA_001675575.1 of Neotoma lepida. Lineage (NCBI taxonomy): Eukaryota > Metazoa > Chordata > Mammalia > Rodentia > Cricetidae > Neotoma > Neotoma lepida. The sequence continues at coordinate 2,367,534 of LZPO01029788.1, forward strand.
GGACAATGAATCTGAGATGCCTTTGAGACCTAAGTTTTCCATGGGTGGGGAGGGAAAGANCATTTAAACANGCAGACAGTGAACTACTGCTGAAATCAATTCATCCTCCATTTATCATTCTGCAGTCCTACCTGCATCGAGCATATGCGACTTTTTTGACTAGTTCAGCTGCTTAAATAGCTCAAGAATCCCCAAATTTTACCTCTATTACTTTACAACCATCATGAATCTGAACACCATGATTTTTTAAAAAAGAGCCAAATCATAAAATCAATGTTTTTGAATTTAATTTCCTTCTCATTGAACTCTACATCATTTATAAANAANAGTATCCACTGCTCATAGAATTCTTGATGGAAGAAACTGAAAGGATAGAAAGAAATAAAGATTAGTCTTAACCCACTAAGCCAGTGGTCCTCAACTTCCTAATGCTGTGACCCTTTAATACAGTTCCTCACGTTGTGGTGACCCCAATCATAAAATTATTTCATTGCTACTTCATAACTGTAATTTTGCTACTCTTATGAATTGTAATGTAAATATCTGATATGCAGGATATTTGATATGGGACCCCTGTGAAGTAGTTTGACACCGCCCCCAAAAGGGGCACAATCCACAGGTTGAGAACTATTGCACAAAGAAGTTGTCATTTTATAGTACTAAAGACAATATATGGCTTTAAATCTTATAAATAAGGCACTTCTACTGTAATGAAGACTAAACTTTAGAAGGATCAGAATTTAAATTTTATAATTTTATAAACACTAGCCATTTTATCTCTAAACTTTGGCTATTATCATACCTAACAGGGCCTTCATAACTCAGTGAGAAATTGATGTACTTTTTTTTTGTCCACTGTAAGCATTATACGAAAATTAATATTAAAAAGAATAAATGTGGAAGGGTTCACTGTGACTCATCCTTGAACTGGCTGGATTTCTACATCTGTAAAAAGTAGAGAAAAGCATTCCAGCCAGACATGAAGTTATGAAGACAGATAGCAAAGTAGGCAAAGTGTGAAGCTAAGAACACTAAGGAAGTAGTGAGAGAAAAACTGCACAGAGGTCTGTGGAAGGCTGTAAATGTGACAGTAAAAGTAAGAGGACAAGCCAGGCTTGGTGGCTGCCCATAGTCCCAGATCAGATACTAGGGGCTGAGATAGGAGGATTACTTCGGCTCACTCGCTCAGAGACCAAACTGAGCAATGGGATGAGACTTCATTAAAAAAAAACCAAGCCAGGCAGTGGTGGTGCANGCCTTTAATCCCAGCACTTGGGAGGCAGAGGCAGGAGGGCAGATCTCTTGAGTTCGAGGCCAGCCTGGTCTACAGAGTGAATTCTAGGACAGCCAGGGCTACACAGAGAAACCCTGTCTCAAAAAAAACAAAACACATAAAAAACCAAAGACAGTGACACCAGCATCACGTACCTTTCAACATATCGATGTCATCACGTTCTATTTCAGCCATCCATTTTGGTGGAGAGCTAGTGATGGGCTGTCAGAAAATAAGAATATATCCATTCAGGTACATCCTTCTTATGAGAATGTAGTTTGTCACATAGCCTTCAGATTGCTTGAAAATCTTGGCAAACTACAATCTCAAAAACCCAGGTTTCATGGGTGGAGAGACGGCTCGGTGGGCAAGAGCACTGACTGTTCTTCCAGAGGACCCAAGGTTGATTCCCAGTACCCGCAACCATCTGCATCCTCAGTCACAAGGGATATGATGCCCTCTTCTGGCCTTCTCAGGCACCAGGCACATATATGGTACACAGACATACATACAGGCAAAATACTCATATACATAAGTAAATAACTAAAATTTAAAAACCAGGTTGAGGTTCAGCTTTTACTTCAAAAAGGCATTTTACAAAATCCTGCCGCTCAATTTTAAAGTTGGTCTCAGAGAGGTTGTTTTGGATGAATTTTGATGTGGCTACTATTACTAATTCAAGCATCAGCAATGAAATTATTTAAAATTCCTTTCTCATGAAATACTCCAATTGAATGTTTAAAACAATGATCAGTAACAGTCTCTGACAGAAAGAAGAATCAGAAATAAGAAAACCCCCAATTCAAGTGGGGAAAGATTAAAATGGTCATCACTTGTTATCTCATCATTAATTTTTTTGTTTTGTTTTTGTTTTTCGAGATATGAGTTTCTCTGTGTAGCCCCTGGCTCTCCTGGGATTCTTTCTGTAGACCAGGCTGGCCTTGAACTCACAGAATTCCACCTGTGTCTGCCTCCTGTGTGCTGGGATTAAAGGTGTGCCCCACCACCACCTGGACTAGGTTTCATCATTAAAATTTCTTTTCATTTATTTATTTGTGTGATGTTAGGGGAGGGAGAGTAGAGCATACATATGCCGTAAGCAGGTATGTGGAGGTCAGAGGACAACTTGTGGGAGTTAGTTCTCTCCTTCAATCATATAGGTGCCAGGAATTGAACTCAGGTCATCAGGCTTGATGGCGAATGTGTTTACCTGCTGAGCCATCTCACCAGCCCAGATTTTGTGATTGTATTGTAGAAGCTTGTAGAAATTTTCAGCATTTAAAAATGTTAATGGACATAAGTGGTATTACAATCCGAGCAAAGGCTGAAGCAAAAGGAGGGTAAGTGCAAGGTCAGCTTGGGTTACGTGGTGGCTTGATGAGAACGGCCCCTATTANAGCATATATTTGAACACTAGGTCCCTAGTTGGTGGAACTGTTTGGGAAGGTTTAGGAGGTGTGGCCTTGTTGAAGGAGGTGTGTCACTAGGTGTAGGCTTTGAAGTTTCAAAAGCCCACACCAGATCTTTCTCACTCTCTGCCTGCTGCTTGTGGATAAGATGTAAGCTCTCAGCTACTGCTCCAGCACCATGCCTGCCTGCCTGTTGCCATGTTCCCCACCCCTACCATCATGGTCTCTGAAACTGTAAGGAAGCCCCCAATTAAATGCTTTCTTTTTAAAGTTGCCTTGGTCATCGTGTCTCTTCATAGCAAGAGAACAGTTACTAAGACTGTTACACAGTGAGATCATCTGTGCAAAAACCAAATCCTGGACATTCCCAAATGAACTGATTTGGAATATCAAGGGCCATTAAAAGGGACTATTAGAAAGAACAGAGCTAAGGAATTAAACAAACAAAAAACAAACAAACAAACAAAAAAACCCAACTTTTAAAAGCTTTGCAGCTGTGCACTGACAATTCTGCCATGCAGACAGAGATTAAGAAACATAACCTTGGGCCAGAGTGATGGCTCAGCAGGTAAGTGAGCTTGCTGCCAAACCTGATGACCTGAATTCAAACCCCAGGAACCACATAAAAAGAAAACCAACTCTCACATAAATAAGGGGGGGGGAGCCTCAAAATTATATATAGTTGGAGCAAACAGAATACCAATGTTACATTAAGTATTTTCACTGCTTAACCTTAAAGTTTCTGAGCTGAGAAAAGAGGCTAATAGACAAGGGACAGGGTGTCAAAACAAAGCATCTGAACACAGGAAGGGATTATCAACAGTTAACTATGATAATATAAATGTAAAGGTCTACAATCAAAAAATGATCAGAAAGCCGGGCAGTGGTGGCGCACGCCTTTAATCCCAGCACTCGGGAGGCAGAGGCAGGCGGATCATTGTGAGTTCGAGGCCAGCCTGGGCTACCGAGTGAGTTCCAGGAAAGGCACCAAAGCTACACAGAGAAACCCTGTCTCGAAAAAAAAAAAAAAAATGATCAGAAGACTAAGGCACTATTCTTGAAAATAAAGATTTGAGCTTTTTACCCAAGGGCAAACTTTGGATAAACTTCCACAGACATAAACTATTACTTACACTTTTGAAAGAAGCTGCAAATTCAGCAACACCTGGTACTAGAAAAGAAAAATAAAAAAAAAATGTTATTCATGTAAGTAAGAAACATTTGTGTGTTCAGGCACACAGGATTTAAATAATAAAAAACAAAGTCTTGCCAGGTGGTGGTGGCTGTGGTGGCACATACCTTTAATCCCAGTACTTGGGAGGCAGAGGCAGAGGCCAAACTCAGATGGCCTCTGAGTTTGAGGCCAGCCTGATCTACAGAGCAAGTTCGAGGACAGCCAGGGCTACACAGAGAAACCCTGTTTCAAGCAAACAATCGAAAAATTCCTGTTGCCTTCAAGAAGCTTACAATGCAGAAGAGGACAGGTCAGAAACCACTAACACTGCTTAAGCATTTCACAAAGACGTTAGGTGCTATGGGAAGATAAGAAACAGAACTCTAAATCGGAATGATGGGCCAGGAAAACCTTCTCGGAGAGCCAATGCCTCATGCTTTAAATAACCAGGATTTGGCTTGCAGAATAGTAAACTATCTCTTGTCATAAATTTTAAAGTTCCTTTCCAGGGCTAAAGATTTGTCTAGCATGCACAAGACCCTGGGTTTGATCCCCAGTGCTGCAAACAAACAAACAAATAAATAATAAAAATGAGCATAGTACACTTTCTTTTCAGTTGTCCTTTCTGTTAAATTATTTATGCAAATGTCTCAAAGACAGTATCACAAAACTCAAAAGCAAAAATTACATCTTTAAGTGCAATAATGGTCAGTTCTACTAAGAAATGCAAGCTTGGGCTGGTGAGATGGCTCAGTGGGAAAAGGTACTTGCCACCGAGCCGAACAACCTGAGTTGTGGATTCCCAGGTACATGGCAAAAGGATAAAACTGACTTCCACACGTTATCCTCTGACTTCCATATGTACATCATGGCACATGAGTGCCTCACACAGCCCAATAAATAAATGAATCTCATTTAATTAAAAAAAAAATGAAAAAAGAAATGCAAGCTAAACATAATAATGACTAGTAACATCCAATATTGGCTAGTGAGAAAATGGGCGGTCATCCTCTTCTTCATACAGGACATATATGCAAACATAATCATTAATACACTGTTTGTGAAATAAAAATCAGATGACTTAGGTTTCCAAACAGAGTGTAAATATAGAAACTAGAATATACCTATCCACTATAATATATTTAAAAGAATGAAGTAGATCTACAAAGAGCAATATGGAAAGATACATCAAATTACTAATTTATTTAAATTAAGCTGAAGGCTCTATACATATGACTTCATTATGAAAAACAACCCCCTGACCCCCATGTGTGTGTTGTGTGCATGCATGCATGTGCACTTATCTATATAAGCATAAAAAAACCCAAAACCAATGTGTGCAAAATTACTAACAGAGCCGGGCGGTGGTGGCACAGGCCTTTAATCCCAGCACTTGGGAGGCAGAGGCAGGCGGATCTCTGTGAGTTTGAGACTAGCATAGTCTACAGAGTGAGTTCCAGGACAGTCAAA
>LZPO01029788.1:2372887-2384888 GCA_001675575.1 Neotoma lepida
AAAAAAAAAAAAATACCAACAGTATTTAACTTAATAAGAGTGATTAAAGGAGATGAGGAAAAGCTTTGTGCATCTCAGAAATATCTGAAAATATTACAGATGTAGTTTTAAAACTATAATTATTGTTTAAAACCTCCTTATTATTTGTCNCACAATAAGTCCCTATTTTTACTGCATATCAATCTCTTCTTTTTGAAGTGAAATAAAAACTTTAATCATCATAGATACATGATAACACTTCAAAATTCTCCCATGGGAGCACGGACTCTCCTGCATCAATTCTGATAGGAGAAAAATAAAAACTTACATTGTTCCGGCCAAAGATCTGGCGAAGCACGGTCAAGTTTCTCAAAACTTAGCAAAGACGCTTCCAAATCCGTCCCTAGAACCAAGTACATTCATTTATATTTTATTATATTTCAATCTCAAAGAGCATAAACTGTAACACTCAACTGGAAGTTTAAAGATCTGAATTACTGATGCTACTGGACATGGTGTAATCCTAATCAATCTGATTCTCCCTCATCAACTCAGTCTTCCAGTCTATCAAATAAGAATACTTAAGAAAGTTAGGGCTGCGGAGATAGCTCAGTGGTTAAGAGCACTGACTGCTCTTCCAGAGGACCCAGGTTCAATTCCCAGCACCACATGGCAGCTCACAGCTGTCTATGATTCCAGTTAGTACACATGTAGTGCAAAGACATACAGCAAGCAAAATACTCATACACATAAAATTAAAACAGGAAAATTAAAAACTGCTTAGAAAAATGAGTATTGGCTGGATATGGTGATCCAAATCTGTAATCCCAGCATTTGGGAGACTAAGGTAGCAGAATTGAAAGTTCCAGGCCAGCCCAGACTATACAGCAAAACTGTGTAAACAAGTGTCAGCAAATCTACTTATGTCTTCATTCTACTTCTCAACTTTCCTCCACTTCCAATCAGCTAAGTGTCCCTACTCTCATGAAAGACAATCTCTACTAAGACTGAGGACCATTGTCTCCAGCTTTGAAAAGCACCTCAAACAATCTTCTTGTAGCATCAGTTTCTCATACTCAACAAGCAAGTGTGCTCTAGAAGTTTTCTACTTCTTGACCTTTGACAAGAACATTTATTGCCGGGCCGTGACAATGTACACCTTTGATCCCAGCACTTGGGAGGCAGAGACAGATGGGTCTCTGTGAGTTCGAGGCCAGCCTGGTCTACAAAGTGAGTTCCAGGACAGCCAGGACTGTTACATAGAGAAACCCTGTCTCAAGAAAAACAAAAAACAAAAACAAACAAAAAATCATGATTCTGTCTGTACATGCATTAAACTACTGTTATCAAGGTTCTCTATGCTAAATCCTCCCAGTCATTTCCTTTATGTGACCTCTTTATAGCATGTGATGCTCCTATGTTCCCATCATACTGGTTATCTCTTAGTGATGCCTTCTTCAGTCTCCTCCACTCAGACCTCATCCTATGCTAGCTTTACTCTCTACTACAACTTTCACTATTATATATCAATGACTATTTCTATTTCTAGTCTCAACTTTTTCCTGAACTTTAGAATAACATGTCCAAGAGGCTACTTGATGTCTCTCTCCATGTATATGTAGGGAAAACCCCTTAAATCCACTATGTTCAAAACTACACTTTCCCAATCCTCTCCACCTCAAGAAATTGCAATATCANGAGGCCCAATTATTTAAAAGCAAAAACCCTTTTAATTATTTACTTTTCGCTAGCTTAGATTTGTGTGGAGTATAGCATTACATGAATTCTGCATCCAGTGGCATTTCCAGGATGGTTGCCACCACTTCTATGGGCCCAACTTACCTTTTCCCAGATTACTCTGGCTTTGTTTGGTTTGCCTCCATGGGTCACTGGGGTATTTTTTGCTAATACACATAAGCACATCTCTTACCTAAGTAGAACTAGTTTCATCTCAGGCAGAACACCTTCNATTTGAAGAAGAGCTTTGTGCTCAATTTGGTTCTAGAGACCTTGCTTATCTAGCAAAAATGGCCTTGCACCACTGCCTTCTAGACACTGCCTTTTAGAAATCCTGTTCCCAGGAAACCTCTACAGGCACCAAGTCTTAAACAACAATAACAAAACTACCCATCTTCCTTCAGGCTCCACGCCCTCTTCTTTTTGTTGGTAAGGGCTTTTTAAAAACAAAAAAACCCAGGCTGGAGAATCTCTTTTTGCTATGAACATCCACAGTTTCTTAAGGTATGTGAATGTGCACAAAAATTAAGATGCAGTTTAACCTAAAGCTTTAAAATCAAGTAAGAGGCCAGGTGTAATGGTGCAGACTTTGAATCCCAGCACACTGGAGGCACAGGTAGAGAAGCAGGAGGATGGTGAATTTGAAGGCAACCTGAGCTACACAGTGAGGCCCTATCTCAAAAAAGAAGAGGAAGAAAGGAGAAAAACCTGGTAACATTATTTTTGCATATAATCTAAATGTTCTTTTCAGTGCTGAAGACTGAACCTAGGGCTTTGTTCATGATAGGCGAGCTCTCTACCAGTGATCTATATACTCACTTTTTATTTTTTATTTTTAGATTTGTTTAGGTGTATTACTGTTGTCTGCATCAGACATGCGTGTGATGAGATGAGCATGCATGTCTGATGCCCATGGAGATCAGATCCACTGGAACCCATGGCTGTGAGAAACCACGTGGGTGCTGGGAAATGAATTGAGGTCTTTTGCAAAAGCAGCAAGTGCTCTTAATCACTGAGCCATCTCTCCAGCCCCCTGTATCCTCCCTCACTTTTTAAAATAAAACTTCATTTGAAGCCAGATGGTGACGCACGCCTTTAATCCCAGCAGGAGCTGAGTTTGAGGCTAGCCTGGTGTACCAAATGAGTTCCAGGATAGCCAGGGTTACACAGAGAAACCTTGTTTAGAAAAACCAAGCAAACAAAAAAACCCCAACTTTTTTAGACATACTTTGCCCACAAATCCCTCTGTAGCCTAAGCAAGCCTGAAGCAACAATCTTCCTGCCTCGATCTCCCAAATAGCTAGGATTAAAGATCACACACCAAGGCCAGTTTCATTTTCTGACAGATGTTAACTTAAGGCCAAATGCTTTGCAGGCATTATGCTAAAACCTAGGATTAAACTATGAAATAAGACAGACTTGGAATTTATAATTGGGTGTGGCCCGGTCAAAGTTAACAGAATAACTATGCTGACAGTCAATATACTGAGCTACTGAATAATGACAGAAGGGCAATTCCAAATACTAAAACAGAACCGCAAGCAAATGCATACGGGTATAACGAAAATACCTAAGACTTGCATCTTAGATGACATATAAGCAGAACNGTTCCTATCCTCAGCCTAAGGAAACAACACAAAGTAAAAGGGTGCGGGTTAAGGGTTGAGACGGGTACGAACTACATTAACAAGCCTAATTTTCATTTCCCACGGGACTCAGGGCCAGGAAATCAGGTCCTCACTTCTCCTGCTGCCAGGGCAACGGTGCTAAACTGAGAAGGAGACAGCATGTTTCTCTCCCGGCTCGATCCAGGGATTAACCCCAGTCCTCACGTCAGTCACCAGTCACAGCTAGGGCTTTGAGAGACTCGTTCTGGCTGTACTCAGATGAGAACAGAACCAACACTCCAATGGGCCGGTCCGAAAAGAAGGCTCCCTTTCCCCTCAGTAGCCCTTTCTGAGCCCTCAGCATCACCGATGGGCCAAAACAAACTCTGTCCTTCCGGGAAAGGGTCTGGTTGGTGGCCTCTTTCACCCACCTGGTACACAGCGAGGAGACCTGGTACTTGGCACCTCCGGAGACGCTGTGAAAACCCTGCTAGCTGAAAACCCGACCTACCCCAAAGGAAAAAGGTGGAAGACAAAGGAGATGGGCCCAAGAAAGAAGTGTAAGCATGAAGACATTGGAAGTTCCCAGAGAAACAAATAAAGAGATTACAGGGCAACCATCTCCAAGCCGGCTCTTACCGTCCGTGGGAGACGCCATCTTCCAGCCCATGTCACGTGACGTAGCCAACCGTCGGCGGGAAAGCGAGGACCCCACAAGCCACGCCCCTACAGAGATAACCTATCCTCAACTCGCGGCCCGATCTTGTTACCCCACCCCATAGGGTAATATTTGCCTAGTCCCACCCCAGACAACAGCCCCGCCCGTGGCGTGGTAGTTAAGGAGGAACGTAGGCAAAATTCTCCAAAGGCCTTATTTACTTTCCTTAGCGAGGGGGCGGGACTTCGAGGGTACCTACCTCTAGCCAATCGGAGTTCCCGGTTAGGGGGCGTCTTCCCTATCTCCGCTTGGTGCTTAATATGCAGTACCAAGTCGGGGTGGGGGCGTCTCCCTATCTCCGCCAACAAAAATCGACTGAAGTGAGAGGGGGCGAGAACGCTTCCGCTTCTGACCAATCACCTATTCCCAAGGCTGGGAGTGATGGGTGGGAGTCAAGAGTTCTGACAAATGATTGGTTAGGAGAAGTGGCCCTCTCCTCCAATGGGAAGGCCCGGCCGTGCGGAGGGCGTGGCCTAGCGGTGTGACTTCGGGGGAGGCACTGGCACCCGAGGCTTGGGGAGCTGGGCAGAGGAGCTGGTGAGCCATGGCGGCGGCGGTGGCGGCAGCGGCAGCAATGCGGACCCGGATCCTGCAGGCGAGTGAGGGTGGCGACGAGAGACCATGATGTTAGGAATGGGTCCTTACCGCCCCGACTCTAAACCATGCTCCTGCCGGACAGACTTATTGGCCCAGCCCCTTTGCCGACCCTCGTTCCACCAGACCCGTGCGTCCGGGTTGTCACTCTGTACCGTCTCTGACCCTGGATCCAGCCCCGGACTGTCACGCCTGGCTCTCCCTCCTTTTACTCCTGAGCTTTTCCTTTTCTTGCTCTGACCCACTCACCTCCAGTTCAGCTCAGTCCCTGCTGTCACTCGCTGCCTTGCTTTCTCTCTCTGGTTTCTCCTAAGGTCTCTCACGTCTGCACCTGCCACCTCTGTTCCCCACAAACTTCCCCTTTTGGTCACCTTTCTTAGAGTACAGTCTTTTGCCAGGAGCGTCCCTTCCCCCACCCAACCTCTGATCAAGATCTGAGGTGGGGGGTGGGAGATGGGAGCTCGCTAGGGACGTGCAACAAGGTCAACGAAGGAACACTGAATCGCCTAGAAATGTACCCTAGGTGTTCATATCAAAGGCAGCCATTTGCTTGCTGTTTTCACAAACAATTATGACTCCTAGTGTTTTTCACAAGCTGTGGGCCAAGTTAAACTTTCTCAGCAAAGTTAAACGGAGTTAACTTTTGGAGGTAAATAAGGGCAGGCTGTTATGCTAATACTGCTTCATTCAAAGCACTAAACGTTTCCCAAACAGGTGGTAGAAAATGAGAGCCTAGGAAGACACGTTCCCAAAGGGAGCTCCTCAAGTGCTAACACACCCTCCACTCTGCCAGACTGGGATTGGAACCCTGCAGAAGCCAGCCCAAAGGCAGTTGAAGAGCTACACAGAAACTTCAAGCCTGTGATCTCCAGCTTTATTTATAGCCTCTTGTGTGATTGTACCTTAGCAAGGCCTTAGACTATGAGACGAGATTTACTATGTTACAGGCAAGATTCATAATCCTGCATTAAGCAACATTGTCTCCTTCTTACTCATCCAGCCTGGAAATGTCCTCTACCCTGTTGCACATATATAAATTTTATTTCTAGTCATCAGGTTTCTTGAGTTCTACTGCAGAAAAGTGTGCATTTGTTAGATTGTTGGTGGAGTCACCGAAGGTTCAGGTTTGAATATGCTACTTAATGGGCCAGTGTGGAGAATGATTTGGAGCCTGAGAGAGTGGGCATCCCCTAGTTCTGTTCTGGTATCTCTTTCCAGTAACAGGGACAGCATTTCCAATCTACATTTCCCGTTACTAACCTCTTAAAATCCTTTATAGAAATTGCCCCCACCCCCGTTCATTGTTACCCCTGTCACGATGAGTCACTGAGAACCGTAAGGTATTTTATTTTGTCCTTTGCACAAAGGAGCAGAATCTCTTCCCCGTGCGTGTTAGTTTTGAAATAGATACTCTTTTTTTTTTTCTTTTTAAAAACCAATTTGAAGAAACCTCTGAACTGACTTGGAAAAAGACCAGAAATAATTCTTAGGCAATTAGGAGTTACTGTAACATGACACTTTGATAAAGGTTAGTCTAAGTGGGCATGGTGGCACATGTATGTAGGCCCAGCTCTTGGTGAGGCAGGAAAATCTCTTGAGACCACTTCAAAAGCAGCCTGGGAAGGGAATTAGCCAGAGAGCAGGAGGGGAGATGAGAGGGCAAGTGAAAAAGAAGGGGAAAGCAGCAGAGGATAAGGGCACGCCTGAAAATGCTTTATGAAAACTGTTACTTTGTAAATGGTTACTGAAAAAAAAAATCAAGAAACAATAACTTCCAAACTAAAAAGTAAAATTGGAAGCTGGAGAGATAGCTCCCAGATTAAGTAAGAGTGCTTACTGCTCTTCAGAGAATCTGAGTTCAGTTCCCAGCATCCATACTGGGTAGCTCACAACTGTCTCTGACTCCAGCTTTAGGGGATCTGATAGCTTCTGGTCTCCTAGGGTACGTGTACACATGTTGCATACATGCACGTACACACAAAAAAAATAAAAAAAAAACTTTAACAGAAATAACAACAAAAACACTTGGGTAATATACTAAAAATATACAAAATATACAGATAAAAAATACAAAAAATATACAAAAAAAGGAAAAGAAAAAGAAAAAAAAAACCAGAAAGGAGAAAATTGTCTAAATTCTGACAGCCATGACTATTAGAGGACTATCAGAAGAAACTATGATGGATCAAATTCATGTTTTCAGAGGTTTTTTATTTATTTTTTTAGGCTAGCATACAAAGTAATGGGTGTATTTTCAATGATTTTAAGTATTCAGCCTATCTTTTCTGTTTGGAGATTAGTAGAACTTCGCCTAGACTCTGCTTTGTGTGATATTATCTTTTCCATTCAGAGATAAGAAAACCAGTCTTACTGAAACCCAGTGACCTGCCTCGTTGATGCAATGCTAATCTGTAAAGTTAACCCTAACTCCACTACTTTCTAGTTTTAAGACTATCTGGGAAGATTTAAATTGGAAAATGCAGTGAAATAAGTTGGCTGACACTTTAGGTCATTGGCTCAAGATCACCTAGTTAGTAATTGATAGAGCTGAGAATTTAGGACTTAGATCTTGGCATGCCTTCCTTCCTTTGCACCATCCTAGACTTAACATATTCACAATTGTATTGCAAGGAAAGTGCTAGACAATTAGGGGTGCCCAGAGTACCGAAAGGAAGGGATGTAGGGAACGAAGTCCAAACTCAAACTGTCTAGTTAAGCACAAGCTTCTAAAAGGGATGATTCTGGGTTTGAATGTTGCATGACTAGCAAGTCATTAGCCGAGGGGAGAAGACAAAGAAAACAACAGGTAGGAAGTTAATATCTACAGCAATGGTTTTCAACCTGTAGGTCGTGGCCCCTCGGCGTTGAATGATCCTTTCACAGGGTTGCCTATCAGATATCCTGCATATCAGATATTTATATTATGATTAATAACAGTAGCAAAATTACAGTTATGAAGCAGTAATGAAAATAATTTTATGGTTGGGGGTCACCACAACATGAGGAACTGTATTAAAGGGTCGCAGCATTAGGAAGGTTGAAAACCACTGATCTAGTGAAAGTCAGAGGCTAGTTTCTTCAGAAATAGTGCTAATGAGTATTTCTTAAGAAATGCAAAAACTACATGGTGATATTTCACTGTAGTGGGTGCAAAAACTACATGGTGATATTTCACTGTAGTGGGTGCACTGTGTTTCATCTTCTTTACATGAGGAAGGCTGTGTGTAAGTTAAAACAAAATTTAACTGACCTAGAATGCTTAAATTAGCTTATCCGTACACTTTCTATCCTTAAGGAAGAACATATAAAACAATATTAGTAACAAATTATTGCTTGGTGAGTAATCATCGTTTGATTCTGCAAAATATTAACAAATCCTCAGTCTGTTAGAGGGATTAGGTTAGGGGCAGAGGACACAATGGTCTAGTGATCTAAAGAGAGAGACACTTAATAATTAAACAAGCTGCTATCCTGTAATGTGGAATGAAAAATGGAAGATGTTGGGTGCTTTACAAACTTCGCAATCAGGTACTTAACCCATACCTGAGGTTGAGACTACCTAGAAAAGATGAAGGCCAACTAGAAACCTGAAGGAGTTAAGAATGAGCCAGGCAAGTGGAATGAAACAGTGTCATACAGAATGGATCATCATATACAAAGGCAAAGAAGACAGAACATGTCCAGAAGGCTTGGACCAACTTTGGGGTGAAACAGAGAACAAGGAGGAGGTAGTGATGGCACTATAAAACTAGAGAGGCAGAATACACAGTCTTCTAAACAGCAGCAGGGTTCATCTTGATTGCAAGGGCAGTTGAAAGTCATTGGAGGGGCTTTTTCTTTTGTTTTGTTTTTTGTTTGTTTTTGCTGTTTTGCATTGCTAAGAATGGAACTCAGGAACTTGTGCATGCTAGTTACTTTACTTCTGAGCTACACTGCCCGCCCCATGGAAGGGTTTGGCATAAGTGGGTAGTCTAACCTAATTCCTCTTAGAAAGACCCTCTGATTGTGGAATAGAAACTAGATTCAGAACTGGGCATGGTGTGGCATGCCTTTAATCCTAGCACTCAGGAGACAGAGGTGGGAGGATCTCTGTGAGTTGGAGGCTAGCCTGGTCTACAGAATGAGTTCCAGGGCAGCCAGGGCTACACAAAGAAACCCTGTCTCAAAAAAACAAAACAACAAAAGAAACTTAGATTCAGAACATGTAAGATCGGAAACTATGAGACTTACTGAAAAGTCACTATTGAAATCTAGAGAAGAGACAGGTGGCAGTGGCTTAGAAAATGACAAGGTGAAGAGAGGAGAGGGTGGTGTGTTCAAAGACTTCTACGAAGATAGATTGTCAGGACACATTTGGTTCACTGATAAGAGAAAGGGACAAGATAAGGTGATGTGGTCAGCCAGGTAACTAAGGACCCCATTGCTCAGCTAGGTGGGCTGTAGGAAGTAAAGCAGACTAATGGGGGCAATTCAGCTTTCCAACGTGATCCTAAGTGGAGGTGTGAAAATAGTTCCATGGGTATTACCTGAAGAGGGAGATTCTGGCTGAGAACTGCAGACCTGGGCATCATTGGGGTCTAATTAGGCCACTGGAGTTGCTGGAATCTCTCAAGGAGAGTGTATAGAACAAGAAAGCAAACCCAGGACTAAGCCTTGGGCAGCTGAGTTAATGGCCAGGGAGAGGAGAATGGGGGGAGCGGTGGATGGATAAGACACCAGGGCAGCATAGGAGACAAGAAATGAGAGTAATTAACCATGTCATTTTTGCTGTGAGGTCAAGTCTAAGGAAGAATTAGAAGGATATTAGAAGTCACTGATATTTAGTCATAAAGGTTGGAGTAGATTAAAGAGTTGATGGGAGTTAAGTAACTCTTAAGTAACTAACTTTTGTTAGATTTGTGGTGACTATATTTTGCAAAATATGATATAATGACTAAAAAGATTCTTAAAATCAAGACTTCCCCAGGGAAGCCGGTCGGTGGTGGCGCACACCTTTAATCCCAGCACTCGGGAGGTGGAGGCAGGCGGATCTCTGTGGGTTTGAAGCTAGCCTGGTCTACAAAGTGTACTCCAGGATGGCCAAGGCTACAAAGAGAAACCTTGTATTGAAAAACTTAAAAAAAGAGGAAGAAGAAGAAGAAGACTTCCCTGGAAATCCAGGATCTTTATGATTTATTGTTTCCATAATTTTCTGTGTCTTCTAGTTTCTTGTCAGGATTTTCATTTGGTTAGTTGTTGGTTGTTTTGGTTTTGGTTTTGTTTTTCAAGACAGGGTTTCTTTGTGTAGCCCTGGCTGTCCTGGAACTCACTCTGTAGACCAGGCTGGCCTCGAACTCACAGAGATCTGCCTGCTTCTGCCTCCCAAGTGCTGGGATTAAAGTCATGCACCACTGTGGCCCGGCATTTATCAGATTTTTGTTTTGTTGAAATAGGGTCTTACTGTGTAGTCATGGCTGGCCTGAAACTTGCTCTGTAGACCAAGGATGTCTCCAACTCATGGAGACCGCCTGTCTGCCTCCTGAGTGCTGGGATTAATGTGCCACGACCCCTGGCATTTATCAGATACTTTTTAATCCCATAGGTTTCTTCTAAAGTAAACTCCACGTGGTACCCAGCATCCTCCTTCTCTTCATCATCAGTGGTGAGTATTTCGGGTGCTAAAGATGGACTTCTGAGAAGGAATCTGTTATTTTCAGGTATTCCCTTTTTATAGATTGTGATCAAAATGTATGTAACTTTTAGTTTGTTTTGAATTTTTCATTGAAATTTTTATGTGTTTATGGGTGTTTTGCCTGTACGTATGCCTGTGCATCATGTGGGCCTCGTGCCTGCAGAGACCAGGAGAGGCTGTCAAATACCCTGCAGCTGGTTACAGATGGCTGTAAGTGGGTACTGGGAAGAAACTTGGGTCCTCTTAACTGTTGAGTCATCTTCCAGCCCCTTATTTTGTTTTTAAAAACAGGTCTCACACCCTTACAGAGGCAGAGGCAGGTGAATCTCTGAGTTTAAGGCTAGCCTGGTCTACAGAGTGAGTTCCAGGATTGCTAGGGCTACACAGAGAAACCCTGTCTCCAAACAAAACAAAACAAAACAAAAAAGGTCTCATTATGTAGCCCTGGCTTGACTGGAACTCACTATGTAGATCAGGCTGGCCTTCAACTCCTGCCTCAACTCCTTCCAAGTGCTGGGATTACAGGTATGTGCCACCATGCCCAGAAAATTTTTCTACTTTAGTTTTCTTATCTGTCGCTATATCTATTATGCTTTAAACAGCTGCAGTGTTGCAAGATATTCTTTATAATTACAATTTTTAATGGCGGCATAATATTCCATTGGTAACTTGATTTTATTCATATAACATTTAGTGTGCTTCAGTTTCTCAATATTGTGAAATAAACAGTCTTCTATATTTTTTAAAAATTCTTTTGGATTATTTTTGTCTTGAACTTTACTCTCATAACGTATAAATATTTCCATTGCTACTGGAAGTTTAAATTTTTGGTAGGGAAAGGGTTAGAGAGATGGCTCAGCAAGTAGATCCAATTATCCATCAAAATTCCTTCCTCACAGAAAGAAAAGCAAAATAATTCATATAAAGAGTTCTTTGTGTATATTTTTTCCTCTAGCCAACTGTAAAACTCTTCATTGATGGGAAATTCGTTGAATCCAAAAGTGACAAATGGATTGACATCCACAACCCAGTAAGCAAAACTTTTCTGGACTTAAACCTACAAGCCTAGAATTTTGGGAGCAAGGGACAAGGTGGGGGCTTGGGGTTCTACCACAAAGCACATGTTGCCCCTGTGAGTAGGCCAATGTGGGGAAGGTGAGGCACTGGCAAAATGTGTTGGCTTCTTTTCAGGCCACCAATGAGGTCATTAGTCGGGTCCCTCAGTCCACCAAAGCTGAAATGGCTGCAGCTGTTGCTGCCTGCAAACGTGCTTTCCCTGCATGGGCAGACACATCGATCTTAAGCCGTCAGCAGGTCCTGCTTCGCTATCAACAACTTATTAAAGAAAATCTGGTAAGAAATTTGAGTAGTATCCTAGCCAGTTTCCTAGGGTGTGTTGGTCACTTCTTCAAAGACTTGTTGAGCTGTCCTTTCTAACTCTGCAATACAGGAGGACATTGAGCATGGCCCTGTCCCTTGTGAGTTCTCTCTGTTTTGTTTGTCCTTGGAGGAAAACAGGGGCTGGGTGTAGAGCTCAGTGGCAAGGTATGTGCTTAGTGAAAATGAGCAAGACGCTGAACTCAGCCTGCGTGGTGGCTCATACCTGTAATCCCAGCACTTGGGAGGTGGAGGCATGAAGATCGTGAGTTGAAGGCCTGCCTCAACTACAAAGTGAGTTTGAGGCTAGCCTGGGCT
>LZPO01029788.1:2392861-2404310 GCA_001675575.1 Neotoma lepida
CCAGGCTGGCCTTGAGCTCACAGAGCTCCACCTGCCTCCGCCTCCTAAGTGCTGGGATTAAAGGTGTGCGCCACCACTGCCTGGCTCAAGCTTATTCTTATACACTAAATTATACATATATTAGGTGGGGTGGAATTGAACATAGATCTTACACAGCCTTAAGTGTACTAAAGGTTTTGGTAATTTAGAAATGGATCTATACACTATTTTAGGGTTGCCACTTTACATAATCTAGCATACTATCACTGACTACTAGAAATTGCTGAATACCAGTTACTTCGCCATGTTATTTCACTTGATCTTAGCCAAAAGGCCAAGAAGTGATGGTGCCATGTTATTTCAATTTCTCCTTACAACATTGATAAAAGGTGAGTTTTTATCACAGACAGGGCTCAAGGTTAAGCTATAGTAAAGTGTAGAAGCAGGATCTGAGCAAAGTCTGTTGACTTTGCTGCATAGTCAGCCCTGAAATAGAGTGGCCTGAAATTTCACAAGATTACACTGTTCAGTTTTTCTACTTTGATTCTCCATGGTTCAATATATATATTATAACTTCAGTATGTTAGTGATGTCTAAGTTTTGGCTGTTTAGTATGTGGCAGGTATTATGCTAAGTGTCTTTATTATTTAATTCTTTGTGCAAGAAGTGGGAAGGGGGTATCCATGTGGAGGTCAGAGGTTGATCCTTGCCATCTTGACTCCTTGTTTGCCAGGCTAGCTGGCCCTTGAGCTTGCAGAGATTCTCCTATTTCTACCTCCCTCCTCACCATACAGGATTACTGAAGCTTGCTACTGCACCTGTCTTTTACATGGGTTCTAGGAATCTGAACTCAGGTCCTAATGTGGCCAACTGCTTTACCCACAAAGACATCTGCCCAGACATTTATTTTTTGGAGACATGGTCTTATATATCCTAAGATGGTCTCCAACTCACTGTTGTAGCTAAGGATAACCTTGAACTTCTGATCCTCCTGCCTCTACCTCTTGAATCTGGGAATCATAGGCATGTACTACCATGCCTGGTCTATTCCATGTTGGAGATTGAATCCAAGGCTTCATGCATGTTAGACAAGCATTCTAACAATTGAGCTACATCCCAGCCCCATAAATGTGGTTTTTATTTTGGAGAGGGTTGTTTTAACTTTTTATATATAGATATTTTGCCTACATATATGTCTGTGTACTATATGTGTGACTGATCCCCTCACAGGCCAGAAAAGGGTGTTGGATCCCCTGGAGCTGGAGTTATAGGTGANTATGAGCTGCCAAGTGGGTACTGGGAATCAAACCTGGGTCCTCTGTAAGGGCAGAGGTGCTCTTCATAGCTGAGCCATCTCTCTACAGCCCCATAAATGTTTTAGGTAGACTATCTCATAAACATTGGATTTTGTTGCACCAATTACTCAAATAGGAACATGAGTAGTGGTTCATAGCAACACTTCCAAAAATTAATTTAAAAAGTTAATATACTCCTAGAAGTATAAGCTGGCTCTTTTTCATTATCCTTTTTAGGGCATCCAGTTTTACACTCAGCTAAAGACTATCACATCTCAATGGAAAGAAGAGGATGCTACTCTTTCCACACCTGCTGTAGTCATGCCTACCATGGGGCGTTAGAAGCAAGTTCTTCAAGACTCAACCCAACCTGAGTAATTTCCCATCATTCTTGGCCACCTTCACTTGCCATCTTTGCCCAAATCAGATCAACGAGAATGGAATATGTTGCAACTAAACTCTCAGAACTGCCAGTCCCTTCAAAGTAATAGGGAGACTACAGGGAAACACTAATGCTGGGTCTGAACTTGCTCTTCATACTTCCGTTCTGGAGGTAACTTTGTAAATTACCTGGAATGAGAGCTTAGAACTGTCTTCTAACAGTTCTCTTCTGATGACTTGGAGGGAGATGTCAGCGTGGGGACAGATCTTCCAATTATTGGAAGAACTCTCGGATAGGGAAGTAGGATAGAAACAGTTCACTCTCTGGTTGAGCCTCAAACACAGCCCTCCATGATTCCCACACTATGTAAGATTTAACCTATTTTTACTTATCCACACATTTTAACCACTGCCTCTTTTCTGCTCAGTGCCACTTTCTTCTCCTTTTGATTCATGACCACTACTTAATTCTATCATTATTCATGGTCTTTTCTTAAAAAGATCTTCTCAAAGATCCCTCAGGATACAAATGGTGTGTGTGCCATGTTTCAGGGTTTACTTCAGCAATCATTAATACTCCAGCCATTAATTCAGATGCAAAGAAATCCTTAGAAAAATTATTTCACAAGTTATTTGTGACCCAGAAATCAAAGAATGTTCCAATCATGAAAATGGGTAAGACTCTTTGCCTTAAGCAAACCTAACCTATTATTATTTGCCAAAATTTATGTTATTCTTTTTTTTGCCAGCATTTCTCATTAGTTGATACCCTTTTTTTTTGTTTTGTTTGTTTGTTTGTTTTGAGACAGAGTTTCTCTGTGTAGCTTTGGAGCCTGTCTTGGAACTCAATCTGTAGACCAGGCTGGCCTCGAACTCACAGAGATCCGCTTGCCTCTGCCTCCCAAGTGCTGGGTTTAAAGGCGTGCGCCACCACCACATGGCCTATTTGAAACTTTTTAATGAAAGATCTCTTCATATAGAATAATTGATTGGACTACAAGAAACTTAAAAGTTTCCATGCTTTGACAGTATTTGACCACCACTTTTTCAACTGCCTTCAAACTTGCCTCTCTGATAATCTAAACCTTACGTCAGAAGAGGCTGATGTGCTGAACAAAATAGTTTCTGTCTGTTCGATCTGTCTGAAGGCCAGCTGTCTGAACTAGATGGCTGCTGGCTCTGCTAGCTT
This sequence comes from Neotoma lepida, assembly GCA_001675575.1. Lineage (NCBI taxonomy): Eukaryota > Metazoa > Chordata > Mammalia > Rodentia > Cricetidae > Neotoma > Neotoma lepida. The sequence goes on from LZPO01029788.1 coordinate 2,395,706, forward strand.
AATCATCAGTGTGTAGTGAGTTGTAGTACTGGTCATTTATTGTACTCTATTCTGTACAGTCTTGTGGACAGTGCTGTTCTAGTCCACCAGGTTATTTGGTGAGTTAAAATAAAGGTGGTGAAAAACCTTGAGAATTTCTACTCTGTGGGTACAAGATTATTAGAGTATCCACCTCTGATAGAATTCAGAGCCCTCAGTCACTTTAACAAAACACAACTATGATTTTTTGTTTTCCACCCTAAAACCAAGTAGAAATTTGTAGTTTGTGATTATAATGCCTTTTTTTTTTCTTATAAAACACAGTTTAGACCTAATTCAATCCAACAATTTTGGGCTGGGTTGAAAAGTGGTCATTATCTAAATTCCAAGTAGAATTTAATCACAAAGACTCCTAATATTTTCCTTAGATATAAAGGAAGTTAGTTGTAACAAATACCAAACTAAGCAGAATTGTGTTTCTCTAATTAGAATCAATGACTTGGCCAGCTACTTGTGCTCAAAAAGTTTGTTTCTTAGATGAAATCTACAATTATATTCTGGTTACTATCACTAAAACAGAGAATCAGCATTTTCCTTTTTGTTCTTTTATGGCCTCATTTGAGTTTTGTCAGATTATGTACTGATTATGAATAACCAAGTACAAATAAAAAGCCCTTAAGAAAGAAAAATACAGTTTTGAAAAACAGTCTTTTCCTTCCTTTGTTTCCTGGGTTACAGTGATCTGTGCTTCTGACACATGCTCAAATCTAAGAATTGCAAGGATATGTCTGTGCTTATATAAAAGACAGGAGGACTGATGGGTAGCTCCATAGCGAGGCACACAGGTTCAGTCGCCAGCACTGAAAACAGTAATAATGCAATACACATTTTGACTAAGTTGCCTATTTCAGAAAGCAATCTATAGGTTCTCCAGGTATATAGAACAGGCCTTTTTAGTGTGGGCATTGTTATAAATTTTCTATGCTATCATCCCTAAGAGCTGTTTGGGTAGTAGAGAACTGTGAACTAGCAAGACATCACATAATGAAAGGTAGCAGTGGTGTATTGTCTAATTAGGTAACAGAGTGCTTACCATGTCAGCGTCCTGTAATTCTTTAGAAATAACACTGGGTGACATTCTTTTATTGGAGCCTGATACTGGAGCTCCCAGGGTGATGAAGGTTTGATCTGGAAGGTTAATTTCATCCCTATAATAATGACAAAATAGTGTTGTCAACAGTCATGTGTGGAATTTGGTTCAGAACAACAACAGACTTGCTAATCATCCTCGCTTAACTCAAACTATAAAATATACACAAGGGACACTGCGATCAGGCTTTTGTTCATAATGCTGGCAGGAGAAATCTTACCTAGTTTCTTTTATTTTTCCACCGTCAGAAATAATATGGTCTGGAACAGGAGGATTAGAACTCTGACTGTATTTCCTGTGATAGATAAACATCAATAAACAAATGAGGCAGTGTCTCCTTGTGCCTTCCTATTGCAATACCCTTAAAATGCTGAGTCAGATTTCAGTTGGATAAGGTTTCCATTTTCAGAATGAGTTTTATACACATTTTATATATATATATATATATATATAATTTTGGGTTTTTTTGTTTGTTTGTTTGTTTGTTTTGGTTTTTCAAGACAGGGTTTCTCTGTGTAACATCCCTGGCTGTCCTGGAACTCTCTTTGTAGACCGGGCTGACCTTGAACTCACAGAGATCTGCCTGCCTCTGCCTCCCAAGTGCTGGAATTAAAGGCATGTGCTACCACCGCCTAGCTAAGATGTGATATAGTAAGTAAAAAATAATTGCTTAAAGTTGAGACATGCTGAATTCAAGAAACTTATTTATAGAGACAACAGTAATGAAGGTACTCATGAACAGTGATTAATGTCTAAAGGCAAGGCTGAACGAAAGAACTCATCAAAACACCCAGAAAAGTTCCTTTCCCACAAATGAGTTTCATAGGACTAAGAGGATGGATCAGTGGGTAAGAGTACTTGTTGCAAAAGCAGGACATGACTTCAAATCTAACATTTGGAGGAGGACACAAGTAGATCCTGGGAATTAAACTTAACAACAACAAAAAAGAATTTATGTCAAGTGAATGGCTTTTGGTTGTTTAGAGATAGGGAGAGCTGGCCCCCAGTTCAACATGTACCTAAGGGTGAGACCCTGAACTCCTGATCCTCCTCCGTCTACCTCTGGAAATAAGAGGAATTATATAAAGGAATGAAGGCCTAGATTAGGGCATCTGTCTTCACTACAGTTAGGGTAGAGAGCATCTGCAGGGCACATAGACACACACACAGACTTTCAGGACACAGAACAGTTAGCCAGTGGTGACAGGCCCAGTGTTCTTCAGAAAGTGTAGGGTAATAAACAGGAAATAGAATGTAATTGATTCATTATTCTGAATGAGTGAGTTTATAGAGATAAAGTGCTGAGAATAATCCTTCTGTACGCTGTGAATATATATTACTCTCATTGGTTAATAAAGAACTGACTGGCCGGTAACCAGGCAGGAAGTATAGGCGGGACAGCCAAACTGAGAATGCTGGGAGGAAAAAGGGCAGAGTCAGTGGAGTTGCCAGAAGACAAAGAAGGAGGAAGACATGCTGGAGGACAGGTAAAGCCATGGGCCATGTGGCAATACACAGATTAATAGAAATGGGTTAATTTAAGTTGTAAGAGCTAGTTAGTAATAAGCCTGAGCTATCGGCTGAGCATTTATAATTTATATTAAGTCTCTTGTGGTTATTTGGGAGCAACTGCTGGGACACAAAAAAAAACACCTACAATAAAGAATATTACATGTTGACTTCCCAAGAAAGTCACATATGCCACTCCTAAACTTGATTTAAGCAAGTGTGATGAAAACATCATAAACCCATTCAACTGGTGGCAACATTAAATACTCTAATAGTTAAACATGAAAAAATCCTTAGTAATGCCAGGCGGTGGTGGTGCATGCCTTTAATCCCAGCACTCGGGAGGCAGAGGCAGACGGATCTCTCTAAGTTCGAGGCCACCCTGGTCTACAAAGAAAAGTTCCAGGACAGGCTCCAAAGCTACACAAAGAAACCTTGTCTTGAAAAAAAAATCATTAGTAAAACACTAATAGTGCCTAAGTAATTGCTAAGTCATTTATTTATTTTAGCTATTTACTGTTTATACTCTGACTTAGATCAATTACAAAATACTCTACCGGTGTTGGTGACACAAAATACTCTACTACTGAATTCACAGTTATACATAGTCAACTGTGAACTTTTACCAAGTTCCTAATTATTATTAGTCTTACTTGGGAGGTGGAGGCAGATCAGTAGTTCAAGACTAGCCTCAGTGACATAGTGAGATAGAAACAACCTGAGCTACATGATACTCTGCTATAAAACAAACAAACAGCCTAAAGAATTTGCTCATCTTTGCAAACCAATACAGGCTCAACAGTTAAGTTTCCCTGAAGGTGCCATACATTCAGCCCATCAGTGACCCTTAGGAAGCATCCCCTTAAACGTCTGAGATGTATTTTCTCTCTCCCATTTCACGTCTCCTTTTCATTTTTGTGTTTATTCGTTCATCTCCCAGTCTTTGTCTCTAAAAGTTGCAACAGCTGAGCAAGTAGCTAAGGCCTTTCTGGCCCTTTAATGTATTCCTGTAATTCTTGATAGCAATACAGTCATTGTTCCTTCTAGGTTTGATAACCTGACATTTCATTACAAAAATGGGAAATTACCTAGCAGCAAAACCATTCATTTTTGCGAAGAGCAATCTTAAGACTTTCTCCTTTTGCTCCCAGGTCAAATCTCCAATATCCACATTTTTGTGAGTGCTTGGCCTGAAGAATTTTTTAAAAAAGGTAAAAAATATAATCAAAGTAAACTTATGTTCTTTAAAAAATACAAAGTTTGTAAATAGAAAATTTCTATAGCATAACCAGATACTATATATATTTCAAACAAACTATGGGCATTACAAAACTGTAAACTTTGAAAAGGATTATCAGCATGCTAGCCAATCCAAAATGTTTTGTCATCATCAAATGAAATGAGAAACACAACACATACTGTGATCTGAATTGGCAGGTTACAGTAGGCAGACTACTAACTCACAACCCAATGCGCCTCTGATACAGTCTAAGCTGCTACCAACATCCCACTTTCCATAGTGTGAGTAAATCTCTAGANACTCTGGAAATTTTGNGACTTTTGGTTAATACAATGATGTAGCAGGCACTACTGAATGCCCTCCAATCCATGGAACATTTTCTCCATGACAGTCATTATAAAAAAATTATATTGCTGGTAACCTTAGACATATCAGAGATGCAGCAGATGGCAATTGAAGTTCATTTTGTCAATCCACTAGATGAATAATTCTCTGATGGGAAAACCTTGTCCAAGCAAGGCTTATGAGGCCACAGACTCTGGAATATCCTATGCTTCTGTCTGTAATTTCTCATGTTGTTATTACAATTTTTCCCTTATCAGCTGTGGGAACTCCCCACTACCTGTACTGTAATGTGTCTATATCATGGTTACATCTCAGTCTTATGGACATTTATATCTGTGGACTGTCTAGAAGATGATTCCTCATTAAGATGCATTGTCCATATGATATCTATAATGTTAGCTTACACAGAGTTTGATGAATAAATATGAATACAGAGAAATACTACACAAGTCAGGAATTATAAGTCCCTGAAAACTGTTTTATATCACAGCTCAGGTTGATATAAGAAAATAGTTGCATCCCCTAAGCTCTAAGACAACTGTATACCATTACAGATATGAGAGGATACAAGGGTAGATTATTGAATCTACTTTTAAAAAGCGACAACTTGTTTAAAATGTTTTACATTGCTATGGATTTTAGTTTATTGATACAAATTTAAAGTTAGTTTTGTTATACTATATATATTTCTACTCTTGTTTAAGCTATTATGTTTATGCAACTCATTTAAAATTATATAATTAAGAAATATAGATTAATAGTCATCTGGGATAATCAAACTTATAGTTATGTTAAGTTTTTTAGGTATATAAAGGTATATTTCAGTTAGGTAGGTAATCTTCAAAGACTTCAAAGACTTACAGAATATGACATTTAAAATGTTTTAAAAACGTAGACTTTCTGGTCAGTGAGACAAGTCTGCTCCTGGCAGCACTGATTTACATCAAAGAGGAAGATGGGCATTGAAGAAACTCTTTATGGAGTTTACTTTCTTTGTGGCAAAAGTTAGCCACTGGGCAAGAAAATGCCCTTGCCTCAACTGCTGACAGTATGCTGTCCAAAATGGACAAGCAGGACACAAAAGAAAGGACTGCTGATCCTTGCAAAGACAAGGTAAGAAAGCTCTTTAGAAAATTCTGCTTCACAGATGAGTCTGTCAGATATGCTAGGCCTGTGGGCCAAAGATGGATGCCCCAACATTGCAGAGAAACTTTGGGTGACTGTCCAGGCAGCCAGCTGTCTCTGTCACTCTAGATTTTTGAAAGTTGCTTACAATGCTCTTCCTGTTTACTTAGGTAATATTATATCCTTCTGGGGTCTTTGATGTAGTTGAAGACTAGACAGTTGTAAGTTTCCTTGGTTATGATAAAAGATAAATTAGATATGAAACTTTAGACTCACAAATATAGATGATAAAATATTTAATTTTGCCAAATACAAATAGACTAGATATTGTAACTGTAATTCTTGCTTGATAACTGTTTGTTATATATAATTTTACTATATTAAAGCTAAAATCTTCCTTTTTGATTAGATAGAAAAGGGAAAGTGCTGGGGGATGTCTTTCTGTACTCTGTGAATATGTGTTGTTCCCATTGGTTAATAAATAAGCTGCTTTGGCCTATGAAAAGGCAGCTTAGAGCAGGTGGGAAATCCAAGGAGAGAGACAGGAAAAAGAAAGGCAGAGTTTGGAGACACCAGCCTGCTGCTGAAGGAACAACATGTCAACAGACCAGTAAGCCAGGGAACATGTGGCAAAATATAGATTAATAGAAATGGGTTAAGTTATAAGAGCTAACTAGCTAGAATTCTTAGCCATAGGCCATACAGTTTATAAATAATATAAGCCCCTGTGTGTTTACTTGGATCCTAGCGGCTGTGGGACCACAGGTGAGAGAGATTTGTCCCGACTGCAGGCAGGACAGGACACAGGAAAACTTCCAGCTACATACCATTAGCTGATTTAATGCTTCAAAGTAACTTTAGATTAAGACCAAGTGCCTTGCTAATGGATTTTTAGATAAGCACTCCTTATCTTAGTTCACAAGGACATACTGAGCTATCTGGCTAGGTCATAAATACAAAAAGCCCAATTATTGCTAGCTGACAAATGATTTAGTCCTTGCACCCATTTCTGACCTCAATTTGTGAAAATATATTCTGATTAGTCTAGGCTACAGAAAATAACTTGACTCTATAGCCCCTAATGAGGGATGCAGGTGTTCTTAAACAATCAGAAGTTACATGCAGGATAAGAAAATATATTTTGGGTGCTGGAGAGGTGGCTCAGAGGTTAAGAGCACTGACTGTTCTTCCAGAGGTCCTGAGTTCAATTCCCAGCAACCACATGGTGGCTCACAACCATCTGTAATGAGANTGTACGAGTGAGGCTAGTCCACACTCTATTACCATTGATACGACTGGGAAGAATGGTTTATTGGGCTGGAGAGGTGGCTCAGAGGTTAAGCGCACTGACTGTTCTTCCAGAGGTCCTGAGTTCAATTCCCAGCAACCACATGGTGGCTCACAACCATCTGTAATGAGATCTGGCGCCGTCTTCTGTATACATAATAAATAAATCTTTTTTAAAAAAAAGAATATATTTGAAGATTTAAAACGTGTTTTATGTCACTGTGCCTTGGAAAATGACAAGTGGGCCTATACTAGGAGATATAAGGTAAACTTAAGTTCCCACCAAAGCATTTACTACACATCTCTCTTTCTGTAACACTTCAAGTATGGCATTTCTGTTAATCACAAAATGTTAGTTTAAAATGTTACTATACTTAGAAATGTAGGATAGTATACAAATTCCTTAATTTTCTTAGACTCCTCAATAGTCTAGCTTTCTAACTCTTTTAATCCTTTGAAAGGTTATCTCTTTGAGATAACATAATGATTGATTCTTTGCAGCTGCAGCTGCACTTTACAGCTAATTAAGAAGTTATGATTTATTACACGTGTATTTGTCAGGATGGCTCTGTTTCTTATTGTTTTCTGAAATGTGACCTTAAAGTGTAACTCCTATATTCAACATGAAAGTTTCTGCTGGGTATATACAGCTGTAAAAACAAAGGAGAGGGAACCTAGATGAGAAAATAGAGAGAGATACTATCAGAACACGTGTTATTCCGTTTCTAAAGGCCCTCAGATAGAAAAATTTCCTAAACACCTCCCCCACTCTGTGACATTCTCTCTACAACCCTGCAACAGCCTGGAAGCTGGTCTTACAGACTGCATTATTATATAATTGTTGTTACCTATTAATTTTATCTCAGAATAGTAAAGGAAAAGCATAAAAGGAATTGAAAAAATATGCTTATTAAAAAAATCTTTAACCTAGCCTGATGTGGTGGCGCACGCCTTTAGTCCCAGCACTTGGGAGGCAGAGGCAGGCAGAGCTCTGAGTTCAAAACCAGCCTGGTCTACAGAGAGAATTCCACAACAGCCAGGACTACACAGAGAAACCCTATCTCAAAAGTTTAACCTGCATCTAATCAAGACTTTTCAACAAATTTCCAGTTTATAAGAACTAAGATAAAGAAAGCAAAAGTCATTATAATGATGTCACTCATAATAGTCACCTTTTCAAATTTCTGTCCTGAGATAAATGGGGGTAGCTACTTAGAACACATAAAAGCCTTATCCACTACACCAAGTACAAGGGCTACAAAGGTAAGTCACTTCCCGTCCTCAGGGAACTTACTAAGAAATCTGTCCAACAAACTGAATTTGCTCTTTTTTAGAGGAAAGAAGACAGGTTGAGACAGGTTCTCTCTTTGTAGCCCAGGCCAGGAATGCCTGTCTGTCCTGTGACAGGACTACAGGCATGAGCTACCACAACCTGCTGAGTTCTCATTTTTTTAAAGGATAAAACACAAGGGCACAACAAGACAATGTATTGCAGCATTATTAGTACCATTTTTCAGCCTCCATGAGATCCTGATTCACACTGTTGGTACTGTGTTCTTTGCCATCAAAGGTCCTGATTCTGGGGTATTCAGTTCTTCCTGCACATGCTGTTCTCATTTTTAAGTTGAAGGCAGCTAGAGCTATCTGCTTGTAATGCTTCCTGTTGATCAGAATCTGCTGTTTCACCTGGTAGAGAGCATCTAGGAAGAACCGTTCCACTTCCGTCCTCTCATCCAGTATGTTCTTAGCCAGCTTCTTCACTCGGTTCATTTCCCTGTCCTTCATCTCAAGAAGATGCTGCAGCTTGTCAATCTCTACTTTGCCTGCTTGATTCTCTATAACGGCCTTTTGCTGCAGTTTCAGGATTTCAGCCTCAAACTCTGTGGTCATGTAAGTCAGAGCGTTCTCCAAGCTTACCACCTTCTTCAGAAGAGTTTGGATTTGTGATTTTTGCTGGGTAAGTTGCATAA
>LZPO01029788.1:2439302-2453518 GCA_001675575.1 Neotoma lepida
GAGACAGGCTCTCACCATGTAACTCTGGAACTCACTAGGTAGACCAGGCTGGCCTGATCTCACCAAGCTGTAATCATAGTGAGACCTTGGGAGTATTCACTTTCTCCATTGCCTGTTCCCTTAGCCCATTTGGGATGCTTTCATTGGTGTCTAAGGCCTTACACTTGGCTTTGAAGACCTAAAAGGTGTCATGCATGCCCACACTATTCAGATACCTAGGTACTCCAATACCTAGGTACTGACCTTTGGTATCAGTCATGTCCCACCCCAGATGAGACATGCTCNCTGATGAACTCTCCCACACTTAGATTATGAGGCCCACCTCCCTTTTGCTTGATGTGGCTTTGGCCATATCTAGTCCTATAGTTAAGTTTACTGTTCAATACTGTTATCCGAGTTACATTTTAAACTTGTTCTATGCTTAATGTTTAACCTTGTTAAAGACAGCTTTGCTGTGGACACAGATAAATTGGTAATAGGCTGGTTTACATGTCACTGTTTTCAGAACTTCCGATGGACTTCTCTAGTCTCTTATTCTAATTTTCAGTTGTTGCTAAATACTGTCATTTTATCCAAGTTAATCAATATTGCTATTTACCTAGGGAGGGAATCAATAGAAAGACCTAAATAGTTACCTTAGGGTGTTACCATGGAACCACACAAGAGAAACAAGCCTACTGCTTTAAAACTCTGGGTTAGTGCCTCCAGAACTATCCTTCCTCACATTTGGCCTCTGTTCTGGAACACTTGTATTTTCTAGGCATACTTGAGATCCTCAGAATTTCCCATGTATCACCTCTGCAAGTTAATGTCTCCTTCTGACTCAGGACCTGCCTTGGTCTCTCAGCCTTTAAGAAGCCTCCCATCATCGCTTACTTCCATCCTCCCCTCCTAAGCAGTCGTCTGGTCCTCTCATCCCCTCAGCACCTTGCACACATTCTGCTAGAGAACTTACCCCAACACACACTAGCCATTAGTTTACCCATCTGTTTATTTTTTAGTAAGTCTCCCCACTAAAACTGATGTCCTTTATAGATCTAGACTCTAGCCTGATGCTGATATATTAGACACTTAGTTGGAAAACCAGTGCCCAGCTTTCTAGAGACTATCCCAGGAATGGAAACTATTATTAACTTTTCCACCATTTATCTAATATAAAAACAACCCAGGTGCTGGAGAGAGTTAACCCAGGGGCTTAACTCAGGGTCAAGAGTACTTGTTGCTCTTGTAGAGAACCCAGGTTTGGAGCCCAGCACCCATGTAGTAGCTCACGACCATCTGGAACTTCAGTTTCAGGGTACACAATGCTGCCCTCTGGCCTTTGTGGGCACCCACAAACACGTGGCAGACCCAACAAGGCAGGCACATACATATAAGTAAAAAAATAAAATCTTTAAAAAACAAAATTCAAGAATTTATTTTCCTTTTATTTATTTGTTTGTTTTAATTTTTTGAGACAAGATTTCATTACTTAGCTCATGGTGGCCTTGAACTCTGTTATCCCAAGGTGATTTCAGACTTGCAGTCCTCATGTCTNAGCCTCTCCTATGCTCAGGTTACAGCCCTATGCTACCAAGTCCCACTAGAATTCAGTTCTTAAGAAACTTCTGCCCTACCGGGCAGTGGTGATACACACCTTTAATCCCAGCACTCGGGAGGCAGAGACAGGTGGATCTGAGTTTGAGACCAGCCTGGGCTACATAGTGAATTCCAGAGCAGCCAGGGCTACACAGAGAAACCCTCTCTCAAAAAAACAAACAAACAAAAAAAAACACCTCCCCCCAAAAAAGAAAGAAACTTCTGCACTATGAACAATAATTCTGTTGGTTGGCATTTAACAATTACAGAAGCAAATGAACCATCATATATGCAGGAAAAAAGGTGGAGAAGGTAAGAATGAAAGATTAAGGGGAATGAGTTAGCAAAAATCTATACAGTTGCAAACTAGCTGGGTGAGTCATTTGTGAAGCAAGGCTTGTTTCAGAAGGGCTGGACAGGGAGCAAAGAGCAAAGGCAGTCCACAGTGAACGCAAGCGCTTGCAGCAAACAGGCAGACAGGAGCCGGTGAGTACCTCACGGGGCCTCAGCCCCTTGATTGTGGTCTCCCGTATTCTAAAGGGCATGGAAGATGGAGAAGAAGCACAGTGTGAAGGTCGGGGAAGGCTGGGCAGGAGGACTAGTGTTTCCTCTGGTTATAAAGCAACAGTGACAAGCTCAGGAGGTGGAGGCAGGGGGATCTGAGTTAGAGGCCAGNCTGAGCCACATAGTGAGACCTCATCAGAAAACAAACAAACCGAAAACCACTTTTGAAAAGAGAGTAACAGGAGATGGGCATCCATTACCTGATCCAAAGATTTAAAGCAGTTGAAGGGGCTGTGCTGTGAGAAGAGATTGAGCAAGAGATTATTGAAGAAAACAATTCTGAAAAGAGTGGGTTTAATATATTGTAATCTCCCCAGTCTGTAAAAGGAAACAGCTCTCTACATTATTTTGAGTAACATACAAAACTTAACTCATTAGGACAAAATGAAATCTTTGTGTAATCTACACATTTGGAAAAATAGTCTGTCCTTGACAGCTTGGAATCATGTTCTCCAGTGTGGGGTGATTAATCTTTTGGAAAGAAGTCAAGCTCCTCTACTGTGCTAAATAGTCCAGACCTATGTCTGAGCTGCTAGGTCTGCTTTTATCCCTTCGGGGTATTTATCTAGCACCTACTGTGTATTATCACTGTTCTAGCAATAAACACATCAGAAGCAAAACTCAAAACCCCCTGTAGATAGGTAGTTCACATGGAGGATAGAAGTGGAGAAAGGAGGGTGGGTGTTGGGAGGAGAAAATGACTGTGAAGAAAAATAATGAGCGTGTGGCCAGCTGAGTAGCATTTTTTTAAAAAGGAGGGCAGGGAGGGTTTCACTGAGAAAGTAACCTGTGAGTAAAGACTACTAGTGAATGAGCGAGCTGTGCAAGCAGGTCTTGTGAAATGCAGTGCCCTTCTATACACTCCACAGGGAAATCTCATCTAATACCATTTTCAAAATAACCAGTCTTAAAGAAAAAGGAGATTGCAAGAGGTGTTCGAAGGCAGGTGCTGAGGGCAAAGGGCGTCTCGTGTGCCGTCTTGCTTTCTTGTGAACCCTTTGCTCAACCTTCCACTTACACAAATATGACTCTGCAGTTTCTCACTCCATGAAAACAGATACTTAGCGTGTGTTTCCCCCTTTTTAAATCTCTTCTGGAAGAAAACAAATGTTTGCTTAATGAAATGTTTGCTGGAGAGGTTTATGGAAACCACAGTAATACAGAAAATCTGAGTGACCCCAGAAGGAGTTTAGTGACAGATTGAGAAAGCTGGTGGCTGGGCCTTTCAGACAGAAGAGGGACCAAATATTGAACAAAATCTCAAACAGCCAAGCATGGTGGTGCACAATGCTAATCGCAGCACTGAGAGGCAGAGGCAGGCTGATCTCTACGAGTTCAAGCCCAGCCAAGACTACATTACAAAAACCTTGTCTCAAAAAACAAAATCTAAAACAGTATTTCTGCTTTCAGCTATTTAAATTGAGCTACATGAGCAGCCCACTTGCTGTAAAAGAAGAGTCAGCCAAAGGGAGTGCTTTAAGGAGTGAGTACAAATCTGGCCAGGCAGCCGCCCTTTCTGTGGTTGGTTTCCTGGGATTCTGAAAGATTAACAGTTCTCATTGTCTCTTTCCCTAAATAATAGCTTTCATTCCTAGCCTTAGGATAGAAGTTGAGCCTTGGTGTTCGAAAGATAGTCAAACTGCCATTGCAATATATTGGTATAACTTTTAAGTTTTGGTAGTTCTTTTAAATTTGTTTTGTTTTTTTCGAGACAGGGTTTCTCTGTGTAGCTTTGAAGCCTGTCCTGGAACTCACTCTGTACACCAGGCTGGCCTCGAACTCACAGAGATCCGGCTGCCTCTTCCTCCCGAGCACTGGGATTAAAGGTGTGNGCCACCACCGCCCGACCTCTTTTAAATGTTTTTAAACTACAAGTTTAAACTTCCTTTTGCTTTACTTTGTGTAATATGTTGTTCCTGGGAAGAGAGATGTTTTGGTTAAACAAACTCCAGCTGGTTAACAAAGGAGAATAATCAAGGACCCCTAATCTGTGTACTCCAAATGTACCAAGTGTTCTGTCAGAGATAAAAAGCCTGGGGAATAGCTTTGGTTTCAGATCTTGTGCATTAACCAGCAGTTGTGACTTAACACAAAAAATGCAGAAATAAAAGCTGGATCAGAAGACTCAGAACTGTTTGGAGTAAATACCTAGAGCCAATTAAGCAAGACTTAACTCTTAGAGGAAAGCAGGAACAAACAGCCAGGAGATGACTGGAGANGGCCAGAGTCACTCCTGGTTGTCACAGTTGGTATTCTGGGGAAGGAAGCAGTGGAGCCTTACACAGGCATCTAGTGAGTATACACGGGACAGCCTATGACTAAGAACCAGCAGCCCCAGATGTTAGTGCTGAGGCTGAGAAACCCCAACTTGAAGACCTCTGGTTCTCTTTACAGTTTAGGTCAGCTACAAATGACCAAACAGTCCTGTTTTGTTTTGTTTTTCATGTAATGTCTATCTAGGAAATAATAAATGTTTAAAACATTTATAGAATTGATTCCATTGTTCCACTGATGATGCTATTACTAAAGGTTTGGGTTTTTAAAATGAAATTTGTTTTAATTGTGTGTGTTGGGTGAGTACTTGCATGAGAGTGTCAGGTCCTCTGGATCTGGAATTATAGGCAGTTATAAACCACCCTATGTGCATTCTGGGAACTGAACTCAGGTCCTCTGTAAGAGCAGTACATACGCTTAACTTCTAAGCTATCTCTCTAGCCCTGTTACTGAAAGTTTTCATCACAGATTTCAAGAACATTCACAACTTCCTTTAGTGGCTTTGACACATTATGATGAAAAAAAAAGCCTCTTGTACGTTTTGAAAATGTCAATAATAATAATAATAACTAATAATAATATAAAATAATAACAAATCCATTGTCTCCTCCCATTTCCCACAACACCAGTCCTAGGAAAAGATTAAAAGATATTGTATANTCAATCTTTAAACAATGTCTTGTGATTTAAAACAGAAAACTGTAATGATATTTTGTTTGTACTCTAACAAATAAAATTTGGCTGAAGATCAGAGGACAGAGCCAGCCACTAGATTAAACACAGAGGTCAGGCAGTGGTGGCACACACCTTTAATCCTAGCACTCGGGAGGCAGAGATCCATCTGGATCTCTGTAAATTCAAAGCTAGCCTGGACTACAGGAGATTAACCCAGTCTAAAGAAACAGAGCCAGGCAGGGTGGCACACACCTTTAATCCCAGTACTTGGGATTCATACGCCTCTAATCCCAGCATTAGGAAGGTTGAAACAGGAAGTGATATGGCTGGGCAGAGAAAGGAATATAAGGCAGGAGGAGGCAGGAGTTCAGCGTCCTTTAGGCTGAGGACTCAGGGCATTCAGTCTGAGGATTCATGGAGACAGGATCTTTCCTTTTCTGCTGAGGAGTTGGCGAGGTGAGAAGTGGCTGTGGCTTGTGTCCTCTGATCTTTCAGCATTTACCCCGATATCTGGCTCCGGGTTTTTATTATCAATTAGGATTCGTGTAATGGAAAACCGTATAGGAAGAAAACAGAACACTTGCTCTGCTCTCCGTTTACATTTACAGATGAGACAGTGAAGGCTCAGGCTAAGGGACTTCCTCAGGACTGTATAGCATTCCAGTAGATACAAACGCCAGACTGAAACCCAGGATTTGGACCTGACAGTTGTACTCTCTCCGCTGTGTTCCATGCCTTTATGCTAGGTTTCCAGCAGCATTTGGACTAATTCAAATAGTTACCTAATGCATTACTGGTTTTGTCTCTTCTGAGGGCACAGTTAAAAATATGGTTGCTAGGGCCAGGTGTGGTGGCACACACCTTTGATCCCAGTACTTGGGAGGCAGTGGCATGTGGGTCTCTGTAGGTTTTTGGACAGTCTGGTCTACATAGTGAGTTCCCCACAGCTAGGCATGCATAGACCCTGTCTCAACATAGGAACACATATACATTTGTCATAAGAGGGGAGTTTGAAATCAGAGAAAAAGAAAGATGAGACATCTGATTTCTGGTCAGGATTTCACCACTGACTTGCTTTATGACTTCCAGCAAGACATAGAATGTCTCTACCATAATTTGTCCATTCACAGGCTAGAGGAATTTGTCTGTTTGAAGGCTGCTCAGCAGTTAAGAGCACAGGCTCCTCTTCCAGAGGACCCAGGCTCAGTGTTCAGTACCCACATTGCTGTGAACAACAGTTGTGTAACTCCAGTTCCAGGGTATTTGACTCCCATTCAGGCCTGTCTGGCCATGGAGCATGAATATGGTACACAGACCTATATACAGGCAAAAGAGATCAATGCACAAGAAATTTGTCCATTCGCTCTAAGTTCTCATGGCAATAACGTGAGAAATTGGTCCATTCACTCCAAGTTCTTATGGCAAAACATGAGAAATTGGTCCATTCACTCCAAGTTCTTATGGCAATAACATGAGAAATTNGTCCATTCACTCNAAGTTCTTATGGCAATAACATGAGAAATTNGTCCATTCACTCCAAGTTCTNATGGCAATAACATGAGAAATTTGTCCATTCACTCCAAGTTCTCATGGCAATAACATGATCTGAAACCTAAAGCCCATGGTGGTCTTGTTAGGTGTTTTTAAATTGTGTTGATTTATTTCCTTAAAATGTTGTACATGAAAGCCACTACCAATATTGATCACAGGTGGCAGTTCAGTGACCTACTTTTTGAAGGCCATAAGCCCAAGAATAGAGGTTTTATAACTTTTTTGTTGTTGAGACAAAGTCTTATTGATTCCAGGCTGACAAATCCAATGGGTAGCTGAGGATGACTTTCAATTTACTCTTTTTGGTGTTTTGAGACAAGTTCTCACTGTGTAGCCCTGGCTGGCCTAGAGCTCACTGTATAGACCAGGCTAGTCTGCAACCCACAGAGATCCACCTGCNTCAGCCTCCCTGACCTTGAGGTTTGATCATCCTAGTGGCTTCAGATGCACTACTTAGCTGAGAATGAACTTGAACTCCTAATCCTCCTACTTCCACCTGTTTTTCTTTGCTAGGATTACAGGCACACATTGACACCTGGCTTATGTGGTGTCAGGATCAAACCTGCATACTGTACAAGCACTTCACTGACACCTGGCTTATGTGGTGTCAGGATCAAACCTGCATACTGTACAAGCACTTCACTGACACCTGGCTTATGTGGTGTCAGGATCAAACCTGCATACTGTACAAGCACTTCACTGACACCTGGCTTATGTGGTGTCAGGATCAAACCTGCATACTGTACAAGCACTTCACTGACACCTGGCTTATGTGGTGTCAGGATCAAACCTGCATACTGTACANGCACTTCACTGACACCTGGCTTATGTGGTGTCAGGATCAAACCTGCATACTGTTCAAGCACTTNGCCAACTGAGCTACCCTTCAATCCTGAACTTTATTCCTTTATAGCTTTTATAACTTTAATTTAGAAGTCAAGCATTTTTTTTCTTCATCACTAAGGAATAAATCTAGGGCCTCTTGAATAGCAGGAAAGAAAAAGTAGGAAAGTTATATCCCCAACAACCCCACACCACCACTGCTGTTGCCTTGTTGTGAGGCAGGGTCTTATATATCCCAGGCTGGCCTCAAACTTACAGTATAGGTGACTTAATTAGGGTTTCTATTGCTGTGAAGAGACACCATGACCATGGAAACTCTTATAAATGAAAACATTTAGTTGAGGATGGCTTATAGTTTCAGAGGTTTAGTCCATTATCATCATAGTTGGACATGGCAGAGTGCAGGCAGACATGGTGCTGGAGAGGGAGCTGAGAGTTCTACATCTTGATCCAAAGGCAACAGGAAGTGAACTGTGTCACTGGATGTAGCTTGAGCATAGGAGACCTCAAAGCCCACCGCCACAGTGACACATTTCCTCCAACAAGGCCACACCTCCTAATAGTGCCACTCCCTACAGGCAAGAATTCAAACACATGAGTCTATGGGGGCCATACCTATTCAAACCACCATAGTAGGCAAGGATGATTTGAAAGTCTGACCCTTTTGCCTCTACTTTCCTGAGTGCTGAGATGACAAACTTGTACTTCCATGCCTGGTTCACGTGGTGCTGAGTATCAAACTCAAGGATTTATGCATGCTAGTCAAGCTTTCTAACTGACCTATATCCCCCTTTAAAAATTTTGAGATAGGTTTCTTAGGTTGAACAGGCTGACGTTAAACTTGCTCTGTAGCCCAGGTAGTCCTCAAACTTGGGATCCTTCTAGCCTTAGCCTCATGAATAGCTGGGATTACAGGTCTATGCCATCAGGCCCAGATGAATGAAGCCTCTTAAGTGCCAGTCAAAACCAAGAGGATGGAGGCATGTTAGTGTATGATAAAAAAGCAAATTTGTCAAAATGGAAAGAAGCAAGTTAAACTAAACCATATAGAAGCAGGGAAGAAAACAGCCTTTGAGTATGTGAAAACCACCCTATAATTCAGGACAAAGGGTGGGAAAGTATGTTAAATCCCAGTTTCCTATTGGAATCAGATACTCTTCAGAAGAAGGGCCTAAGAGCCTGTGTTCCCTGGTTTAGCTTGTTGTACTGGTTATGAGAAATAGAGAAGGAACACCTTGGAGACTGGTAGGATTTCCACAATGAGTTATTTATTTATTTTTAAAATAGGTTAACCATAAAAGCCAATCAACTAACCCGTATATCTTTGTTCCCTAAGTCCCTACAGAAGTGTGAGCAGCACTGCTTCAACAACAAAGCCTCAAGTCCACATCTTGGGAAGAATATGGCCACTTCCTGGGGTGCTATCTTTTTTGTGCTGATGATAGCCTGTGTTGGCAGCACTGTCTTCTACAGAGAACAGCAGACTTGGTTCGAGGGTGTCTTCTTGTCTTCCATGTGTCCCATTAATGTCAGTGCCAGCACCTTTTATGGAATTATGTTTGACGCAGGCAGCACTGGAACTCGAATTCATGTTTACACTTTTGTGCAGAAAACAGCAGGTAAGTGCAGCTGGGACCCTTTGCAATCTGCATGTGTTCACACCTTAGCATCTTCTTCCAGAAACAGATGTGCTGGGTGTGTCGTGGGTTAGAGAACCTTCCAGCTGTTGGAGTCTTCAGAGATATTATTGATATTATTGAACACATAGTTTAGTTTAATGTGGAATTAAGAGAGACTTGTGTGGGACAGACTTGGGCATAGCCCAGTTTGGGGAACATTTGCTTAACATTCACGAAGTCCTGGGTTTGATCCACAACAGCACATAAACTGTGCGTGGTGCACATGCCTGTAATCCAGACACTTAGGAGGTGAAAGCAGGAGAATCAGGGGTTCAGGGTCATCCTCAGCCACATAGGGTATTTGAGAGCAGTGTGCAGCACAGCAGGCACTGTCTCAGATGAGAGAGAGNGTGTTTTGTCCAAGGATAGCTGTCCTTTGTCCTTCATCTTCTCTAAAGGTTAGTACCCCAGAGGTCCAGAATATTGAGAATGTTGGCAGTG
This sequence comes from Neotoma lepida, assembly GCA_001675575.1. Classification (NCBI taxonomy): domain Eukaryota; kingdom Metazoa; phylum Chordata; class Mammalia; order Rodentia; family Cricetidae; genus Neotoma; species Neotoma lepida. The sequence goes on from LZPO01029788.1 coordinate 2,448,908, forward strand.
ATTCTGGGAGAAGTGTCGGTGTGAGTTTTCACTGCCATCCTCGGCAAGGGGACTGAGGGGACATTGGAGACTAACTTTTTCTGAATTCTCTCGCTCTGTCTCTTTTCCATCAACAAAATAGGACAGCTCCCCTTTCTGGAAGGTGAAATTTTTGAATCTGTGAAGCCAGGACTTTCTGCTTTTGCAGATCAACCCAAGCAGGTAAGTGTTATGATTGACAAGGGTTTGTTTCCACGTGATGTATGCTAGGGAGCGAACCCAGAGTGAGCGCTCTGTGGCTGAGCTCTGTCCAAGAACCCTTTTTACTTCTTATTTGGGACAGCATCTCATTAAATTGACACGGCTGACCTTGAACTCATTCAGTGGCATTAGAAGGCCTTAAAATTGTGATCCTGCTGTCTCAGCTTCTTGAATAGCTATGACTAGACCTACAAAATCAGGCCTGGCTTATTTGATGTTTAGGATCTCGGTGCCTTGATAAGTCTGCAACACCCCTGTCACTAAACATCTCATGCTGTTCAGTAATAATATTGACAGCATGTGAGACCATTTTTCCTTCCTTAGTGAATGTTCTGAATAACCATAACTGTATATCCCAGACTCACAAGGAGTAGGAAGAAGGGTAGAACATAGATTTTGGGATCNNGACAGATACCTCAGTGAGTAAGAGTACTTGCTGTGCAAGTGTGAGGAGCTGAGCTCAGATCTCAGTACCATGTAAAAACTTGGACATGTCATTGCTTGACTGCCTGTCACCACAGCACCATGGGGAACAGAGACAGGAGGATTGCTGGGGCTTGCTAGCTGNCAGCCTAGCCAGGTGTGGTGGCTCACACCTGTAATCCATCATTTGGGAGGCTAAGGCAGGAGGATTACTAAGAGTTTGAGGCCAACTTAGGCTACATAGTAAATTGTTTTTGTTTTGTNTTGACNTCCTGGACTACACAGAGACTTTGTCTCAAACAAACAAATGGACAAATAAAACAGCGTGAGCTTAAAGAACTGAGATGCATTTTCTAGTTCAGCAGGCAAATGACAAATGTGCTAGGGACTGAACTATGGAGAGCAGCTACATTAGCAGAAGACATTTGACATTTAGAAAGGATGATTGCATTATGTTTGCTAAGGGGAGGAATGTGGTGGCTCGCACCTGTCATATCAGCATGTGGGAGGCAGAACCAGGAGGATCAAAAACGTTCAAGGGGCTATATAGTGATACTTTGTCTCAAAGATAGCTTGTTATCAGAATAAATTTTCACTTAGTAAAACAGTGGGTTTAATTTTTTTTCATTTTATTTTGTATATGGGTGTTTTTCCTGTATATATGTCTGTACACCATGTGCATACAGTGCCTGTGGTGGACAGAAGAGGGCGTCAGATACCTCCAGGACTGGAGTTAGAGACAGTTGTGAGCTGCCATGTGGGTGCTGGGAATCAAACCTGGGTCCTTAGGAGAGCAGCCAGTGCTCTTAACCACTGAGTCATCTCTCTAGCCCTAAAACATGGAGTTTTAAATAATAGTCTTAATTTGTCATAGGTTAATGATCTACTGTGCCATGCATGTTGGTACTGGTGATATTTAAAAAACAAACAAAAAAAACTATCACATTCTATCGTCGAGATTACATAACAGCTCCAGCTAGCATTTTTGTGAGTGCTGTGCCTCATCCAGTGCACATGGCAGTTTAGTGGCAATATGAGACATACTTCCCAGCCCCTACCCTAGAAAAACCAAGTCCCAGTAAAGCCATGTAACACATATTAGGTCATGGCTCGCAAGTAAGTTCCCTGACTCCAGCTCTTGAGTTATCTAACTTTATGGCCTAAATCTAATTTACAGAAACATAATATAACAATCATTCAAAATGACAGCTCTGTAAAAGANTAAGTTTTGGGCTGGAGAGATGACTCAGCAGTTAAGAGCACTGACTGCTCATCCAGGGGACCCTGGTTCAATTCCNAGCACTCTCGTGGCAACTCACAACTGTCTGTAACTCCAAGATCTGACACCTTTACATAGACATGCATACAAGCAAAACACCAATGCACATAAAATAAAAATAGTGAAAAAACAGTAAGTTTATGACTCTCAAAAAGAAATGGAGTATCCTTTAAAGTGCTCTGTTTCTCTAGGTCTTGCTTCTGCAGAGNAGAGGGGCTGGAGCACTCACTCTACCAAATTATTTCTGTTGCTTCCCCTGAAGGAATAGACCAGTGCTGCTAAGTGGCCTGCCATTGGATGAATATGTTTTCTCTTTTAAAGGGTGCTGAGACTGTTCAAGGACTCTTAGAGATGGCCAAAGACTCAATTCCCAGAAGTCATTGGAAAAGGACCCCAGTGGTTCTGAAAGCAACAGCCGGACTGCGTTTGCTGCCAGAGCAAAAAGCCCAGGCTCTGCTCCTGGAGGTGAGATTTGAGTCAGAGTCTTGGATAATGCTGGGTTTGGGTTTTTTCCTCTCAGAAGTCCTNTGGAGTGACACTGCTTTCAGTGTCCCCACCATTGCTCAGTCATTGTGGTGACGGGGATAGTAAGCTCGTCATTTACATTTTAAATTATCACCTTTAAAAGTTCAAAAATACCCTTCCATGGTATTTTTATTGCATTTNTTTATTTGTTTGTTTATTTTGAATGTGTTTGTGTGTGTGAACTCAACATGTGCCACAGTGCAGCNTGGAGATCAGAGGACCAGTTTCAGTTCATTCACACCTTCCACCAAGTGAATCCTGGGGATCAAACCAGATCGGCAGGCTTGGTGACAAGTGCCTTTACCCACTAAGCCATCTCACCTGCCCTCCAAGATAGTATTTATTTGAGTTTTCTTAAGGTATAATATAGAAACAGTTTTAAATAAACTCTATTGAAGAAAATTGATGTACAATGACGTATGTCTGTAGAGCTGGGGAGATAGCTCAGGGTCTGAGCATTGAGTCCCCAGCACATACACAAAGGTGGTGGCACACCCTTGGAATCTCAGAGCTGGGGAGATAGAGATAGGGTATCCCTGGGGCTTGTTGGCCAACCAACCTAGCCTAATCACCCAGGTCCCAGTGAAAAATCCTGTCTCAGAAATTAAGGTGACAGACCTTGAGAAAGGAAACTCAAAGTTGACCTCTGCCCTACATACATCTGTGCACACAAATGTGTACACACACATGCAAATATGCACAAACACAAATTAAAATGTAAATGTACATTTAAAGTGTTCAGTAAAGGTGTTTTGACAAATATAGAAGTCTTTGTGCCNTTTTACAGTCAGTTTTCACTACCCTTGAAACCAGGCAACCACAGATCTGATTCTCTCACTGTAGATAAGGTTTGTTTCTTCTCATGTTTCATACAAAAGAAATTATACAGTTTATAGTCTTTGGCTATAGAAGTCTGGTTTTTTTTTTCTCTCAGCATAAAATGTTGGGAATATTTTTTAAAATATTACCCTTCAAATAAAAAATTAAGTATAGTTTTATTAAACTTAATATTTTATATTTTATTGTATATACTTATATAATAAACATATTACAAGACATAATAAACATTAGATTTCATGTTATAAAGAACATTTATAGGCGGAATCTCATTATAATTAAAAAATATGACAGCAGAGTGGGAGTCTGCCCTCTAAAATAGCCTCCACCCAACTCATGTTCTTGTCCCAGTTTGAGATGAGTTAACAAGGTCTTAGTGTCAACAGGTTTTCTTGACTCTCAGCACATAGGGTCTAAGTCCCTGTCTAAGCATGTCTGTGAGCATTCAAATCCCAATTCTTATTGAAAAGTTTTTTCTTCAGATTTACTTATTTTTATTTTATGAGTGTTTTGCTTGCATGCATTTATGTGTATTGAATGCATGCCTGGTTCCTGTGGAGGTGAGAAGAGGGTTAAGATCCCTTGAAACTGAAGTAATAGATGGTTGTGAACCACTCACTATGTGGGTGATGGGAATGGAACCTGATCCTCTGCAAGAGCAACAAGTGCTCTTAACCTCTGAGCATCTCCAACCCCTAGGATCTCAGTTCTTCACCCTCATTCATCCATCTACCTTCTGAGTGCTTACCCTGTTTGGGGCACTAGTGAAGTTACTGGAGATATAGACAAGGAGCAAAGGACAGTCAATGCCTGCATAGCACATTCTAGTGTTAGGAAGACAGAAAATGAGCAACGAAATAGGTTAATACAGATTATTTCATGCCCTGTAGATTCTGTGGAAAGACAGAAGANGGGTAAAGCATCTAGGAAATGCTGGGTGGGGACATTACTGCTCTAAGTAGAGCAAAGATCTCTTTGAGCAATATGTGTTCTTAACTACTGAGCCATCTTTCTAGCCAAATCTCTCAGATATAATTAATTTGATCAGAGATCTGAGGAGAAGGAAGGATTGTACAAGACTTTGTAAGAAGACTATTTCAGACTAAAGAAACAGCAGGTGCAAAGCCTGAAGTCTCAGACAGCTTCCAGGAAGTCCTGTGGCTACCTTGAGAGGAAGGGAAGCAGTCAGGAAGCTGGGTGACAAGGGGTAATCATAACAGAATTAAAAGACAAATAGACGTTTTTATTTTCTTTTTAAAAACATACACACACACACACACACACACACACACACACACACACACACA